>MU005784.1:147043-270191 GCA_010093715.1 Pleomassaria siparia CBS 279.74
CGGGCGCTTTACAATGAGCTGGCTGGGTCGTCGTCACGGTCGTTCAATCTTATTCATCAGCAGCGGGGGCGGCGATGGCTACGACGACGGCGAGGTTATCCTGCAATGTGTGTGTGTGTGTGTGTGTGTGTGTGTGTGTGTGTGTATGTGTGTGTATGTGTGTGTGTGTATGTGTGTATGTACGGACGGACGACTGTCGGTTGAGCGCTCCTCTCTGGCTTTTCTGGTCTCTTGCAGGCGGCGTTGGGAGTCGAAACTCACCTGCGACGGCTTCCGCCAAGAAGCTGCCATGCCCACTCACCGCCCGGGAAGTCACAGATGCGCCCACGACACCAACCCCCATCACCTTCATGGCGCAGGCTGATAGGCAGCCCATGACCAACAAGCCAACGGCATCATCCCAATGGGGCCAGGCCATCCTCACTACTCGCCCAAAGCCCTCCCTCACTATTACTACATACACTCGTACTCCGCCGTACATGACATAGCAAAGT
This sequence comes from Pleomassaria siparia CBS 279.74, assembly GCA_010093715.1. Lineage (NCBI taxonomy): Eukaryota > Fungi > Ascomycota > Dothideomycetes > Pleosporales > Pleomassariaceae > Pleomassaria > Pleomassaria siparia. The sequence goes on from MU005784.1 coordinate 147,538, forward strand.
ACACCTAACAATCCAACAACACGCCAGGAGGCCAACTCGATCCGCCCATGTTCGTGCCGTGATGGCTCTGCATCTGCTGCATGGCACTAGAACAGGAACCCATTCGGCAACACGCTAACGTACTCGCGCAGCCAAAGAGTCAAGCATGCAGCAGATCGCATATGTACAAAAGTACATTCGACACCGTATGTCACTCCAACGGCCCGCAACTGCGGTAAACAGCGACAGATTAATGATATATTTTCCCACCCCGGCGCCCCCATTCGCCAGCGAGCCTGCATTTTTTTTCACCTGCTAACCCGATAGCGGGCTGGCTAAATAACATCCTTGTTGCTGTAGCCAAATGTGCAATGTACAAAGCCGTGCAATAGGAGAAAGAAACAGTCTCTAATACATACCTACCTGTTCCAGCCCCTAGTTCCCACCCTCGTCAAATCCCCTTGAACATGCGCTTGGTGCCGACCATGTCGTGTTCCAGGAACATGTTGTGGAACCTGCGACGACATGTTGATGACGGAAACACGAGTATCCGAGGACCTCACTTTCCTGGTGTTTTGTTGTGGGCCATAGTGTTGGTCGTCATGGTCATGGCCATGGCGAGGTTTCAAATAAAAAGGATACGCGTAAAGTGCCTAAAGTGCCCCAAAAATGATCAACAGAGCTACCATGGTGATCAGCATGTTGCATGTAGGTTCCAATTCGGATGTGTGGAAGGTGATTTTTTTGCAGATGGAATTACTTCTGTAGGCGGAGGTATGTATGTATAATGTCCATTTATAGCCGGGGTGTCGTCATCATTCACAAACACAAACACAAACGCTCGGCTTCGATGACGAGAACTGGTATATGGTTCATGTACAGCGCACTGATATAGAACGACTACCGCAACCAGGTTTATGTACAGTCGGCGTCATCTAAAAAGAGAATATATCCATGTATATAGTGAGTCGTTGCTTGCTCAAATGGGTATTGTTGTCCTTGTTCTGCAGTTTGTCAGCAACAGACGAGGCAAACAACGGTAGCAACACTCACTGTCACTATCAATTGTCTGTCACTATCAATTATATTAAGCCTATCCGAGAGACGCCTCGCTACGCCTCGAGACTGATCCAGTTTACTACTTCAGTAGAACAGAAAAAGATCACTCCCGTCCTCCTCATCACCCACAAACTCCTTTCGAAGTAGCAGCTTGATTAGAGACTCATGGAGATCCTTCATGTCCAATATACCCCGCTTCTTCTGGTCAATGTACGAAACATCAATGACGATTCGCTTAAGGTTTGTGGTGGACAACGCATTCTGGTCAAGCAAGGCAGTCAGGCGCTCCGGTGTACCAACACCAAAATCGATTCTACGTTCTCGTCAGCAAAACAAGCATCTCCACCAATAAGCAGCAGTTTCGGAACACACTTGTTCTTCTTGAGATGCGCCACTTGCTCCGCGACTTTCATGTGCTTCGCGAACAGCTTGGCAACATTTGGGTTCTTGATGCCTTGACTTGGTAGACCCGTCTTTAGCGCTCGGAAGATGTCAGCAGCGCGGATTCCGGATGAAGTGACAACGAGTGTGTGTGGTGCTCCTGTCGGTTTGGCGTCCGTTGGATCTAGCTTTCCAGCTCTTTTTTTGAGGAAAGCTGCAAGGTTGTCGGTAATTCGTGGCTTGGTCCAACTGCTACTATCCTGTATGGAGCGACCTGTCTTGAGATGAGCAGTTGTTCGGGCAAAAGTATGAGCATCACCTACTCGACACGAACTGCTCGTCAAGTTCAACTGTGCTGAGATCCTTCCCGTAAAGTCGTGTCCTTGAGTTCAGGTAGTCGGCGAGAAGTTGGCTATCCATTCGTTCAAAGGCATGATTTACTCCCAGCTCTTGATCAAGATCATCTTCATCGATCTCCTTCACCTTTTGCTTTTTCTTCTGCTTCTTCTTAGCCTTTTTAGCGGCCTTCTTGTCGTCCAGCGCGGCGTCTACTTCATCGCCTCTCTTTCTTTTCTTGGAGTCTGCTGTGGGGTCGAACTCGGGGTCGATAAGGGGAACGCCTCCCTCTGATTCTGAGTCTGACATCTTGTTGTTGCTTCTGGAGGAATGAGGCCGGTGTTGCTGTCGGCCAACGGATTTGACGTGAGGAAAAATTGAGATCACGTGGAGATCTTATCGATAACGCGAGTAGGCTTACCCTTGTTCGGCAACGCGCGAACGCGTCCGACATCAACACCATGAGAGCCCGACAGTCTCATATTCCTCCGTATCTTGCAAGGCACGACCACAATTCGCCCACTCAATATTCCGAGCACAATCATGTCGGCTTCTGCGCGTAAAAAGGCGCGTATCTCGCCGCCGCATATCTCGGAAGGAACTACTGCTACAGAGACGCTGTATGCTGATGTATGCGATCACATCCATTTCCTAAAATCATATTAATATTCATGGCAGTTACATCAATTATCTGGGATACTCCCGACACCGACTACTCCCCACCGTCGAGCGGCCAGTGCAGGTCCTACATCTGGAGGTAGACCAACGCCGAACATCGTAATACGAACACCAGGAACTGCAGCTCGAACACCTCGAGGAGGGCCAACACGCCATACATCAGCTCGTCGGAATGCACCAACTACACCACATGCCATTCGTGCCTTGAGAGAACGTGCCAATGCTGCGAGAACACCCGGACTACACCGGAGGAGGAGCGGGAGAGTGCAGAGGGAGACACCAAGAGATATGTTACGAGATCTGAGCAGAGGTATGGATATGGGGAAGAAACAATCATTTTGGGGTATCTCTAATGGTGTATAGTATTGGCACGCGATACTAGGCCAGTGCAGCCATCTCCTCAGGATCGCCGGTCATCGCGAAACGCGGCCCTTGATCTTCCGGATGTCGAAGATGGTCCTGAACTCGTTGCGCCCCGTTTATCCATGCCTCTAGGTGACATGTATGACGATGACAGCTTCCACGACGCCCCGCCGCGACGCTCACTTCTACCCTATCTGCCAAATGACGTTGACAACGGAACTGTACAATCACTGGAATTCGGGAGGCGAGCACTGAGCGAAGATCCGCGGATGATGTACGGGACACGCCTCAGTGAACGATTTGCAGATTTGAATGAGCTGGGTATTGAAGGGGAGGAATACGAGATTGACGGTACCTTCATTAACCGGAGACCTGGTCTGGATGGAGAAGAGCTTTTACAAGAAGATATCGAGGGCATGGATGACACAACTACCGAAATGCGGGCACTTACAGGTCGACGCGACGGACGTATGAGCGATGTGAACCTGGGTGTATTTGGTGAGGTGGATGATGAGGATGATGAGCCAACGTTCCGGTTTACTATTCCCCAACGCATACAGGCTCCAATGCAAGATGAGCGACTCGAGGATTTGCAAGAAGAGCCGGAAGAAGAGCCACAAGAAGAAGTGGAGGAAGAACTGGAAGAAGAGCCGCAAGAAGAACTGGAAGAAGAACCACCGGAAGAGCAGAGCGAAGAAGAGGGCGGCGCCGATGCAGGTTTAGATGGAAACGTCGACTCTGATGAGGAACTTCCGGCGCCAGTAGAGGACCCTACAGGCGGTATTGAGATTACCGGCTGGGAATCAGATCAAGAGGCAGATGGTGATGCAGATCTCCAAGCCTACCGAGAGGAAGTGTCAGCAATGGACCGCAGCCTCCAAACACAGTCCCCCGAACGCTCCACTGACCACGACCAAAGGCCACGGAAGCTACGCAAGGAGATCAAAACTTCCAGAATCGGGCTTGATTATTCATCATTCAATGCAGCAACAGTCAAGCGCCTTGCAAACGGGTTCGCAAAGTCTCACAGCAAGACGAAGATTAGTAAGGATACACTTGCTGCGTTGGTACAATCTACGGACTGGTTCTTTGAGCAAATGGGGGAGGACCTGAAAGCGTTCGCTGATCACGGAGGGCGAAAAATGATTGAGGAGAGTGACGTGATCGCTATCATGAAGAGGTACACGGGACTCTACATTGACTTTACAAATAAATATGTGCACGAAGCTAACCCACTTCAACTTAGATCACGCCAAATCACAAGCAATAGTACCCCGTTCTCGCTTGCCCAAAAAATGCTCCCTAGGGAGCTGTTGCAGGAACTGCGAATGGAACCGGCGCCAAAACTTAAGCGGCAAAAGCGCAAGCGAATGGAACGGATTGAGGAAGAGGAGGCGGACTGAAGCGAATATGAATGAACGACGTGTACGATTCATGATCAATTCCAGTCGACACTGTGTCGTACTCGTCGTTGGGTGCCGGACAAGGGCTTTTTCACTACCATCCAGAACATGACCGTAGTCGCCAGACTTAGTGCATACCTGGCTCGTTAGACTCTGGAAGCTTCAGCGGTGTGGAGGCACCTACCAAGTGAAGATGTATTGGGTATGGTTATTCCTTATGTTCACGGCTGCGATCCGACCGATTGGGATACCTTTTGGCTCTCTCTCATAGGAAGTGAGGAGATCCGGCGCTATAATTCAATCAGATACCCATATTTTCTCATCAACATTCATAACTCACTCATCGTCTCTTCTACCCATACTGGCTGACTCCCTGTGTGTTCTGCCATGCGCTCCACGTCCGGGAAGAACCATTTCCCCTCTTCCGGAACGCTTTCAGGCGTGAACATGTTCTTCGGCGGGGGCTGTCGTAATAGTCCTTCAATGACCACCTCGCCCTCGGGTAGTGCGCCCTGCTGTTTCCTGAACCAATGCTTTACCACACCTTTATTGATCCATCCTCTACAGCACAATATCTTGTGCTTGTTTCCTTGCGCATCGGTCCTCTCCAAGGGAGTCACAACTGTGTATCCCTCTTCGCCGTCCAGCATGCGCGGCCCAATCAACATTTCCTGGTCATGCCTCAGCACACCCTTTGCATATACCCTCCGATAATCGAAGTCCTTGATAGCATTGGGATCTATCCGTAGCGGGAGTTCCAGGGGCGGAAACGTCAATCGATCCTCGAATCGTGCAACGAGATCTGTCTTCCAGCCTAACCGCTGAACCTGCCAACAACCCAAGAGGAATGCCGTGACTGGTATCGTTGCCAGTATGATCAGCCCATAGCCGTGTTTCTGCCCCACTCTAGCAATTTTGCTCGGCCGGTCCAAGATGGAGACGAAGTTCGGATCAAGGGGAACGCTGTTGCTATCAGGCGCCCCGCCGATGTTCCTTCGAAATTGTGGTTGCTGCAGCTTGAGCGGGTCTCGGAAGCGTTGGCGGAGGCATTGCGGGCGAGCCCAGGGCGAGGGGCGTATACGTGAAGTCGTCTTGAAGCTCTGCTGTGAGTAGCATCGCTTGAATAGATTCAAGAAGGGATTCGTTTTTGACATGGTTGCTGGCTTGAACGTCGAAGTTGGTGCATGGCGATGTTAGATTGTTGAAGTTGTCGGCAGATCTACGGGACGTCCTTTGTCAGTTTCAGCTTGTTGGGTGGCCGAGGCATCTCTAGACTTGGGCATGCGAACCCTTCATCGTCGGTACTCTCTCTATCTACACAGTTATACTACGTCAAGACCACATCGTGCATCTCCATGGCAGAGGTATCGACTCAACCAGGATCTCCTGGTCTGACTTCCGAGGCCACGGATAAGGATGCTCTCATCGCGCTACTCGACCGCCTATTGGAGCAGTACTTGCACACGCTGGACCAATATCAAAAAGCTCAGCAGCAGCTTGCAACATGTCTCTCAACCGTAGGCGATGCGATCTTCATTTCAGCTGGCCTTTTCTGACGTTTGTCCGTGTGTGTGTGTGTATAGGGGTACATGTCTCTCGCTCAGGCCAACTTCAACAATAATTCGGGGGCACGTTATGGCCAGGATTACTACGACCAACGCATGCAAGCTTCGAGAAATGTGTACGTCGAATGATTTTCCTACTCGCATCTGTTTACTTGTATCTTCTTTGGCCCCAGCCTGGCATATCAAGGTGTCACCGAGTATATAAAATTGCACGCGACTTAAGCGGGACCGGCACACAGTCGAAGAGCTCTGTCGCTCGAGTAACGGTAATTCGCGGTGCATCTTATCCATGTACTTTTGCTATTCGATCCCCCCCCCCCTAATGTACATGTATTATTACTCCACGTTCGAGATCCGTCATTTCCGAATCCTGCCCGATTGACAGAACAAAAATAGAACAGTGACCGTTTTGGAGGCCAATGTTGGATTTGCTGTTTCCGCCCCGGACTTGGTGGTCCCTGGACCAACTGAAGCGGGAGTGGAGGCTGATACTCGGCGAGAAAGGTCGGAAAAGGTCCCCACGGCCGCCTCAGCCACGCTGCCGGCGACCGACCTTTCACAAGCGAACGACGCCTCTTCCAGGCCTAGCACGACGTGTACAACCCCCCTTCGATGGTTTGGCATTCTTGTGCCGCCTGCATTAAAGGCGGCCCAGGGGTCATTCACTTGTGCAGTTGAGGGGCCAGTCCCACATGTAGCATCGCTGGTCAAGAAGCTCAGGAAGCAGGAAATGGATATTGGTCGATTGAGAAAGCAGATCAAAAAGGTCGAATTGAAGAGCTAAGCTTTTTGCCTTTTGCGATGGAATGCCGCAGTTCCCTTGATAGTAGCAAAGGAATCCGTCAGCCTTCCTTCTCATCGACACATGCTTACATACATTCGTCCCTCGTCTCCACAATCCTAATGAAAGTTGTCTCTGGCCGGCGGCCGACAGGCACTGCCACTAGAGGAAGCTCCCCACGATACGAAAAAGGCAGCTAAACCTATTGCTCACTTTGATTGTTCCAAAACGACAAGACTCGAGGTATGTGCTCCAGGAACCGCGTTATTCTTGCGTCGGTCGTGTCTCTGGTCAGCGTCTGCAAATGGCAATCAGCTAATTGTTATTATGTTTCAGACGGCCCGTGTCCCTAAACATGCCCGACCGGAGATTTTACAGAGGTTTAGCCTTCTCGTTTAGACTCTTAGTGTACTCTGTTTGTTGCTGACAGGCACATACGGGTTATGCAGTCATGGATGCGAATCACGAGTATCCAAACAGAGACAGCCATGCACTCAGCATTCTCTCAGCGAAGCCCTTCCAAGAACAGCAATTGTGACACCGAGAAATGGGGCGCTCATCCTTTTCTGTAGAGGTTGGATTGATGGCGAAGCACATATTTGTGCCTGCGCTGACCGTATGTGTGTATGTACTGTGTATGTCAATACTGCACTTCTATGCAGGATCATGGCACTGCGCATTGAGCACTGATGATCGAAAAGTCCGTACCGTTAGCAAGATGCACTGACCCAATTCGGTGGCCTCAGCTCTGCGAGTTCACCCGAATAGGACTATCACACTTGACCCTACATGTCCGAACTGCGCATATAATAGAGACGGGCATTCGCCCTCCAGATCTCATCTCATCATCACAGCATCAACAATCATCTCCTCCTCCTCCTCCTGTTCCATCTCTTCTGTCACTCATCTCCTTGTTCTTCTTTTCTAACTCGTCGGAATCCCCTCGCTTGTGTCCAGACGCCAATCTTTATTGTTTCGATTGTTTCTTAGACCTCTTCGTCTTTTTCCCACTCCAGCTCCATCATCGCCATGTCTTCCAAGACCTATATCGCTCTCTCCGCCATTGTTGGCTTGGCCGCTGCCATTCCCCACTATGGGGTGTACCAGCCAGAGCCTTCCAGTACCCATGTGGGATACCAACCACAACCGCCATCGTCTTCGGCAACACCAAAGCCTTCGACCACGGCGCCAGCTTCTGCCCCTCCCCCATCGACGTGCAAGGAGACTTCAACTGAAGTCATCAAGAGCACCGCCACCGAAACCAGCACCGCTGTCGTGACTAGCACTGCCACCGAGACCAGCACCGCTGTCGAGACTAGCACTGCCACCGAGACCAGCACCGCTGTCGAGACTACCACTGCCACCGAGACCAGCACCGCCGTCGAGACCACCACTGTCGTTTCCACCGAGGTGTCAACCGCAGTTGTGACCGCTACCTCCACGGCCATCCAGAGCAGCATCACCACTCTGGTCGAGAGCACCACCTCGACCATTGTGGTCACCCTGACCAGCACGCCCCCTTGCAGTGAACAGCCTAAACCCACGGCCGTCACTGTGACCGTTACTGAGCCATGCTCGGTGCCATCTACCACCGTTCCTGGATCGCCAGCGTCGTCGACAGTGCCTGCTGAGAGCACCACCGCACCTTACGGGCCTCCCCCGCCAGCGTCGTCCTCGACAGTGCCTGCTGAGAGCACCACTGCACACAACGGGCCTCCCCCGACAGCTTCGTCTTCAGTGCCCGCCGAGAGCACCACCGCACACTACGGGCCCCCCCCGACAGCGTCGTCTTCAGTGCCCGCCGACAGCACCACCGTCCCGCCACCGTGAGTCAATTTCAAGAGTTCTCCATATTCAACCATTTACTAACAAATCTTCTCAGACCTGCCACTTCTGTCTTCACGGCTCCCCCTGCATCATCCACCTGCACCGATGAGACAATCACCACCTATGTCACTGCCCCACCAGCACCCGGAACCAGCGAAATCCCCCCTCCTCCTGGCACGTCGTCTGTTCCCCAGGCTTCCAGCACTGGAACCGGCTCTGCCCCCCCATCTCCTTCTAGCACTGGAACCGGCTACGTCCCCTCGCCTCCTTCCAGCACTGGAACCGCCTCTGCCCCCCCACCTGCTCCCACCTCTTCCAGCACTTCCTGCACAGAGACCACCGCGCACGCAACCACTTCCGTCCCTGTCGAGACTCCTTCCTCAACCGCATCCGTCCCCGTTGCATCTTCGACAGCTAGCGTCCCGGCCGAGAGCACCACCTCGCAGGGCGGATACTCTCCCCTTCCTACACCCACTGCCGGCCACGGATACGGCAGCTACAGGGCCAAGAGGGATTACAGGGCCAAGCGCGCTGCTCGCGGCTTTTAGAGAACATGCAATCAACTTTGAGCGTAAATCATCAAGACAATAGAGTGTGAGTGTACGAGCATGGCAGAAACGGTCACAATCATCTGGGCTACAGCATCAGCATGGGTATTATTATTGCATTTGGCATGATTTCTTTCTTTCTTTCTCTGAAGACGCCGCTTTCGAGCCTGGCGATCATTAATGTTTTGTGTTCGGATTTGGGATTTCCGCGATTGATATCAATCTTTCTTTTTTACCTTTCGCTCCATTAGCGACTGTACATATTTACGTCGAGACTAGACATTTTTTCCTTGAGTTAGCCATTCCTTGTTAGAAACCATAAATCTACTTGCAGCCTTCTTCACTGCCTACACACAATTCTCCCCTACTCTGCTTCTTTGATGAACAAACTTGGCAGTCCCCAGCATGCCATTCATTGATTTGGAACATCTGGAATATTACCATGGCCAAGCTTCGGCAGCATACTGTTGACACACGGGGTGAATCCTTGGACGCCGACACAAAGCAGGCAAAAATGACCCGAAGGCCGAACTCCTACTGTACACACAGTACGTCTAGACGTATTTTGTGTCCAAAAGACTTTATTACTAATAACACATTTATTTTTCGTGGCCCCACGGGAAAAAACGGACTCCGGATTGTTGTCCGTGCATATAGAACGTGGCGCGTGCGGGTGGATCCGACACACGGACGGCCCTTTTCTTTTTTTCTTTCTTATTGATTGATACATACATATGTACAATCTACATGCCGAATGCAGCTAGACGTAATTAATTAAGCAAGGAGCTTGACCTTGTTTGGTAAGGGGAAATTTAATAGAGAGAGAAAGAGAGAGAGGTAGGTAGGTAGGTAGGTGCACGTGGTGTCCGTTGTTCATCAATACATGATACATAATGTATACTCGTGGTGACCAGAGTACAATATAATAATGAACGAACGAAGGAACGAAGGAACGGGAGTATATATAATTCACAAACTAGAGTATATATACATGATTAATTCACAAACCAGACTATATATACATAATTCTTCCCCGACCCAGAGTACAACAACAAGAAGATACGTACAGTACAAGTAAGTAAGTAGTACAGTACGAACCCGAGTTGGACCCCGAGTATTACATAGTCAGTTCCAGTCTCGACTCGAGAACGAAACGAAATGAAACGAAACGAAATGAAATTGATAACAGAGAGGTATGTAATTACATGATTGGAACAAGCGCACGAGTAAGTCCACGTCGATCATGGGCGGGGCGGGTAGATGCATGGGTGTGCATGTGGCAAATTGCGGTGTGAATCTGATGGATAATATTAATATTTATTTATTTTTTTGGAATGGTTATCGCATAGGAGTGAGCTCGGGGGAGAAGGGATCGTGCATTCTATCCAGTGCAAGACGATTACTTGTATCAACCAACTGAAATTATTAATTGACTCGTCTCCTGTCTTTCTTCAACAAACATGTATGTACAGATGATACATATTATACATGTCCTTCCTGCATGGGCGGAGTTGGGTGTGTGCTGTGTTTATCGTGTCGTATGTATGTACATGTATTATAGATGATAGGCACAGTAAGGAATTAAGTAGACTAAGCGCGCCGTTCGCAAATAACTAATAAGGGAACCAAGCCATTAATTACTAGAAACTTTGTTTCTTCAACGCAAGTAGCTGCTGCGACAAGTCTCTATCGTTGATGATAAATGACATTGTTAGCGCGCTGTTTAGTAGTTGATGTTGATATTGATGTTGATGTTGATGTTGATGTTGATGTTGATGTTGATGTTGATGTTGATGTTGATGTTGATGTTGATGTTGATGTTGGTGTTGTTATTGTTATTGTTATTGTTATTCTTGTTATTATTGTTGATGTTATTGATGTTATTGTTATTGTTTCCCCCCCCACGATTGTCGATGCCGTCATGTCATGTAATGTCTACCAGTACTACCCAATCATTCCCACGACACCAAACGTCTCCAGTACATACATCAAACGATGAATTAACGGGTATATTGCAATCCACGTGATGCGCGACAGAAAAACTTTCGACGTCGTATAGCCGTATCTATCAAGGTGATCGCCAACAGGCTTCGAAACCTCGTCTTTTATCTTGGAGCAACCATCGTTTCCAACAAATCTTAATCCCCCATAATTACTCGAGAAAGACTAGGCGACGCCAAAGAGTCTTGTCTGGCTTGGCGATGGAGGAACTTGCAGCACCTTGGCTACGGATTGTAAACGAGCCAAGAAGATGGTCTGGACTAGACGGCTGCGTCCGTCGCACACATGACATATGTATATGTACAGTACACGACAGCTTCGGGCCAACGCTTGTATCCCGGTCTTCTTGATCAATGGTCGATGGTGGTCTAGTCAAAGATGCGTCACTGAAAGACGATGGATGTTGGTCCTTGATGCTATTACACATCACTCTAATAAGGCTATCGTCGATGGTATCCCTGTCAGCGTATCATCCTGGCTTCACTCTGCAAGCTTGCCCTTTATGAATTCGCGGGCAGTGTCTCACTCCTAACGTAGTGTTGGAACCGCAAGATACACTGCTAATATACAAAACAAACCAAGTCTAGTTCCAAGAAGCCGAACATTAGTCCAAGATGATCTACTAGCATTCCATATTAGCTTTGTCGACTTGAACGCTTAGTTGAGTTTGTTCGATGTGCACTGAGTTTGCCGGTGGACGAAGACCGAGAGAGTGTAGAGGTTGATGATTTGTGTGAGGGTGAGGGTGAAAGTGAGAGGCAGAGGGAGCGAGAGAGCGTATAGATCGAGGTATCTCAAGAGCGAACCGATGAACGTGGCGCGCTGAGGATTACAGGAAATAATCACATAGTTTGTAGCCTTCCAACAAATAAGGAGTTGCATTCCAGAACAAGAAGAACATGAATGGGTTCTATTACAAGAACAGATACCAGTCCCACAAGCTCGATGCCGCGAGAGCGCTTGTGATACGGTAAGATGGTAAGATCAATCACCGCAGCCTCGTTCAACCTGCATGATTGGCTCTGCAATGAGAAGAGGACTCCATGATCAGTGCGGTAATCTGTGGGAGAGAAAGATTAAAGTGTCGTGCGATTAGGAAGTACGAAGCTCTCCTTCGCTACAAAAACGAGAAAAGTCCTAGGTACTTTAGGTAATCGATCACGTGGGAGCTGCTATTGTTCACGATAATCCTGACCGCATGAAGAGTCTACAGGACTTGTGTGTTGAAGGCTGCAGTTGCAGGTTTCGAAAAGCATCAGATTCGGGGGTATCTCATAGTAATACACAGCACAGATACACAAGTACAGCCGCCCTCATCGCTTTGCGCTCAAAAGCTGAATCTCAACAGAGGAAGGGAAAAAATACTCCAGCCAACATGCAACCAAACCATCTGGTAATACTCGCTCCATAGCGAGTAAATATTCAAACATTACTGACAACTAACGAAAGTAAGAAATAGCGATCGGGCCGGCAGAGAAGCGATTCATCGCCAGCCCACCCCAGCAAGCCACACTGTATGTGTGGGTGGCCGTCAACAGTCTATCGCTATCGTCATGACAAAAGAAAGATTCGTAGGACATCAAGATCAAACTTGATGACAATGTGCCGTGTTGCGCCGCTGCCGTTGTGGGTATGGGTATGGGTATGGGTATGATAGCAACCCTGTTCCCTTTCCCGTGGCCCGAGGAAAGAAAGTACGCCAGTGTGGGTTCGATTTAAATATGCCAAATTACAAAGGAAATATTTGTGGTCCAAGGGGAAAATCTGATCGTGTGCTTTATTATATCTCGTCCATACCTTCAACGTTTCATGACAGTCGTGGTCGTGGAGGCGTTTCGGTCATGGGAGATCCTAAAGGTGATATGTATTCGCGTAATTCAGGAGGCAGAGATTTGAGCCCATCCAGGTCGACGCCGCTGTCTCGATCGGTTCGGTCGGAGTCAGGTAATGAAGTGGCCTCGAATGGATCGATGCCTCGGGTTGTAGGCATCCAAGGACTCAGCAATCCTTTCGACTCCCCTTCGTCCGAATCTTCACCGTCGTCCTCAGCGGTGCTTAACACTCGACCTCCGAGTTTCACGTCGCTAACGCGGACTTGGTATGCGAGAGCCTTCTGGCCTTCCTTGATGAGTTCCTCAGTCCAGTTCATGCAGCGCTTCAGGCTTTGGTTCATTTTCTGACTGTCCAGAAGAAGTTCACGATGTTTGGAAAGATCAAGTTGGAGGCGTTTCTCATCCTTTTCGAGATGAGCCGCGTCTCTTTCTGCCAGAGTATTTGGGCTCATAGTGCCTTCATCAAGTGAAGACTCATCACTAGATTCCGTTTCATCCTCTGCTTCCACTCCGTATGTCATGTATTGCTCTTCATCGGCCTCTGACATGTCAGACAGGTTGCCAGTTGCGTTTACTCCACTTGCACAAAGGCCATCAGGATCTGAGACAACTGTATCCACGGAAAAGCGCCCAGCCCGACTCATACGACGAAATCGTCGAATTTCCGCCTTCTGTTTGCGCACTTCCCGTTCAAGTGATCTGTTGATCACCAGCAGTGAAGAATTGCTTATCTCAAGATCAAGCACTTTGCGTTCTCGTCGGGCGTTGGCGGCTAACTCGTTCATTCGTTCGAGCATACTTGGTTCACTGGACGTCTTTGAAGGAGTCTGAAGAGCCGGAGAGGGCAATCCTGATAGCAATTCCACAGGCAGATTAGGCGCAGATGCCGCACCTTCGGGCAACGAGCCATTGCTGACCACTCTTCTTTCGTTCGAAAGTGGACTAGCAGTGAACTGCTGCTGTTCGTTTGTTGTCCCCGTCTTCGGTGAGGCGACGGAATCTATCGAAGAAAGACTGACACTTTTGCTGTGCCCAAATCGCATCGATGACGCGGCACTAGACCTCCTCATTGCAGGGTCAAAACTGCCATTGGAGGCATGTGATCCAGAGACGATGGACAGTGCCGATGGACCCCTACTGAGGTTCGGTCGCATGGCCTGTGAAACCCCTTTTTTATAAGACAAGGGTGTGTTTTCTCTGGCTGGAGACGGCGGCTGGAGGGTAGGCGTATTCAGGGGAGGAGGCGTATTAGGCCATGGTTCTGGTGATGCCGAAATGGGCCGTTGAGGAATTATCGGCGAAGCACCTCTCGCTTCTGGTATTGAATCCGCATGGAAGAATTGGCTCTCAGATTGCAGTCTACCTAAGGATGATAGAGGCGGCGATGGAGTCTCGGAAGACGTACGTGAACTGTCGTCCTGTTGACCATTCACATAGAAGAAAGCTGGCGCCTTCTTTGGGGGTGGTGCTGCCGCCTCTTGTGGTCGGGCTTCCGAGGCATGAAAGAACATGGCACCTCCCCGTGTCCCACCAACCTCGGAAGCTGGCTGGTTGTAGGATCCCGGCATTGTTGGTTTTGGTGTTGGGGTAATATTGATATTATTTCCTCCGACTGCAAGCCGTGGCCCTGGCCCAGTCCAGCCATTGATTCCTTGGCCGCCATGAGGATTGCTTTGCCCAAAGTCTGTACCAGAAACCGGACGCGTGCTGCTCGCTACACTGGAGGGCGTTCCCGGTGTAGAGTAGGGGCTGATGGCGCTCACTCGGGATTTCCTTGACGAGGAACGGGGTGTGATATTATTGCTCAGGAAAGACTTGACGGGTGTTGTGAGGTTGTCCTGAGGTGCAACAGCGACTCGTGGCGTGCTTCCCACATTGACGCGTCCGGTTCGAGCTGATTGAACACTGCTAGCCGAGGCAACTGAAGGTGCGAGGCGTGGGGTGATGGGTGTTTTCGAGGAGCGGGTGCTTGCCAGTGTGGGTTTCAGCGGCCGCCCATTATTCGCATTCAAGCGATCGACTGGCATAGTCCGCGAAGGAGGGCGTTGTTGCATTGGAGACAGAACGGCGTGTATGGGAGTCGGGCATGCTCGAGGGCCCGGCGGTAACGTGTAGCTGTTGGAGGATGGTTTGGGAGGGAGAATAGGCGGTGTGTTGACATACAACACACGCACACCACTTAAAAGCTTCGAGATGTGTATGCAGGGACAAATAACACCCCGCGTTTAGGAGGTGGTAGGGGGCACTGGAGTCGAGGCAGGCGGGAGGAAGTCCATGGCTCGGATAGGGATATTAGGCGGATGGGCGGCGGCGTTGCTGGCGTTGTCGGCGTTGTCCAGGAGCGCTTCGGGGGGTTGTGGAATTGAATGCAAGATGGGCGCGGCTGTCGTAACTCTTCTTGGCCTAGCGTATCGGCGCGTCTTCCATCGTCATCTCAGTCGCGTTTCTGGTTGCACGGCATAACCCAGTCATGTCTCCACAGCCGCCATGAATAGAAATGTCACGGGTGACGTTCATTCACAGCATCTGCCCGCCCAATCTCTAAAAGACCCGCCCGCCAGTCATGGATTGCCGCAGGCTGCGTTGTCCCAGTCCAGGCATCCACTTGCCGTCATGCCGCCTACCAAAGAGTTAGATGACGCTCAAAAGACAAACGGAGCCGCCATTGTCATGGACGCATCTCTTCCAGGACGTCAAGATGTATCCGAAGCATCCGCGAATCGTCCGCAGCCCTCGCGGACATCCTCCAACGAACATAGCTCCCTGAAGTACTCCTTATTGGGACCCTCCCTCACCAAGGCTGGACAAGACAGTGTCAACCAGTCGAAGGTGGCCGAAATCATATACAATGCCTCCAAGGGGAGCAAGTTCTTCAACAACGAAGAGAGTCGGGACAAGAACCTCACAGAGAAGATTAGCAAGATCCTCGCGCGAAAGCGGCAGTTGGAAAAGCTCGATGTGAGCTTGGATCTGCGGAGGGCGGACGACTATGTCGCGGAGCTGGAACTTGGAAGAGACCTGAGCCAGATCATTGTACATATGGACTGCGATGCATTTTACGCTGCAGTGGAAGAGTTGGACAGACCGGAACTCAAGGAAGTCCCCATGGCAGTGGGAAAAGGAGTCCTCACAACGTGCAACTACCACGCGAGGAAGTTTGGTTGTCGCTCCGGCATGGCAGGATTCGTAGCAATGAAGTTGTGTCCGCAGCTCATTTGCTTACCTCTCAACTTCGACAAGTACTCGGCCAAGGCACAAGAGATCCGCGCTGTGCTCGCAGAGTACGATGCTCGCTACGAAAGTGCCAGTGTAGATGAGGCGTATCTGAATCTCACACAATATTGTGAAAAACATCATATGGCACCCGAGGAAGCCGTGAGCCAGCTGCGCGCAGAAGTCCACGAAAGAACCAAGGTCACTGTCTCGGCAGGTATCGCTGCCAATGCCAAGCTCGCAAAGATCGCAAGTAACCAGAACAAGCCCAACGGTCAATTTAGAATCGCGAGTGATAGGCAAACCATCATGGATTTCATGAAGACCTTGCCGTGCCGAAAGGTCAACGGTATAGGCCGCGTTTTCGAGCGAGAGCTGGACGCCATCGGTATAAAGACTTGCGGTGACATTTACGCTCATCGCATGTACCTTTCGCAATTATTTGGCCAGAAGGCATTTCAGTTCCTCATGCAGTGCTACCTGGGTCTAGGACGTACAAACATCCAACCGGCGGAGGATTACGAGCGGAAAAGTGTCGGCACCGAGACCACCTTTCGTGAGATGAGTTCATCCAACGACCTTCGTGAGAAGCTGCGACATGTAGCCGACGAACTGGAAGGGGATCTGAAGCGCACAGGTTTCAAGGGTCGCACGCTTTGTATCAAGATCAAGCTTCATACCTACGAAGTCTTTACCCGTCAAACGACTCCTCCATTTGCCATTCATCTCGCCGACGACTTGTACAAATACGGATTATCCATGTTGGAAAAATTGATGAAGGAGATTCCCAATATGAAGCTACGACTGATGGGACTAAGAGTAACGCACATTGTCAGCTTGAAGAAACCCGACATGGACTTCTTCGGTCGTCAAAAGCTCTCCACATCTACTACCAAACCAAGCGTAGCTAGCAAGGCCAATAGCAATGATGGATGGGAGGTTTGGCCCGAAGCCGAGTTCGAAGAAGCCGCACGCCAGGAACGCGACGAAGAGATGAACGAGCTGGAGAAGTTGAGCCAAGAGCACGAGAGACAAATACACGAAGCCGAAACGACCAACGAGGGAGATGATGCCAAGGTGCAAACCCTTTTAGATGCAGAACCGGGGAAATGGCCCTGCCCCGTATGTACACTACCACAGGCCCCAGACGACGTATCCTTCAACTCCCACATCGACTTCTGCCTCTCTCGGCAAACCATCAAGGAAGTCGTCCAGTCTACTACTACTGCGCCTACTCCCCCGTCCGAGAAGCCCAAACTACAGAACACGTCGAGCAAATCAACGCCCATGAAACGGAAAAGAGGCCGTGCGAAAAACGAGCCTGCCAGCACCGTAGACAATGGGCGCGAGAAGCGAAGGACCTTTTTTTCCGGTGGCACTTGATTGAGCCCGTATAATTGGATAAAGGGAGGCATGGAGATGCAAATATAAGATCATGACTAACGACTCTCTCTCTCTCTCTCTCTCTCTCTCTTTGTTTCACAAAACGAACAATAATTCACACTGCAAAGTCGGACCAGATGCGATTGCATAGCATAGCATAGCATAGCGTAGTGGGTAGCTTCCTTGTGGAAGTTATACATATACACACTGAAGGATTATCTCTCAGAACCCCATAGAAAGATAGTAGTATATATCAAGTTGAGTATCAGACCCGTGCGTCGTTCGTTTTCCAAGTGAGTGGAGTGGGGGGAGTTTCAAGACGTCATTGAAGTCCGAAATCGGCCTTGTCGAATGCTGAACTTGTGTTTGGGGCTTCTTGTACATACATATGAGCGTGGGAACACTTATGAATGACTGAGATAGACTATTGTTACATACTATATGTACCCTTGGTATAATAAATGAGAAGAGATAGACTCCTACAATGAATGGTACACGTGAAACAGTAATATCGCCACGCAGGGATCCCTAGTGCACGTGCATACCCCTTCCCACGGCCTCGTCATTGCATATAGGAATGAGGCGGATGCTCTTCGGACCCATTCTCATCACGACAAAGCATACATGGCCCACCAGTACGTTTGACAAGTGAGCAGCGCATAGTGTAATTTCCTAAATTACTACCCTATTACATTTGCCCGAGATCTCATAAGCCCCACCTATCCCTTTTACATCCAAACATCACGTCGTAAGTCAGAAAAAGGGGAAACGATGAGAATATGTGCACCAAGCGCCGACAGGTTTAGGAAAGCCATCAGCCAAGAACCAGAGAAAAGAAGAGGACTATGAACCACCCAGCATTGACCCTTCCCATAGCACAAGTAGTGGTATATCGATCCTTTGCATCCGCTCCATTGGGGTATACGTCATCTACGGAGCCACATCAACACTGGAGCGAAGTAGTACTATTGTAGTGTTTAAGCTGCAATTGGCCTTGCCTCTTCGCGTCCCCGTGTCTCAGTTCCGATGGTGGAAGGTGCGTCCAGATCCTCCTCTCCCTCCTCCTCGTAACCGTTGCCTTGGTGCTCAGACGCGGGGATCCAAAGACTGGACTCGCGGTCCATAGACTGGTCTTGGTGGGAGAGATCAACGCCCTCACCTTGGTGGCGCACTTGATTGCGGCGGCGTTGGGAGAGGGTGCGGGCGCGAGTAGAGAGCTTGGAAGTTACTGAGGCGTTTTGCTGGACCCAATTTGTAAGAGCGTCTTCGCAGTCTTGGATGATACTATTTTACGTTAGTCTGAGCCTTCGCAGGGGTTGGAGAACACATACGCCTTGCTGGCCTCATATCCATCATATGCGTTCCTGGTTTCTCCTGGGGTCACAGGGGTATCGTCGACCAGTTCGAGAAGATGCTTTCCGTAGCCGGCGATGATTGCCAATTTTTCGCAGTGCTCACGCATAGCATCGAATTGATATGTGAAGGCAGCCTTCAGCTTCTCACGGGTGATGTTGGAAAGCTGAGCCTCAGCGACCAAGGATTCAGCCTCGGCGCGCACGAGTTCCTGCTCAAGTACAACGATCTTGGGAGAGTTTGGCTCTTTGTACTTGAGTTGTGCGATCTGATCGGTGATCTTCTGTTTACCTGCAAAATTGTGAGCTGGGTCAATATAGTGTGGGGAAGGGGTGATTTACGATCGCGACTGGGCTGGACTGAAGCCTCAATGTTACGGATGCTCTTGATGGTAACTCGATACTGATCGTACCGATCGACATATTGGTCTTCGAGCTCGCCAATCTCGTAAATCAACACGCCGAGCTTGTCTGTGACATCCGAAACGTCGTCGTCACAAGCCTCGCCCCAGATTGACAGTTGTTGCTGCGCTTATCAGTCATGGTGCCAAAATGCGCTGGCAAGCTCAGGACTTACAGCAACCTCCATTCGTTCCCTGCTGACCAGCTCCATGCTGCGCATTACGTTCTTCTCCATCTTGACAAGCTGCGATAGCTTCTTCGCGAGATCGGGGCCATAAGCGCCGGCCGCCTTTGCGCGGAATGTGTGGCCTAGGAGTCGACGTCAGTCTCGAACCTTGAAGAAAGAACTTGATGACTACTTACCGATGTTGCTCCGTCCAAAGAATCGTCCCGCCTTTGTTGACGAGGAAGGAGGAGGTGGATTCTGTATTTGCGACGCCGTCGGGGCGCGCGACTGTCTCCTGTATCGGCATTAGCAAAGGAAATCCATTGCAGTCTCAAAATGTGGATATACATTGAATATGTCCGATGCATGTTGAAGGTGTTGAATGTGTGAGGGTGTTTGAAATGAGGTGTGGTGTTGTGTTGTTGTGAGTGAGGATGTTGGTGATGCGAGGCACAGCGGAGTTGGAGTAGTACCTAGGTTTTGTTTGACTCATGACATAGCCTTACCCATGACGTCAATCAATCCATTGAATTTCTGGGGCAATCTAGAGACTGCCCCCACCAAACACCCGCACATCGTTTCCTCATTCTGTCGCAACGCACGCGCCAGAAGGGCCTTTACGGCTCATACTCGATTCAATTGGTATCAATTAATATTATATTATTTAGCGACACTCCTTTAGACCAACGTCTCACTGCTTGGGGGCACACAACAAGAACAACAATGATGCATGTCCTTGTGCGTTGCGACATCAACCAACATGCTAATCTTGTTTGAGAAGTAGTATAATATTGGATGAGCGCTGTAGCTTCGTTGTGGCGTTGGCGTTGGCGTTGGTGCTGGACGTATGTAATGTTATGTAGCGTTGGAAGTAGTTGTAATTACATACATACTGGCAAATCCTGATCAAGACGTTGCGCAAAACATGACAGCTGACATGACACGGGAACTTGACAGACAGCTGACATGACATCGGAAGTTGACAGACAGCTCCCCGGGGGCCGGTGCCGTCAGACGTAGCCTCACGATTTATACTCATCTCACCAATCTACTTGTTGCACATGTCGTAATGGGTATCTACGTTTTGTTCTAACCCAATCAAAACCCTGCAACACCCCTGGGTAGCTGACCAGCGAAGATACCAAGAATTTCACCCGCCTCTCCAAATCCCGTGCTTGGTCGCAGAGCCCAGAATATCAATTCGCCCTCACGCGGGTGATGTCGGACATGAATCGCCATTCCTGCCAAAGCTACGGCTGTTGCTGCTGATATGGTGATCAAGCTGTTCAAAAAGAAAGGGGAGGGAAGAGAGGATTCCACCTTTCGTGATACTGTTGATGCACCTGTCGTTTGTATAACGGCGCCCTTGGTCATGAACCTTGACAATAGCGGGAAATTGGTGAATATCTCCTGCGATAGAGTGACAGACGTAGAGAGCAGCGATCGGGACGGCCTAGGTTGCCATGGCAAGTTTGCTGGCATCGTATTTGTATCGACTGTACACCCCGAAGACATTTTCCATACGTATACCGGGTTGATGTCCTTGTGGCCAAAGAATTCTCCTCGCAAGCGTGAGATGTATTTAGCAAGACGCGGATATCTCGTAAGGAGAGCTTCCTTGAGCCATGCTTGCGGCACTGATGGGTACAGCATTAGTGAAAGGTAGCCGAAAGCCAGGCAGTCCAAGCTCGAGGGCTTGTCGCCTTTGAACATGTACTCTTTCTTTCCGAGATGATCTAGCAGCGGTCCTAGTAGCTCGTTCGACAAAGCATCGAGCTTGAATCTTGCCGCGTAGATGGGGGAGCTGAGAAGGCCTCCAATGCCCTTCCCACGGCCCATATTGAGTGTTTTGGGTTGTGTCATCCGGTCTTCTGATTGTATACCAGCAGCTCTTTTCGCAGCTTCAAACTCTGAAGACGCCGTGCCACTGCCAGGCCCGATGCCCTCACCGCCAGCTGTCGTCACATCCAAACTGCTAAGGCCAAGATGAGACGTTCTTGCTCTAGCTAAATCTCGGCGTTTGGGAGGGATTGTGTAGTTCTTGTGCCAAGGTAGGATTGCGGTGTACGCAGATGATGTGATAGTATTGTAGTTCTCAGACGAAACATACAGGGTCAGATCAATGAGAGGGTTTCCCGTCGACTGTAAGTATGTGATGAAGCTGTAAGTGTTGATTAGCTTTCTTGGCCCTCGCACAAAAGATTATATCGGCTTCATACGCAGATTTGTCAGTCTGTTGCTGATCGGAAAGTCCTTGGTCGAGATCGTATGCTCTTGACCGATGGTTCCGAAGATATGAGACAATACTCGAGAAACCAGAAGCGCTGGATGCGCCGTCAAGCAACAAGGGAAACTCGTCTATGTAGAGATTTTAGGGGCCATATCAGGAAGTATATCCGATATGCATACCTTGAGGGCTAACAGAAGTGTCGTAGTCGGCAATGAGACTCCACTCTTTCCGTGGGACAATAGATCGGATGTAGGCTATGGTTGCTATGCATTCTGCATCAATGGAAGGTAGTCCAAAAGCTGGACCCCAAACGTGCAGCTCGAGTACCATATTTATGGCCGTGTCTAGTGTGTTGCTTTCGCGATTTGGAGAAATTATGGAGCAACGCGCCGACGAATTCGAAGATGATCATGGAGGGATCATCTTGGCACGCTAGTGCAAAAGGTGTTCCCCACCAAATCGCAGTCGAAGCTCCTTTCCTCTTTCAATCCTCAATTATACAGCAACTTGGCTCAGAACACGATCGTACATTTCCGCATCTCGCCATGAGCTATGAAGAATGGCACCAATCAGGCGATACTTGAGAATTACGAAGCACTCTGTCTTGGAGGTGCGCATTTACCTGGATCGACCGTCGGACGCTGAAGCATGGCTTCTGAGACGCGATGATCCAGCCCTTCCACGTGTCATGCACGCTGTACGACCACTGGTGCTACCCAAACTACGAGAAGAGAACGAGAGGGCAAAGGGAAAGGGTAGTTCCAAGGCAAAGAAGAGAGGAGTCAAGGATGTTGTGATAGAAGGTGAGTGTAGAGGCAGTCAGCATAGCCGTTAATGAAACGCGCATATCCAGTCTCGGCGCGACGCGGATCTTACCCGGGCCGCTGACGTTAATAGATGAATTCGAGGTTTCAATATTCTTGACAGACCTCTCGTTCCGGCACTCAGTGTTGACGAAACAAAAGATGGCCAAGGACAAACCCCGCATCCAGAGCAACTCAGGCAAGCTCACCAACTGGCTTACGGCAGGGAGCAGTGAACGGCCTATGATTATCGCTGAAGATACAGGGGAGCGCGAACCCATCATCATCGGAGAGGAAGACGATGCCGAGACAGTCATCCTGGATAACATTCCGGAGGCTGGCGGAGACAGGCATCGGGTCACAACGTCGTCTCGCAATAAACGCAGAAGAAGGAACTCGGGTGCAACTGCAGTCAGCGATGTAAGCGACAGCGATGATTCGTTTCGATTCGAATCGGCCCCTTTGACCAAGCGGGCGAGGACTATTGAACCGAGCCCCAGTGATGCAGATGAGGATGATAAGAAGAAGTTGGCGATGAGTACATCGTATGATGGTTTCAGCATTTACGGACGTATCCTTTGCCTAGTGGTCAAGCGCAAGGGCTTGAGAAACCCAGCAAGTGGAGGCAGAGAGTTATCGAGCCAGCACATGTTGGAGAATTGGGTATCAACGCAAGCCGAGGGAGACGACAATGAATGATGATATGGAAGTTGCTAGCTAATATCTCCGGACCCCCGCGCACTATACGGCGTATAGCTGAAATAGGCATATCAGTATCCATGCATGCTGCGAGGCTGGATGCAAGATGTCTGGACGCTTTTAAAAATAACCCAATTGGCTCCAGACAACCATTTTGGTGCTCACGCCCTGCTTACTTTCCACGTGGACGCGCTGAGCAGACCGATTACTTGGTCCGGTGCGCGGTGCGCGGTTCTCAACGAGGGCAATGCTCGGGAAGGCTTCATGTACC
Organism: Pleomassaria siparia CBS 279.74; assembly: GCA_010093715.1. Lineage (NCBI taxonomy): Eukaryota > Fungi > Ascomycota > Dothideomycetes > Pleosporales > Pleomassariaceae > Pleomassaria > Pleomassaria siparia. The sequence goes on from MU005784.1 coordinate 170,810, forward strand.
TCTTTCCAATACCAGACAGCTGAAGTGATGATGGGCGAGTTTTCAGTAACTACACAGTATGGCGTTTTGATGCGATGCGATGCGATGCGATTCGATGCGATGCGATGGGGGAGAGTTGTCGATGAGACGGATTGCGACGTTGAACGGCAACATTGGATGATTCTGTTTCGTGAGTCAGCAGTCGAGTCAAAGAAGGTTCGTTTCGGCCCAGACTATATATGTAATACATACACAGTACGTCTAGAAAAAAAGTTTGGCTTGTCGATTTGAAGATGCATGGGCGATGGGCGCATGCAAGAAATTTGTCTCAAACATGATTGATGACAATGAAGCTGTTTTGGTTACCTGGCTCGGTGCATCGTCCTCCGTGCCGAACTCTGACCATGTACAATTACCTACATGGGATGATGGGACGCTACACAACGATAAAGGAGGGTGTGTGTGTGTGTGTGTGGGTCTCGGAACGGCCGGGGTTGTCATTGTTGTGGCGCCCATCTCGTGGTCAAAAGAATATGGTTTGTTGGTCTTTCATCAGCCTTCAGGGCAAGCAAGACTGGACGCAAGCCACATTCACACCGTATGTAAAAGTATTGTGAGGCGTCAACCAACCAGTGGAGGGGGGGGGGGGGATTCGCGTACCTGCGTTTGGGGAACCATGGTAGCATATGTACATATATCTTTTTACCTTTTGTATCTACAGTACATACATACATACAGTACCAGGAAAACTCTCTCGGATAATAAAAGGCACACACACACACACACACACACACTCATGTGGACAGGTGATTACAGGCCGCTATGAGGCCCCCATGTTCTTTTGTTGCTAGAGAGTTGGCAGTGCGACAATGGCTCGATGCTCACGACATCATCAAAAGAGGGAGGGCATGGATGATGGATAGATGGGGTATCACGGGTAGTACGGCGGAAGACACTGCCGGTGACCGAAGTTGTCCGAGGCGACAAAGATGAAGCTTGACAGCCAGCCCATTACCGTAGGTATTATTACTATTATTATTATATGTCCGAAGTCGATGGAGTGAGTGAGTGAGTGAGTGGCAAAAACGGATTGAAAAGCCCACAGTATTGAATTACACCACCACCACACAGCATAATAATTAATTAGTATAGTAGTATGTAGGACCGTCCGGGGCCCCCCTTCTCCCATCTCTCGGACGTTGGCGCGCCAACAAAACAGTAAAAGTAAAATAAGGAACCGTCGTCGGACGGGGCTAGACAGGCAAAGTATGTATTGTGGTACTCGTTTACCTTTTGTAACTCGGCGCCAAGCCAAGCCACCCCTCCCCTCCCCTTCTCACTTCACCTCCACACTTTCCGACCTGTCGGGAGTCGAGCTTTCAAACGCCGTCTGGGCTTTGTAAGATGGATGGTTGCTCGACGTCTCGGATTTATTAGACTTGTCTCGTCTCGGATTGAGCAAATAACACACGATTAGCTTTGACACGAGGCTCGAGCAGGACAATGGGGGTGCATTGGCGTGAGAAACATATTCTATGATCCATCTATCCATCTATGGCAATGCTGGCGTTCAGAACGTGTGCCGGCCACGCAGAGAGTAGGTACCGTAATGGCGGTGGCCCTTTTTTAGTCCAATTTACTGTGTACACAGTACAATACACATGTACAAAGGTACGACGACTGATGAGGATTAATCAATCGTCTGCCACATTGATTGAAGCTTGGACGGCGACGGTGACGGTGACGGTGACGGCGCCGACGTCAGGCGGCCCCTGAAGATCTGATGCCCGGCAAAGCATGCATGAATTAAAGTCGATGCTGAAAGAGCAACCATGGAGAGAGGGCAAAAGGGGGCGGGGAATAATAATGGGGCCACAGATGTCTTGGCAGAGGGTTCTGCGGTTCTGCGGGTTTGCGGGTTTGCGGGTTTGCGGGTTTGCGGTGTGCGAGAATGTGTGTGAGAGAGAGAGAGAGAGTGTGTGTGTGTGTGTGAGAGAGTGTGTGAGAGTGTGAGAGAGTGAAATTTAAATTTTTCAAAAAGAATTGACGGTGCGCACAAAGGCCACAAAGGCAAGCCAAGGCAAAGGCAAAAGGCAAAAGGCAAGGGGCAGGGAGAAACACTTGCGCAACGACAAGCCCAGAAAGTGGTTGGCCGTCCCAAAGTTTCGCGGGTGATCCATGCGCCCCACGTGGAATTGGAGCTTCAGCTGCGACATGAATGTCATCTTTGTGGGATTTTTTTGGCTGGACGGGCTCCGGAGGTGCTCGTTGGTTCCTCGCACCTTGACGTGCCTGCCCTTTTTTTTTGAATTTGCAACTCTATGTAACAAATGGAACAAAAGTCAAAGCAAAGCAAGCAAAGCAAGCACTTTGAAGCCGGTCGAGTCTCGCAGTGTTTTTTTTGTAATTTTGATTGCCCTGTCCGTTTTGCCCCACTGCCCTGGCTGCCAGATGGGCATGTCCAGCAGGTTTATTAGGGCAGGCAGGTTAATTATTATTAAGGCAGGGCTGGGCAGGTCAGGGCAGGTCAGGGCAGGTCAGGGCAGGTCAAGGCAGGTCAGGACAAGGACAGGGCAGGGGTCTATACGAGTCGCACACAAAGGAGGCAATCAGACATTTATTCCATTAATTACTGACCAAAATAATCATCACTTAAAAATACATACCTGTCTTCCTGGCGTGTATGTATGTAGATGATAATTATTATTATTATTCATCATCGTCATCATCATCATCGGCCTAACGGTCCCAGGGCTGCCCCAGGCCAACTCACCGCTGCTCGTTGGCGGCCAGCAGCTAGTAGGACAAGCTCACGGTCCGGTGCGTGCTGCAGAGGTGTGTGGATGGGTATGGGCGTATGGGCGTGTGTCGGTGTGTTGGTGTGTGTACACAGACACAGTACAATGTATCTATGTACAGTACACAGTATGTGCGTGTAACACTATGTGCGTGTGGAGATGCTCCAAATTATGGAAGCCTGATAGAAGGCGGGAGAAGACGCATGGTGTAGATCGTCGCCTACATGTACGACGAGGTGGAGCCCACGCACAAGCCAGTTAACTGCAAATTGCACGAGCAGGCCACACAGCCCACACAGCCCACACAGGCCAGGTGTCGTGTCTCGTCTGATGAGGCGTCCATGGCTGTTCGGGTTCCTGAAAATGTTCCAAGGAAACCTCAGACGCGGCGCGACGACGCGTTTGGCTTGTTTCCAGGGTTGTACCATTCTCACCATTCCCACCATTTCCACCATTTCCACCATTTTTACTACTCCTTGGAAAAGGAATTAACAAGGGAAAAGAAAGAAAAAAACCGAGTGGCCATGTTTGACTTTCCCTGCGCTGAGCCGTTCGCACTACTTGTAAGCGCCCTTTGGTGCGAACGATGTCGACTACCCAATGTATATGTACACATGTACAGTACTAATAATAAGCAATAGTGGACGTAGAGTATATGTACATACATGCATGGCCCGCAATCGCCCACATCCACATCACCCGCAATCGATGCTCAGGGCTGAGGCCGGTGATGTCAGAGTTCAGGGCTGGCACCTTGACCTTGTTTGATGAGTCGCAAAGTCGCAAAGTCGCAAGTCGCAAGTCGCAAGTCGCACGGCGCACTGAAAAAAGAGAGATGAAGAGAGAGGAATCTGTGCTGTAACCAAAGTAGCCAATGACAAGGGTTTGCAGCCATGGGCCATGGCAGGTAAGCGACGGGATCGGTTCAAGACCCATCTTCTTACAGTCACGAGGGTGATGAAACGGCCAAAGGGTAGACAAGCCCTCCGTGTTTCTCCCAATCTGCGCCCATATTTGACCGGGACGAGCGATGTTTCTGGCTTATGCACGGGGGCTTCAGGGATTCCTTTCGTTTTGACCCACGGACGTCCAAGCTTTTGTGTAGACTCCTTTTTCTCAAGCAGCCCAACGCCTCAGCTCACCGCTTTGGCCATGACCACCATGTCCCCCCATGTCCTTGCCTTGCCCAGCATTAGCCGACCATCGTCAAAGAAGGGCCACGGGCATGTAGCCTGACCGACACTTTTTTTTTTTTTTGGACGGACGGCTTGCAATCAAACATAAATACTTGATTCCCCGCCGAGTTTCACCAAATATCCGCACTCTCATCAGATACTCGGATACATATCTACCTACTACCTACTACCTACCACCTACCACCTACCACCTACTCAAGAGTATATAATCCATCCACCTCCCATCACTCAAGCAACCAACCTACCTACCAATCTACCTACCACTACAGTACAGTACAGTACAGTCTAACACCATCAACACCATCAACAACACAACAACAACAACATCATCATCATCATCACTTCAATGGCCGCCACATTCTTCCAAGAGTCAACCATGGTGCCACAAAACCTCCCTCCTTGCCCTGGCCCACCACCTACCCGTCCTCTGCCACCGGTTCCATCCAAATAAACACGGAATATCAAACACACAAAACGTCACCCTTGTTGTCATTCCCACCATCAACAACGCCTACCTAATACAATACCCTTCTCCACCCCACCAAGACACTTTGCTGTCACTGTACAGCACGATCCCATCTGGGCAAAAGGAATCCACGCGCCTCATGCAGCACCAGCTCCCGCACCCCGGTCCATCGTCGACGATTATGACCTAGATACCACGTTCGGACCCATCGATTTCGCTGCTGCTTTCACCTAACCCTTGCTCGCTGCGTCGTCGCTCGTCGCTCGTCGCTCGTCGCTCGTCGCTCGTCGCTCGTCTTGCAATGGCTCGCTGACACGCGGCGTAAACACCCTTTCGGCTTCCAATCCCAATGCGCATCGCCTGCCGCAACTGCCGCCACCGTCCCTGACTCAACGTCGCTCACGTCTTGCTTCTCCTCAAACACACGCTGGTTCGAGTGCATGGTTTCAGCAGTCTCATTTCTCTTTGCCGTCCACCTCTCGTTTATAATACTGAGCGATTTTTTCTCTACCTGATTGTTTTTATTTCCTATCGTTATGCATTACTGGCACGGGACACGGGGATATGATTGTATTTTACACTAGACACCAGGATATACATTGGGAGTTCGCCATCATTGGCCATGGGAATACGGTATACCCAACAGCGCATTTGCTAGCTATAATCCATACTTCGATTATCATCGAATCTCACTCATTATAATAATTCTTTGTTCTGAATTTTGAAATCGGTGACGGAATGCGATAGTATTAATTATTAGTGCGAACTCGCCCTTTGTTCGCATCTGTCGGTTACGCGACGCCAACGCACTTTTGACATTTTCTCTCGCTAGCCAGCCGTGTACCGATATCTCGACCATTGTTCGCCATCGCCACCACCATCACCACCATCACCACCACCATCACCTCCACCATGATCTCCACCATCAACAGCAGCAGCGGCGGCGGCAGCGGCAGCAGCAGAACAGGGATCAAATTTTTACCCTGGATTCCATATCATCATCATCGTCGCTAATTAGGGACAAAAGACAAAAAGAACAACAGCAACCCGAACGAACCCCACCCACATGCTTTAAAACCGTGCCACCATGTCACCGTGACGTGGGTACAGCGCAAGACGATGCTCACCGACTATCTATCCCGTTCATATCCCTCCCGCGTGACTCTTGTGTTCCCACAGACTGAACTTGGCTTAGGTATGTAGGTAGGGACAGGAAAATGATTTTTATTAGCACGTTTCACAGTCGGGTTGTTGAAAAGTCTGGTTTTTGTGGGAATTTGGAAATTTGATTTGACGCGTCCAAACAATGAATGCCCCCTGTAACAATGTCTATCGAAATAAGACAATGTCCATGGAAAAATATCTCACCTTTTTTTTCTTTTGGCAATTTTGCATATGCATGTATGGATATATGTATGTATGGATGGATGGATGGATGGATTTGACTCATACATACATACGTGCATACATGCGAGGTTTGAAACGTTCTGAACAAGACCGAATATAAGCAAAGTAGGCAAGCAAGCAAGCAGGACAAACTTACCCCCCGCATTGCGGAAATGGATGGCATCGATTGGGATGGATGGGTGGTGCTAGCGTAGTCCAACCAAACCAACCAACTGTCTGTCTGTCGCGAAGCGCCACTCGATCTATCCACCTCAAACACCGCCACATCATGTCCATGCATCCATCCATCCCACGGTTTTGTCGATTCGGCATATGTAACAACCAACTGAGGAGAAACTTGCTCTCTCTCTCTCTCAGGCGAGCATCAAACAGCTCGTCACAGATAGCCGCTCCACACACACACCTCACACCCTTGCGCACTTGCCGTGAACCATTTAGGTACTATAATTATGTTATGTATGTATGAGTGAGTGTTTTGAACCCCGCCCTGAGCTCGTTCGTTCCTTGGGCTGAGCTGGGCTGGGCTGGCTCAACACCACCAACAAACGCCTCCCACCACCACCACCACTATTAATGGTGTCTATCATCCAGATATGTACTGTACTGTACTGTACAACCCTGGCAGGTTGTGGAACCATGCTACATACATACATACGAATCCTCCTCCTCCTCCTCCGCCTCCACCACCTGTGCCTGTGCCTGTGCCTGTACATGTACCTGTACCTGTGCCTATGCCTGTCATGTCAGCCCTAGTCGTTTATCGGACGAGTAATCCATCGCCATGCCAATTCCATCCTATATACACACCATGATAGGAGATATTCTAATATTAATTACCTTGCCCTTGCCCTTGCCCTTGCTTGAAACAATAAAAAGAAACCAACCCCCAATAGCGCGTGCCGCGTCTAACCTCACGTCAGCAAGCAGCAAGCAGCAAGCAGGGCGTTCGTTTGTTCGTTTTTAGTGTAACACATAATATTATGTACATATGTACGTATGTATGTATCTTGGTCTGATCGGTGTGCCTGAGAGCAATGATGACTGACAGGTGCAGGTGCAGGTGCAGGGGTAAAGGGGGGGGGGGGCTTGCTGACGGGCGGATAATAATATGTATGGATGTATGTGCTTGTACAGATTGCGAAGACGATAACAACATTGAATTGTGATGCCATGCCATGCCATGCATGTTCTGTCTTGTTTGTTGACATCAGAGAGAGGCGGGCGGGCGGCTCGATTATGACACTAGATTAATACTGTGGTGGGCTGATGATGATGATGATGAGAAAGCGGCATACATACATACATAGATACTAGTCATAATACATATTAGGGCTAGGCAACAACCTACCTGTCTGCCTGCATGCATGCCATCTACAGTATGTATGTATGTATGTATGTATGTAGTACTGATGTACATTGTACATTGGTACTGCAATAATAATTAATACACACCCCTAGAAAGTGAGTGGGAATCGTCAAATTGGCGTCTAGTATGTACTGTGTATGTACTCTGTACAGAGAGGCTAGTAGGTTTCATCACCCTGCCTGCCTGCCTGCGCATGGGGCGACTACCTATGTATGTACATATGTACATACATAATTACGTCGTTGTTGTTTGATCCTACACAGGGTACCGTACCTACATCTGATTTGATTTGATTGCCTTGTATGTAACTAACTAGCTAATCATTTTCCTTGGCCCCCCCCCCGCCCCCGGAGATAATATTACATATGTATGTACAAGGCGCCAAACCGGGAATAATAATATTCATATTTATATTCATATTCATATTCGTTAATTAATTGATCATCATTTGAAAGGAGGTGTATGTACATACATACATATGTAAACCCCTACTCCACTAATCATATTACTCCACTAATTATACTCCACTCCACTTCAAGCAGCTCAAGCTCGGTGCCGCGTTACCTTTTTTTGTTGTTGCTCGTTGGTTCCATGACGATGAGATGATAATTAGTTGTACGGTTACGATACTAGGATGCTCACTTTTGTAGTTACCAATTAATTAATTACTGGCGCAGTCGTCGTTTTGGGTATGTTGTTGCCCAGATATGATATGTACTATGTATGTATGTATGTATATACGACGACTTTATTGTTATTGTTATCGTTGTTGTTGTTATGTATTCCCAAACATATGAAGTAGGAAGTTGAAATGATATCATATTACTATTGTTATTATTATTATCGACCCTTGGTTTGATCGACTGACTCACCGAATCAAGGGAATCCTTATATTTGCCGTTCTGACGTTGGTTGTTGATAATAATAACAGAGGGTATGTATGTAGTGTGTGTATGTAGTCTTGGTCGAGCGATCAACCCATGGCATCCTGCAGGCACTGCACACTGCACACTGCACACTGCACACTGCTGCAAGCCCTATCTGTATCTGTACTGTGCATATGTAATAATACTACGGCGAGTGTGCAGCGAGTAATACATACATCAGTCACATGCACATATGTACACACGTACGTATGTATGTAGGTATGCGCTGCATGCGCATATCCCTGTCGGCAGATCCTCATGACATGTTGCAGGATGGAATGAATGACTGAATGAATGCGAGACAAGGGTGGATTCCAACTTTGCTGGTTTTCATGCACATGCACGTGTCTTCCTTCCCCTGCAACGACGATACCGGTGCCTGGCAGGCAATCAATCAATCAAGCAATCAAAGAAGGATTGTCATCATCATCCTTCGTGACTCATACATATGTACACAGGTAGGTTGGCCCGGCCGCGTTACGCGACGACGCATCACTGATGGATGATCCACATGGTAAAGCTTCCTTCGCAAGACCTGACGTATGCATGTACTGTACGTCTCGAGCATGGTGTGGTTCGTTCCTCTCGGGTGAACACGACGATGACTTGAACCGATCCAATGTAAAAAAAATAGCGGATGGAGGAATAATTCCTCCGCCCGCCCTATCATCCTTCTTTCATTTCTCTTCACCGAGATCATCTGGAAATATGAGGGGAGCCTGGGGGAGGGGGAGGGGGGGGGGTTCGTTGTGAGTTGGTTACATAACGAGCCTGGTTGTCGGGTCCACAAGCGTGCTTTCTCTTGCGGATATTAATTATCTCTTGCACCTTTTTGTAGCTAAAGCATGATAGGTACAGTACATATGTAACGAACCCTTATTGTAGCAAGAAGCGACTCCATCTGAAACAAACCAGCTTTCTCAGGGTGGGGGTTTTTTTTTCATTCCAAGTTTTGGACCTTTTCCAAGTTTTTATTTTTTTTCTTCCAAGTTTTTTTTTTTTAAAATAAAATTCCTACCGAAGGAACCTCGGTTATTCATTTTTCATGCTCTCTCTCTCTCTCTCTTTTCCCTTTGACAGGAAACTAAAAAAAAAAAACAAGGGCGAAAGAAGAGTTAAAAATAAACCTCTCTTTGCTCCTGTGCGCAATTTCCATGCCAAATGCTTTTTTTGCTAACATACTGTACTCTGTACCTAATTACCACAAGGAATGTCCCTGCAGCGTGTGTGTGTGTGTGTGTGTGTGTGTGGGAAAATTTCCGCGCATGGTGCTTTCTTTTTCTTTTTCTTTTTCTTATTATTTTATTATTACTCTGGTGGCTCATTTCATTTGGACCGCGCATCATCAAACTCTTGTCTTGGTATGTATGTAGGTTCTGCCTAGTGCATCTGCGCATGACCGTTTTCTCTCTCTCTCTCTCCCTTTTTTTCGCTAATACTGTACATTTAATTAAGCTTTTAGTAATTAGTTAATCTTGGTATACATAATAGTACTCGCCATACATACAATATGGTGGACCCTTGCTTGCTTTTCTTTTGGCAAATTTTCTCTCACACCACACACACTCTCTCTAAGATTAGTTCTCTCTGTCTCTCTCTCTCGCGCGCGCCTTTGCCTTTGCATGTTCGTGGCCAGAGTCGCAGTAGTGTTCTTGATCACCAAACTACCATGTACTACCATGACCATGGGCAAAGCGCACAAAGCAGTAGTACTGTATGTGTGTATGCATGTACATGTACATACATACCTAAGTATCTTCATGTCGTCCCCACAGCTCGCGAAGCAACCGAAAGAAAAGCACCAACAGCCGTTTTGCAAGCTAGACAATTGCTCGTGCAGCGGCGACCCCGAATCAACCTTTTTCTTTTTTTGGGGGGGGGGCTTTTCGCTACATATGATTAAACTTCAAGGCTGATCGTCTTTGAAATTAGCCCCAACGAGAACGGACGGAAGGCCATGTGCACGCGGGTCTACACACTAATACATACAGTTGTAGTCACTACGGTAATATGTACGCCACGATAAGATACATATGTACTAATTACCCCGCCAAGTGGCTGACAGCTGTTGCATCAATCCCATCTGGTGTGCTGGTCTGTCTCCAGCCGCTGCATTCATTCCCGTGACGCGCATGCATTCGGGCACGCACGTGCGCACGGCTGGACCCTGGAACGTGTCGTTCTGCCCGGGGCCCTCCCCCCCCCCCCCAGACTAAACCCAATCGAGCATCCGGCTACTGGGAACGGCTTCGAAAGAGTCGGGCAAACTCAGGTTCGCTGAATTGTACATTTTGTACATTTTGTACAAACAAAGGTACGTATGTATGTACATATATGTATAATAACATGCATGGTACTAGCACCGCTACAAGCCCCAAAGCTTCGGAGATCATGACTTGAAAAATCTTAGCACACGGCAAACCAAACCGAATGGTTGCATATGATGTACATATGTACAAAGGTAATATGACGTCTTTCCTCATGTCCATCAATCATGGCCAACCGTCGGTCCTGAGGGCAAAAATCCGAAACGGGATTTTCTTTTCTCGACCCAAATCATCTACATCATTAGCGGTGGGGGGAGGGGGGGGATGTCAAACTTTACACCCGGAAAAAACAATCATCGAACCGAACCGAGGCGAGCCAGGCCAGCTAATGTACACATGTAGGTACATACATACATACATACATAGGGTACATATGGTACATACATTACGGCGGGACATAATTACCGTAGCTGTAGCTGTCTGTCACCACGAGTGTGCTGTACATAGGTGCAAACTTTATGTGCAGTACTACCTACATACATAGTCGTATATGATATGCAGATCTTGACAGACAAGACAACAAGGTCGGTCCCGCCGTCGTAAAAGTTTAAAATACCCCCCCCCCCCCTCCAAAAAAAAAAGGAAAATCCAAAATATGCCGCCCTTTTCGTGCCGCTTTGTCTGTCTGTCTGTCTCTCTCTCCCGCTGTTGGTGGCTTGTATGTATGTATGTGATGTGTGTGCATAAGTGTCCATCCACAACCACGTGGATCGGGCAGCACTCGAAGAAGAAGCATGAGACTACTGTCTGTCTGTCTGTCCATGGCGTGTGTGTGTGTGTGTGAATTGAACCACACATACACACACACACACACCGATTCCTCGCTTGCCCATCCCATCCCACTCACACACGCCATTGACGCCCCATTCCGCGACGGGGTATCTCTCCCCCCGAGACGCGCGCCTCTGGTACTGTACATAGTTACGAATAAGCAAAACAAAAACAAAAACAATTTCCCTATCCTGTCGAATCGGATGAGTTTGACGCTTGGTTTTGGATAACTTTGGGGGACGGGGGGGACGGAGAGACTCCAGAATCCGATGATGGATAGAGACAATGAATGCTTTCTTTCTTTCTTTCTTTCTCTCTCGCTTGAGGAAAACAATTTCGATGGAGAAGATGGATTGCAACGAGGGGGCCGTGTCTCGATTGGTTTACCTAACTACATACATACATACACTACCTACGTTACGGTGCGGTACGTTACTTACAACTTCGACATGGTGGGATCGACGGTGCTTTTGTTGTTGTTTTTGTCGTCTGTGTGGAGAGAAAGCTTGGGAGGAGAAGTTTTGTTGATTTGGTGGTACTTGTACAGATATGTATACAATTATACAAGGCTCTCCCTATTCATGTGTATGATGCGCATCCTTGTGCACGATTTCCGTGTATTGCAATTGGTGCATCTTTGCGTCCAAGGCAGAAGAGGGCCATCTATGAAACCTCGAGTTCGTTGACAACATCCGTACACCTTGCACACAGCTTTTCCTTCTCGGCTGTCGATGACAATGGCAGTGCTACCGAGTCTTCAACCCCAACCTCGTCCTTTGGCACCACGAACCGCCAACACCTTGGACACTTTGCGTCCCTAGCCACACTGACAACAACGACACCCTTCTCCTCCTCCTTACCCGGAATACTGAACTCCTCCACTGCGGTTCCATCGCCTGCACCCAGACTCTGCACTTCGTCAACGTCGCCCACCTTGAAGCCGCTCACCACGAACAATCCCGTCAGCTCTTCTTCGCGCTCCTCTGCCCTCTGTAGAAATCGGCGCATTTCCTCGGAACACTCGCGTGGTAGGCCAACGCGCACGTCGCACTCCAGTGATGACCCTATCTTTTTTGCGCTGCGGAGTTGTTCCTGGGCAACCTTGATGGCGGTACCGAGGACGGAGATATGTGTGAGATACGCGTCCATCTGTTCCGTGATTTCCTCGATATCGGAGAAGACGAAGGGCTTCCATGTAGCACGGGCCGGGTGCACCGAGTTCCTTCGAATCTCTTCAGGGACAAAGTCCCATACCTCTTCAACGAGCAGAGGACAGATGGGAGTTAGCATCTTCACAAGCTCGTAAAACACGACACCTAGAACGTTCTGGAGATCTTCACAATCACGCCGTGAAGCTGTGTATACGCGGTCCTTGAGAGTCTCAAAGTAGAAGGCGGAAAGATCGTTGTTGATGTACTTGTTTATCGTGTTGACACCCTTGAAGAACTCATACTTGGCGTAGTAGGCGTAAACCTCTGCGCTGACTTGTGCGAGACGATGGAGCGCGACTTTATCAGCCAAGAGGGTGATTGCCGTGAGATCTTTGGGAAGATCGTCGCGGATGGTGTTAAAAGATGTGAAGACTGGGGGACAAGTGGGCAGTGAGAAGATGCCGAGAAGCCATTTGAATGTCACGCGATATTTGTGTAGTGCTTGGTTTACTGAGAGGAGTACGGGCTGCCCGATAGTGACGTCTCGTGTGTAGTCGCTGCTTGCAACCCACAGTCTCAAGGCATCGGAACCCATAGCGTCGTACGTCTGCGCACCTGCTTTCTGTGGCTCTTGTTTCACGCCCTTCTGCTTCTTGCGCTTGATCGGTGGGAGAAGTTCGCCCGACATGATTTGCGCAGGAGAAATGACGTTTCCAACACTCTTGCTCATTTTGCGACCGTCCGAGTCGAGGGTGAAACCATGCGTGATGAGCGTCTTATACGGTGCCTTGACTTCGCCGAGGTTGGATGTTTGTGTAGCCACATGCGTGAGGAGTGAGGATTGGAACCAGCCGCGATGTTGATCAGTGCCCTCGAGGTATACATCGGCGACCGGTTGATCTTTCCTGGGGGGCAGGAGGGTCCAGCTGGTGCCGCTATCGAACCATACATCCATCGTGTCTCTGCCTCGCACGTACGAACCGGGGAGATTTTTTGGCCTCCAGGCAGGCTCGTCTTGACAGTCGGTCCACCATGCATCAACGCCGCGTTCCTTGACAGTATCAATGACATTCTGAATGATCTCAGAGTTCATGGTCGCTTCATGCTTCCCTTCATCAACTCTATACAGAGCTGGGATAGGCACACCCCAGGCACGTTGACGAGAGATACACCATTGGCTACGACCTTGAATGAAACTCTCTAGACGGGGTCGGCCGCCGTCAGGTACAAATTTGACGCCTTCGATGGCCTTCATGGCTCCTTCTTTGATCCCATCGACATTTGCAAACCACTGCTCTGTTGCTCGCACGACAACGGGCTCCTTTGTCCTCCAGTCAATGGGGTACTTGTGGAGGTAGCTCTGCTTCCCGCGAAGAAGATCTTGTTGACTGAGATATTTCAGAATTGCGCTGGTGCCTGATTTGTTCACATCTGAAACCAACAAACCCTTAAGAAGTTCCGGCTGCTCGGGGAAGGCCTCTTCTGTGAAGGCTCCGGCATCATCGATGGGAGCAAAGGCCGGAATGCCGAGAGAGGCGCAAACGTTATAGTCGTCCATACCGTGTCCTGGTGCCATATGAACAAGTCCAGTCCCAGATGTGTCTGTGACAAAGTCTGCATGAATAATAGGCTGAAGTCCAGATCCCTTCTGAAATGGGTTCTCATATTTCAAATTCCCGGCAATATCTGATCCACGTAGTCTGGAGAGAACTGTGAGTCCACGCTCTAGGACCTTTTCGTACTCTTTGATCCGAGAAGCGGCCACGATGGTGAATTCGTTCGCTGAGTCTTGTACAACGCAGTACTCCATGTCCTTATGCACAGCAATGGCTTTATTAGCGGGGAGCGTCCAAGGCGTGGTAGTCCAGATGACAACATTCAACGGTCCTGAAATGGTAGAAAGTGCCCCATTCTTGAGTTCGTCTGACACAGTGACCGGAAATCGAACAAATGCTGCCGTAGACTTGTGATTCTCATCATACTCGAGTTCGGCTTCGGCGAGAGCAGTGCGAGACGAAGGTGACCAGTACACGGGCTTGAATTGACGGTAGATCAATCCCTTCTCAAACATCTGTTTGAAAACCTCCAACTGCCGGATCTCGAAGTCTCTCTCCATTGTTTTATATGCATTGTCCCAGTCCCCCATGACCGCCCACTCCTTGAACCCACTCTTCTGCTCCTCAACCGTCTTTGTCGCCAATTCTCTCGCTACCACCCGCACGCCCACAGGGTCTGTATTTGCATCCTTCTTCTGCGCCTGAAGCGCCTTGATTTCAATTGGTAAACCATGACAGTCCCACCCTGGGATATAGCTGACCCTCTTTCCCTGTCCAACCTCATATCTGTTGATGATATCTTTGGTGATTTTGTTCAGCGCATGTCCAATGTGCAGCGGGCCGTTTGCATATGGCGGGCCGTCGTGTAGTGTGAAGGTGTCGGGCGTCTTTCCATCTTCGTCGAGTTTCGTGCGCGAGGTCTGCTGCCAGGCGTAATGCTCATCGGTGCAGCGGCGGAGGTATCCCGCGTTGGAGGCGGGAAGAGGTCGAGCTGGGAAGCCTGATTTTGGGAGACGGAGTGTGGAAGACCATGATGCGCGTAGAACTCGCGTCGTTGTTAGCATGGTAGCATTGTGGGCGGATTGGGCCGAGATGGGGGTGGATGGAGACAGTTTTTTTTGGTAGCTTCAGAATGTTCGGCTTTATCTCGGAGAATGGGTCAACGCAATGCCACTGGAGGATTAATTTGTACGCAGCAGCATGTTCAAAGTCACGAGGAAACTATTTGCCTGATCTTGATAGGGGTTGTCGACACTTAATGCGAGGAGGTAGGCGAACGGTAAAGGTGCTACGTGAATCATATCTCTATAGGGAAGTACGACCTATCTACGCAGCCTTCCATGGTTACCCAAGCAGCAGAAATCATGACCCAGGCTCCGCTTGTGCAAAGGGGACACTGGGCGTATAACTTCAATATACCGTTAAAGCACTCACAGCCCCATTCTTGAGCACTTCGAAGATCAGGCCAGGAAAACCGAAAAGCTCGACATGACCAACATTGCCATCGCCTTCGACTATCCCGGATCCTGCGTTGACAAACTTACTTTTCTTTCCCGAGCCATCTTCCCAGCCTCCGAGTAGTTCGCAGCTGCTACCGGGACTATCGCCCCATCCTCGGTTCAGAGCCATCCCACGTTGCTGCAGCCGCTCTTCCTCCTCGTTTTGGTAGTAAGATTTGAAAACTTCTCTGAGCCGCCCAGAGATATCCCCAAACAGCATTTCCGAACTTATAGCGTCTCTGTAGATCTCAGATGGAACGTGGTCGAGAGTCCATCTGCTTCTCCGGTGGCGGTTAAACTGGTATGATCCCGGGATGTTGCCGTGAAATATGATCTTTGTAGCGGTTAAATGGTTGAGTGGCTGAGCACTGAGCTCTCCCTCCTCATGTAATTCGGTCGCTTGTATCTCTGATGTGGGTGAGGGTGGTGATATCTGTGTTGGTTGTGAAATTAGAATGTCGAATCCATGGTGGTAGTAGTTATAGAAGTGCTCGGCCGCAGCTATTTCCCGCTCTTGTGCTTCGGTTGCCGCCTCGTCATCATCCTCCCACTCATCTTCATCTTCTGTGCCTATAACAGAGCCGTGATCTGAATCGATATTGTCATCGTTTGTCAGTCCTATCGCGGAGTTATCAGAGACATCACTCGTCCTCCCATCTTTGTGAATGGACAGTCGATGGTCATTTTTGCGGTAGATAGAGTCTGGCGCTCCGAGCTCCATAATCAGGTCTTGGGGTGTTGTTTCGCTGAGGATTATCCAGAACGGAGGACTTGTTCTCCTGATAAGCTCTATCCGACCCTCACCATGTATGCGGACGAGCTCGATTTCATCTGGGCCTCCTTCTTTACTCTTCCCTGATAAAGAAGCTGATCTTGGATTCGGTGGACTAGCTGTAAAGAGAGTGCCTCGCGCCTTCTGCCACGAATCGCCACTGAAGACTGCCATTGATGTCGCGGGACCGGTAGCTGAGGACGAAAGTAGGGAAATGAAGTCCTTCTTTGGTGAATATGCGGAATGCTGGACTGGGAAGTTGAACGCTATTCCCGGATACGAGAGGTTGTAGATGCCCTTCGCGTTGATATGGTCGTCCTTTGCAGGTATGTATTCGCCGCCGTATGTCGGCCCCAGTAATTTGTCATAAATGTGTCTAAACTTAGGCCCAGATGGACCGAGAAATATGCCGCCTTGTGCTTCTGCCGGCCTATACACCTCCACATCCTTGTAAACCAGCTTCGCTTTTGAGAAATCCAGTACCTCTATCAGCCGCAACCGTTGGTCGGGTCCATCAAACTGTAATCGGAGACCGTTGTCTGGGAGGACTACCTGGATGGGAGTGCATATTGGTTGTGTATCATCATGGTAGAGTTGAAATCTTGGATAGGTCTTGACTTCTGCCTTTATTGTGGTCAATACTTCGTGTAGGGAGCTACCCAAAGCTAAGTAAAGGTCAGCCACGTGCTTTGACCAATGCTTGAGATTCGTACATACTTATGAAGCCCACCGAGCGCCCTGGAACAAGTTGAACTGTGTTATCTTCCATCGTATGAATGTTGTATAGAGGGTAAATGTTTGAGGTGTGCGCAGATGCGTTGGGTGGAAGCCTGCCCTAGGTCAGCTGAGCGTGCTTTGTTCACGCGACCAGTAGCGCAACAGACACCCAGAGCACCAGGCTCTTGCGTTATTCAAGTGGTTGTTTATAAAGATGGTGTTCGAGCGTTCTTGAAGGAGTCACTGTTTGTACGTTTGCGCGTAGGAACGGAGGGGTCGGGTGGGGCGCGGAGAAGGCTTCTATCTGCGGCGGTCTATCGGGAGGGAAAACGTTGGGAATGAAAGTACGGCCAAAGTCACGGTATTTGGGTATCAAAATGCACAGAGATCAGGCCGTGGAAATGAGTAGCGTAGGCTGCCGTGATTTAAACACATCGCAGCGTTGTAGGTAGATGATAAAGCTGGAGCTCATTAGTTCGCCGATACGCCGATATGACGCGCGGAGCTCGGACCATTACACTAAGCCACTTTGGTGCTTGTTTGTTTACTCCCGGTCAGTTTCTTCGACCTTGGGCATCCACGACATCTCTATCACAATTTCTTCTCTCCCACAAAATTTCTCTCGCCCTTTTCCGTCATGTCTGGTCTTCCCAGGTCAGGGGCGCCACCAGTCAAAAGGGTAAGCTCTATGCGCCCACCCTCCATGCGACCACCGCTCAGTACCGCACGCGGCCGCTCCGCTACACCTGCAATGAGTGGCCGAGCATCTCCAGCGAATTCCGTCGCATCTTCACGAGTCCGGGCATCTCCACACAATGCAAACAAGCGGAAAGAACGAGATTTTGAACAGGACAGCGACGAAACAAACATCAACGTTGTGGTCCGGTGTCGTGGTCGCAACGATCGCGAAGTTCGAGAGAATAGCGGCGTTGTCGTTTCTACCGATGGTATTAAAGGGAAGATTGTCGATTTATCCATGGGCCCTACCGCACTGAGCAACAAGACGTACCAATTCGACAAGGTCTTCTCTCCGGCTGCCGATCAGACTATGGTTTTTGATGAAGTTGTTGTGCCAATATTAGATGAGGTACGAACCAAGATGATTTGGATGTAAGAGGAAATGCTAATTTACTTCCAAAGGTTATGGGTGGTTTCAATTGCACAATTTTCGCATACGGTCAGACGGGCACCGGTAAAACTTACACCATGTCCGGTGACATCTCCGATATTCTTCCCCTCCCAGACAACGCCGGTATCATACCACGCGTCTTGTACGAGCTTTTCAAGAAACTAGAGCTCGAGGACACAGAAAATTCGGTCAAATGCTCCTTCATTGAGCTCTACAACGAAGAATTGCGGGATTTATTATCCACTGACGACAATGTCAAGCTAAAGATCTTCGATGACAACAATAACAAGAAAGGTCACAGCTCCACCCTAGTCCAGGGAATGGAAGAACGCCACCTCAAAAGTGCGACCCAGGGCATACAGCTACTCAGCGAGGGCAGCCACAAGCGCCAAGTTGCTGCAACCAAGTGCAATGATCTCAGCTCTCGAAGTCACACCGTTTTCACCATCACCATCTACATGAAGCGTACATCCGAAGACGGAGTAGAATACATGAGCGCAGGGAAGCTCAATCTGGTCGATCTTGCTGGAAGCGAGAATATCCAGCGAAGTGGAGCGGAGAATAAGCGCGCTGCTGAAGCTGGTCTCATCAATAAGAGTCTGCTAACGCTGGGTCGAGTTATCAACGCACTCGTGGAACGCAGCCTGCACATCCCTTACCGGGAGTCCAAACTAACTCGTCTGTTGCAAGACTCATTAGGTGGGCGGACAAAGACCTGCATCATCGCAACTGTGTCACCAGCAAAGAGCAACCTCGAGGAGACTATATCGACACTAGACTACGCATTCCGAGCTAAGAACATCCGTAACAAGCCGCAAGTCAACCAGCTGCTATCGAAGAAAACTTTGCTCAAGGAGTTCACGGCAGAGATTGAGAAGCTCAAGAGCGAGCTCATTGCTACACGTCAGCGAAATGGTGTATATCTTAGCCAGGAGAACTACGATGAGATCAGCACTGTCAGTGAATCGCGGAGAATACTCAGTGAAGAACAACGCGACAAAATCGAGACAATGGAAATCAACCTGCGCAACAAATTGGAAGAACTGTTTTCCTTGACCACCAACTTTCAAACACTTAAAAAGGACAACGAACAGACAAAACTCACTTTGGAGGGTACCAAAGGTATCTTGGAAAAAACTGAGGTTGTTTTAGAGCACACTCGACAGAATCTGGCCGAAGAAACAACACTCCGGCAAGCCCACGAGAAGACAGAAGGCGATCTTGTTGGAATTGGTTACGATATGATCTCCACATTGGGGAAAACTACATCCGATATCGACGCCTTGCGGTCCAAAATTCGCCGAAAATCTGATCTTCAATCGCAGAATCGACATAATTGGGCGTCATCGCAACACCAAGTTTTCGATACAACTTTACTTGTGGAGGGCCGGATAGAACAATTTCAGACTCAACAGGAGCAAATGATGGATCAACTCTCCGTTAGGATGCAGCTTTTCGTGAAGGATGAGCTAGAGAAACTTGGTACTTCTCAATCTTTCCTACAAGAGAATATGAGCGCATTCGAAAGTTCCAAAAAAGAAGTCAATGAGCAGACTATCAAGGCTCGCGACGATATGAACGAAGTTTTGGAAGAAATCAAGACCCTGAGAGAGGGTGTGAAGGAAGAGGTTGGGGCGGGATTGAATGAGTTGTCGGCTGCTGCTGAAAAGATATCTGCTAATATCATCACGGAACTGGATCTTTTTCATACGCAGGTAAGAAGTTAGAAGACCCGTCATCCCTGTATAATCTACTAATCAGAATAGCTCCATTCATCCTACGCTGCGCTTGGCAAAGAGTTCCAAGGCACTTTTGCCGAGTTGGTGAAGAACCTCAATGAACAGAAAGCTGAGAACGACCGGCTCCACCACCAGATTCTCGATGCAAACACATCTCTCGCAGAAGCCAACGAAGCATCTCAGACTCGACTTGTCCAAGTCATCGATGAGGAGAAGCAAAAGTCAGCAGAAGAGCGTCTGAACCTGCTAAGCCAGGTAACTTTGCTCATCAACGCAAACGCTGAGACTCAAGAGAAGAGACTGAGTGATCGAGTGGCGAGTGTCAGCGAGGGTATTGGTTCTGCGACCGCCGCGCACGACCTCAAACAAGTTGCATATAAGGAAGGTATGGATGCTTGGGCAACTCGATCTAAAGACATTGTTGCTGGCGTGTCCAAATCCAGGGAAGGGGTCAAATCAAGGCTCAAGTCGGACTTTGCAGCCGCTACTCAACAATCCACTTCGATCAAGGACACAACTACATCGGTACATGCAAGCACCGTCAAGATTGTCGAGACTCAAATGGCACAAATGGACACACAACTACAATCTCTCGACGACATTGTTTCGCGTGTTCGGGCTCAGAACAACGCCCACCATGCCGCTCATACATCCTCTCTACACGCACTCTCTTCGGCCGTCCAATCATCATATTCAAGCATTAGCGATCATTTGTCCACGTCCTTTGCTCGGGTACAGTCAGTGGAGGTCGACATGTCTGCTGAAACTTTGGCTCTTAAGAATGCACTTCCAGCTCTATCTGAGGATTCAACTATCCGAGCACCTCTCCACGAGCTACGAGATGCAATCGGAAGGCAGAATCTCGCAGAATATTGTCCAACTGGCGAGACCCCTCAACGAGTCACATATTCCATACCAGCCAACCTACCGCGCACGGAGGACCATGAACTCATCCTATCTCGTATGCGTGATCGTTCTACTTCAGATGCCACACGCAGCCCAACAAAAGGCATCATCTTCAACGACAACACGAACGCTACTTCTACGCCTTCGGAAGACGTCTTCGCATCTATGCATAGCAAGCCAAATTTCTCCCGCTCCATCAGTGCAACTGCCCCAGGACCAAGCCTGCCAAACGGCTCTTCTCTTCGCGAGCTAGACATTAACATCCTCTCACAGGACGCTCTAAGCTTCAAGTCTCCTCCTCTCGCCTCTGCCTCCGACGAGATGGCACCGGGCGTCGCCCCTCCCTACAAAAAGCAGAACCGTGGCGAAAAGGGTAGCACGCAATTACCGAAGAAAATGGGCCGTAACACAGTCGGTGCCACATATGGACTGGCCGATCGTGAGAATCTGAGTATCACAAATTTTAGCGCCAGTATTGGGCCGGGTGCCGCGGCTGGAAGGAAGTTAAGAAGTCATCGGAGCTCATGAAGAAGTATGAGACCCGCTGAGATTAAAGATGTTCATCAGGATCAAGTTGGCGGTGTTGACATTGGTTTCGGGGATGGTGTATGAAGATGCTGCTCTTTCGATACCTGCGTGGTTGGAGTTTCATAGGTGAACGGTGTACGGCGCAATGCCGAGGTCTGTTTTTACATTGCTGTCATTATGTGGGCAGCTAGGCGGTTAGTGGTACGATCGATCGATTTAATAGATACCCCTTCTCTGTTCAAGTTTTGGCGTCTTGTCGTCTCGATGATCGTTTATGTACTGCGTTTGGTAGCAGGGAGATCGTAATAACTTTTGAAAGTCGTGGTTGTATTTATAGAAGATTTACAATGACACCAGCTTGTTACATGCTTTGCCGTAGTTATTACTGTACAAAATTGTGGAAGTGGCATTATTTATTATATAATTGTCGCCAAATGTCATGGATTACCATTTGCCAAGCCCAGCATCGGCTTTCAATGGCGGCTGTGAAGACGTCCGACATCACCGCAAGATGCCACAACCCGCGGACGTCGACGCGTCTCCAGACCCAATATTGCCCTCGGAGTCTCCCGAGATTCCTTTAAACCCCATCGACGCGGTCAGATTGCCCATCCGACCTCCACCAGAAACGTCGGAGAGCCTATGGTTGCGACGCCATGTGATCCTCTCCTTCTGGGCCGTCGTGGCCTTGCTCGGACTCCCAACGTGGTGGAAGACCACAGCCATTTACCGCGCCGATCTGCCCTTGCCATACATGACAGACTGGGCCGATGGAAAGGTGGGAATTCTTCACGATAGTCCGAGTCACCACTGACACATGGTCTTAGATATGTAAACCAGTATTCCCTCTACGTATCGCAGTAGAAGCCCCATTGCCTCTCCATGATGCCCAACACCTCATCCACACTACCCAACATGCCCTCGATGACCTGAACGAATTCTCCGCGCACCACCTGCGACTCATGCTTTGCGACACCCCGATCGTACCTATAGCCAACTACAGCCAGCAAGTTGTGCGAGATGAAGGCCCGAGGCAGGGGAAGAGCGATGAGGATACAGCGTTGTCGATAAGACTGATACCCGTTGAGACTGGAACAACCCCTCGCTCGCACTTGCAGCCATACTCCCCAACTCTAGATGTTTACTATACACCGAATCAGATTCCGCCACCATCGTCGACTGGCTCGCCGTTGGCCACGTTCATTGCGCACGAATTGCATAAGATGTTTGCTGAAGAACAGGCACTACTAGCCTATCTTCTCTCCACCACTTCTGGCGCCCATACCGCTAAGATGCAGTCGTTGTCCCCTGAAACGGCAGCGGAGCTCGAGCGGCAATCAACCAGAGCTTTCAAGTACGCGCCGACCTACCATTTGACTTTTTCTCTCTTCAGTCCATCGTCTGTTCCTTCAGCGTGGGATATCGAGTCTGCCCTCAAGCAGTACTTGTCTCCCTTGTTAGAATCGTTCGCTGCTATCAGCAACTTCACCGTAGATTCTCAGGTACAGCTCTACGCTGGGCTCTCTCCGTCCGTTCGTGAGCCCGAGTACGACGAGAGTCTCAAGGCCTGGACACTTCGCAAAGAGGACCTCAGTAATTTCATCAACGCAGCTGAGTGGCCACTTAGCCCTAGCATCGGCATTGGTCCGACTGTCAACTTCGTCCTCTACGTTCCGGGTGAAAGCCAGTCTCCATTGCTGGTAAAAGAGAATGGTGGCAATAGCTGGCTGGTCCCTCAATGGGGTGGTGTCCTGATTCTGAACCCGCCTTTGACGACGGAACAGAATAGCAGCATACCGACAGTCTTAACCAAAGATGCACTTGCACCTGCGATGCACACGTTTTCTGATCAACTCATCTCGCTCCTTGGACTGCCGCAAACCCCTGCATCTCTCCCCCTTCGACTCTCTACGTTGAAAAGAGTCCGCGCGGCATCGCTTCTCTTCTCAGCCTCCTCAACATTAGGAGCACTAGCGAGACTTACCAAAGCTCTTCCATCGATTCCAATTCCAGATACGGTTGCAAAGTCTGTTGATCTGACCACCGCACACCTCCAACAAGCATGCGACCATCTTCGAGATGGTCGCTTCCAAGGTGCCCTAGAGCATGCAAGGATCGCTGAAGCCGAGGCCGAAAAAGCATTCTTTGAACGGTCTATGGTCGGACAAGTCTATTTCCCGGATGAGCACAAGGTTGCTGTATATCTGCCACTGCTAGGTCCAGTTGCAGTACCTCTATTGATGGCGGGTATTAAAGAGATGAAGAGTGGTCTTTCGGCGTTACGGAGAACATGAGCTTCGGGGCACTCGACACATGAACACATGACCATGTCAGACCATGGACTTAAGATTTCCCCTAACTCGACATTGTTCCTCATACGGCCAGGAAGGAGTACTCTGTAGATGCAGGGAAAAGTCGAGCTCACTTTATTGCAGGGTGTCGAGCAGGACAATAACCTAGCTAGTTCTTGTTCCATGTCAACGACCGAGCACTTTGGGACCTGCGACCAACCCTACTTTTGGCACTACATACATAACAAGACATCCAACGTTCTTTCACCCCCCCCCCCCAGCGGGATAGTTAGAAGCTAAACATAGACCGGCTTTTACTAGTATGCACCTTTTATACTAGACAGGAATGTAATAATTTTTCTTCCTGCGTATTACCTAATCCACGCCATAATCGGCCCGATGTTGAAAACTTCGGGCAGGTTCTATATGTATACTTTGTACAATTGTCAGCTCGGTATCGGTCGTCATCTGCTGAGTCAACAACAGAGACTCGGCATGTAACACGGTGTCACTTTAGACGTGAACGTGCGAAGAGTCTGGAATATAAATTACAACGAGACCTTCAACTTTCTTGACGTACGTGTATCTCGTCCTCCGGAAATAATTATACAACCCAAGTAAAAACCGCCTAGCCTACCACGCTACGTGGCTTTTCATGCGATGTCCATATATGGTTACCCGGATTCCGGCAATTGGTCGTATTGTACGTGCTACGTGCTACGCTCAGCGTATAAGTACTGCCCATCACCTACAATTGCCCTCTCACCTCTGTGCCCTCTCTTTGTGTCAATTGTCCTTCTGCTTTTGCCCTTCACACTCGCGTTACCCCGCCATACCAATTGCTCGTCCCCAAAATGCCCCTCTCGGCCTCAGGTGTCCAGGCCGTGAAATCCATTCTCGATGGCGTGACCTCAGAAGGAAAATCTGGCGCCCCAGGCCTAGTCTTCGTCGCTGTTGACAAATCCGGTGCAACTCTTGTCGAGCACGCATCCGGCACTATTGGCGTAGATTCCAAGACTCCTGTCGATCTTGATACTACTTACTGGATTGCTTCGACGACCAAGATTGTCACTGCGATTGCGGCATTGCAGCTCAACGAGCAGGGCAAGCTTCCGCTCGATGATGCCGACTTTGTGAAGAAGATCGCGCCGGAACTGGCGGCCAAGGAGGTCTTCGCTGTACGTACTGGAGGTCCACGAAAATGACAAGGTAAATCATTGGAAGCTGACTTGGCTCTTCAATATCTAGGACGGCATAACGGCCGCAAAGCAAGAGAAGCCTATCACGGTGCGCATGCTATTATCACACACAGCGGGTTTCGGATACTCTTTTCAGGATCCGCGGGTGCAGGTTAACGAAATCGAGGGCGGAGCGCAAGCCGTCATGGATAGTCCGTTGGTAAACCAGCCTGGCAGTGTGTGGGAGTACGGTGTACGTCTTCTTATCCTAACAACTTGCCCACAACATCGTAATAAATTTTGTAGGTCAACCTCGACTGGGCCGGCATTATCGTAGAGCGTGTCGCGGGCGTCAAGCTAGGCGTCTACTTTAAAGAGCATATCTTCAAACCGCTCGGCATCCAGGATGCGGCTTTTGTCCCGAGCAAGGAGATGAAGGCGAACATGGTGACGATGCATCGGAGGGATGTGGAGGGGAGTCTGAGTGAGATTGAGCCGGTGTATCTGGCGCCGCTTACGGTCGAGACGAAGGAGCAGGAGGAGAAGCTTCACCACGCTGGTGGGCATGGGCTATATGCCAAGCCCAAGGAGTACGTCAGTAAGTTGAATCGTCTGCGTGAAAGGGGTTAGAAGGGATCCTAATTGCATAACAGAGATCCTTGCTGCCTTACTCAACGACGGCACATCACCAACCACAGGTGGCAAGATCCTGAAACCCGAGACCGTGAACTCGATGTTCGAAAACCAGATCCCAGACCAGCCTGACTTCGCTCGAAATGTGTACGTCCACGTCTATGTCTTGTCCCCGTGCTCGGTCTTTTATATTAACATCACCGCTCCAGACCCGCTCCTGCAATCCCCGCCTTAACAAACCACACTCCAGAATTGTACCCGCAGGAAGGTAATCCGCCTCAAGGATGGGGTCTGAGTTTCTTGCTCACTCTCGCACCCGGTGCCACTGGACGAGGTGCTAATACGGGATTTTGGGCTGGCTTGGCCAATCTTTTCTATTGGGTCGATAGGGAGAAGGGCGTTGCGGGCATTATTGCGGGCCAGGTGGTGCCGTTTGGGGATGCAAAGATTCTTGGGGCGTGGTTCTTGGCGGAGAAGGCGGTTTATGATGGACTGGAAAAGTAGAAGTAGATGAGTGTGCGATCGATGTCGTGAGAAGCACAGTTCTGATGCCACGAGAATCAGTCAGCAGATACGGTTCTCTGGATTTCATCCGCGCTAAGTACATCTCTTCTATCACAAGTGGGCATTCTTGCGTCTTCTCGAACTGACGGGGTTGTGACTAAACCTGTCACATACTAATGTCAGACTCGGCCATCCTTGTCCCTTGGATCAATCTGAATATATCGCAGTGACAAATTTGTCTCGTGGGATCGAGAAGACTACGTTGTTGATTGTTATACGCTGTTGTTCAGCTTAGAGGCGCCTGCGTGCGTCAGAGAGAATGACCACTGTTGGGGCATCTCGACCGAATCGGAATATTGCAGTAAGCAATCTGGTCTAACCCCTCTCCTTGAACAGCCTTGCATACTGAATCTATCTTCGCTCTTGGGTCACAGTCGACGGGTACCTCATCCGGCTACATCGAGATACAATTTGGATATTCGCCCGTATGGTCAAGAATCTTGCGGCTCCCAGGCCCCACACACCCGTCAGGTGGGGAACCACCTGGAGGCTCGAATTTCGTCAGCCCTTGAAATCCGATTGTGCTATATGATATCAGAATAGAAGATTGTAGTCTTGGGTCATTCCTTCTCGAAGTCACTCTGAATGCCATAAATAGCGTGCCGGCTAATGAAGACTGCAAGGATATCAGAAAGTCCGGGACAGTCAACACCTTCGTCAACACCCCTGCAAAAAAATTCGTTTCCCGTAAGGGATAATACAGTTGTTGTGAGCGACGAAAGAAGAAGAAAAAAAAATGTGCCTGTAATATACAGGATCACTTCGTTAAAGTTGTATTCGTCTAACTTATTCGTAAATTTCCTCAATATGCTTCACTAGACTTACTCCAAATGTATGGCGCTAGCATTCGCTTAACTACTTCATTTGCATTCCTCTCACCTCCACTTTACTACCTGAGCTGGAACCGGAATTCTTACAATTTTTATATTCCTCTCGTTACGACCCATGGAGGTGGCGAATCTTCCGGCTATTGTTCCCACGTCGAAGTATTAATCCATTTATTCTATACTCCTCACACTCTGCGGGTAAATAGACTAACCTGTCACAGCACACCAGTTCACTGTTAAGTCTTCGGCGCTGTGCTTCCAGAATCAGACGCCTCATCACGGAGGCGTGCCCGATTTCTGAATAGTCCATGACGATGGGGAGCATGATGCCTCTCGTGTGCAATCAAGACTGCTTTCACTGGGTGCTACACTTGCATCTGTGTGCCATCGCTTACCCTCCTTCCGACCCGGGTTGGACTGGATCTAGTCACGCGAGGCCATGGACACGACCTGGAAGCTGCTGTAGTATATCGTGCACATCTGTCCGTATATCGCCGCCTTACTCTCCTGCGGACCCGGAATAGGTCAGGATAATGACAGATAGTTGCTTGGCAGCCTCAGCAGTACTAATAAGTTTATGGTGCCGCTCCTGAATTGACGTTGGCAAGACTTGCTTTCCACCAGCACACCCCCCTGATCCGTAATCTACGCACGATTTGCCACATTACCGATATTACTCTCACGATTCAGCTTTCACTGAGGGGTACTACCTTCAAGATGCGCTGTACTTTTGGATTCGTCTGGGCTGCGTCCCTACTCGGTTCCTGTGCGTGTAAGATCACTGAACCCGCAAAAGCTTGTTGCTAATACACAATTCCTAGCACTCGGCGGCCCAGTCAAAGATCTCTATGCTCGGGACAATGCGGTCACGTACTTTGACCCCGAAACTGGATTCACTTTCTCCGAATTCAAGGCCGCTTATTCTTTATCTTCCAATATCCTCTATCGCGTTGCTGTTCCCAGTAGTGTACCCGCCGGTGCAGCATATGATGCCGTTCTTCAAATCGTTGCCCCGAACCAAGTGGGCTGGGCTGGACTTGCGTGGGGAGGGACCATGCCGAAGAATCCGCTGACAGTCGGCTGGCCAAACGGCGCGAAGCCAAACTTCTCCTCTCGCTATGCATCGTAGGGTCCATCAGACCGAGTATGTGATTGCGAACACTAACGTTATCTCCTTCAGTGGCCACACAATGCCTACAGCCTTCACTGGCGCGACATACCAACAGTTCACGACCGGAAACAAATCCAACGGAACTCATTGGACACTGACTGTGAAGTGCACTGGATGCACATCTTACACCGGAACCAACGGCGCGGTGCGACTCAACCCCACGGGCACCAACCGCTTCGCATTCGCCTACGCAACCGCCAAACCCACCACTCCTGGATCCAACACCACAAACTTCGGAATGCATGACGGCAAGTCTTTCCAACCTAGATAGAAAAGCAAAAAGCAAACAAAAAAAAAACAAGGCCCCCATTGCATAAAAAGCTGACTTGGCATCTATAATAGTCTTCAATTACTGGAGTCACGACTTCTCTCAAGGACAGAATCCTACCTTCGCCACGCTGGTGGTGAAGAATGGCGGAACTACAACCTCGGGTGATGCAGCGCTATGAATTTGGACGCAAAGGTATATATCATGGGAGGGCAGTGTATAGCGGGTGCATTTATATTCCATTCATGACAAATATTATATACTTCATCGTAAACGTCTCACTGTCTCTACATGTGCGATTTTATTTTTTGGAATAACGGCATCCGTCAATTCTGCTGGTATCGCAGCCCGGCAAACAGGCATGTCGCGAGAAGATGTGAATTGCACACTTATTGGAAAAGTTGACAGAAAGAAAGAAAGAAAGAAAGAAAGAAAGGGAAAGATATAATGGCAACTCGACATCGTGGCTCGATGCAAATGAAAAAGATCCAACCCCTAATTATGCGCGCCAGTTGATCTATCCATTAATTAACCAGCCGAGATTTATGTTCAACAAGTCGGAAAGTTTCACACACCCAACACACCGCTTTTGTGAACAAAACAAGGGACTTTGCTAAAACACCTTGCATATCTAGCGTTGGAATGTGGGGAATTGGTTATTGAATTGTATCGAAAGGGGGGGAGGGGGGGTAGGGGGGCCATCTAGCTACAGCAATCTGCCTGGGGAAACAAGTATACAAAAGGGGTCTTTACCAAGGAAAATATAAATGCCAGGGATAGATATTGCAAGCAGAACGAACGTTTGAGAAGAAACCGCCAAGGTCGGACCCTTGCAAGCTCCCGTCTTGACCGTCGGCTAGGATAGATAAAATAGCCTACATGTCGGGACTAGATCCCCTAACTTCCGAAGAGCCGTTGTGCATCACTTTAGTCGATAGAGGACAAGAAGAGGAGTGCCCCCCCCCCCCCGGGAGGGGAAACAGCGGTTTTGTAAAGGTGAGTGTTCATGCCTTGATCGCGGGTTCGCCCATGGGGAGTGCCTGGAGCCCTGTAGTCTTCGCGTCAGTTTTTGTGGGACACATTGGTATAGAGTGAGATCAACTTACATCCGTCAACCTGCTCTACAGCTTGTTGCTTCTTGGTGCATGCGTTGTACTGGGCGGGTTGCTGAGCCTTGAGTCCGGCCTTGGGGCAGTCGACGTTGAGGTTGCAGTTGTTATCCATGGCCTTCTGGAGAGAGTCTCCCTCCCAGCCGAAGACGTAATCACCGTGGGCAGCAGGGCCGCTGATTAGACAGTCAGTAACCATGATCATTCAGTTGACGAGATTCCACTAACCCAAGGTTCATGCTGTAGACGAACGGAGAGGAGCCATCAGTTGGCCACAGGCTCTTGTCGGCGAAGGTGGTGACATTCCACATGAGCTCGTACATGATCTGGGGAAGCTTGACGGGGTGGGTAGAGGGGCAAGCTCCTCCACCGCTGGCACCACCCTGGTTTCCGTAGGCCACGTGGGACTGGTGGTCGGGAGAATCTAGGTTCACGCCGTCCCAGCATCTGGTAATTGTAAGCCAAGTAAATCCAAAAAAAATCATATAGGTAGTCTTACGCGGGGAAGATGATGGTCTGTCGAATCATCTTGCCTAATGGTGGGGGACAAAAATTAGCTTTGACTTGAGAAAGGGAGTAAGAGTATTACAGCCCCTAGGGCTATTTTATGGGGAAAAGGATTAAAGAATAGATTTTCTCCATGTTCCTAGAATCACTTACACTTGGGATCTGCGGGAATAGCGACACTATCGCTACCAGAGCAAGGTTGAGCTCCGACGAAGGTACCTTCGTTGGGCGATGTCCAGCAACGATGGCAGATATTGGAGAGCTTGACCTTGCTGGGGTCGGTGTTGGAGGCGGAACCAGCCAGCATACGGAAGCCCTTCTTGAAAGCAGTCATCTTTCCGTTGGGAAGATAGTAGATGTCGAGACCGCCATTGTTGATGAGCTTTCCCTGGGGACCACCGTTGCCAACCTGGGGAACACGTGTGTAGGTACCGTTCTTTGCCTTGAAGAACATGACAGCAGTCCAGTAGTTCGACTTGTCCTGGAGGAAACTACACGATGTGCATGTTGACTGTGTGGCAGGGTCGTTCTTTGGATCCATGGTCACGTTGAATGAGTTACCTCCAACAATCTGATAAGATTAGTGACGGAAAGTTCCACTCCCTTCGAGATTCTTACCTGGTGAAGATGAGGAGTATACTTCATTCCAGGGTTGACGAGGGGATCTGTTCGCTCAACGACTAGCTGTGAGCATGCGAATCGGAGCATGCTTCCCTGGGCAGCGACATTCTGCGCAAACAGCGCGGCGGCGGCGAGGGTGGCCCACTGCATATTGAATGGCGATCGGGTGTTGATCGTGTGTGTTGTGAGGTGGTGACAACGGGGCAAGTATGGAGTAG
This sequence comes from Pleomassaria siparia CBS 279.74, assembly GCA_010093715.1. Taxonomy (NCBI): domain Eukaryota; kingdom Fungi; phylum Ascomycota; class Dothideomycetes; order Pleosporales; family Pleomassariaceae; genus Pleomassaria; species Pleomassaria siparia. Next base: position 201,430 of record MU005784.1, read on the forward strand.
ACAGCAAAAGATGGAGACACAAGATAAACCATGAGGACCATGTATCGTAGGAGCCTTATACGCTGTGCAGACCCCCAGTCGCCACCCAGCAGGACAACTGCCGGCTGTGGAGAATCTTGTCCTCTCATGTTCTGAAATATGGGGTTAATATAAATTATATCACGATTGGGCAGGACCACTTCGTTTGGTGATATTAATCCCTTACTGCATCTGGCAACTTTCGGCCCTCCGAATTCTGGAGCCTGTGCTCATGTGCAAAGATAGAGTGTCACGCTCCCACATCAAATCGATAGATGTTGCCCAAATCAGATTTCCGGATCCCCGGACGCCAGAATGGTCCCGTGACATGGGCGTGCGAAGCGCCGATACATTGAGCTGGGACCAAGACACCTGTGCCTCAAATGGGGGTGCCAGACTTCAATTGTTCTCCACACGGTAGATGGATGGTGATACCCATGCGTGATACCGTGGTCCAAGAACAAGGGCGCGTGGCAAGAGCGACTGCGGCATTTCAAAGGCGGTCGGGTACGACTACAGGTGTGCAGCTTCCAGGAGGCTCCGTTCTGGTCACAAAATGCGAAACCCACGTCATCAGGAGAGTGAAGAGAAGCCCTCATCTCTGAGGAAAGCTTTGAAAGGTACAGATGTATGTATACGCGCCGTTTCTCGCATGCTACGGAAGGGACCGCCTCTTTCCCAGGGTTTCTTAATTGTATCGTGGAGATGCACAGCGTGGCGTACATACACACACTCTTTTAGCCATTTGTAGACGCTCTGAGAATATTCCAGACGGGCATAGGCGTCATAACTCGACGAATTAAGACGGGACGCCTGCATGTCTCGAGGAGGTAGTAGAGATTTAGGAACCCGTCAGAAAACACGACAGTGAACGATATAGCCGCTTTGGTAACACGAATGACCAAGAAGAACCAATCGTCGAGGCTAATACACAAACGAGATGAAGGAAAATAAAATTAGTACTCGTCGCTGGCAATGGCCAAGACGAAATGTTGACGTATCAACGCAGGCGTGCGGCGAGAATCGCGAAAGAATTTATGTTTCGGAGGCCGCATCCGGCGCTCTCCCAAGGAATTCATCGTGGGGTATTCTACGGACATTTGAATGTCGTATAGTGGTAAATATTAGTAAAATTCGGTTCTAAAGTATTGTGGTGGCTCAAATGACGATCGTGCGAAAGACGTGTGAGGTTGAACCAAGGTTGTTCGTACCAGCGGCACGCCCAGCGTGAGCCAGCCTAATCGGTATGTTATATCCGACTCCAGATTTTGAATCACTCCGTATCACCGTCTCTCTTCGGAGCAAAGTTTTAATCTTCCATGCATACCAAGCCTGGACTCTAGAAAACGAAGAAATTCTACTCTCGATATGAAAACACCATTGGCGCTCGCCTGGAAGGAAGCCATTCACCCGGCCGTCTTGCCGGGGTCCTATTTTAACCGCCCTCATCTGATCGTCGAAATATACCCCTACCTTGCTAATATGATGACTCGGCCCCCATACTCATGCACGCATGTGCATGTCGAGGTCGTATGGAGTGCATCTGATGTGGGTTGGTGAGCTCACCTTGCGTCATGAGGCTGGAGCGGGTTGCTGAACAATCATACATAGAGACAGAAACCCCCAAGATCTGGGCATAGTCCTTGAATCGATTTTTTTAATCTGATGCGATATTCGACCCAAACTCTCATGTCTCGAATAGAACTAAGATTCGAAGGAGATGAGGCAGTTGAGCAACATGTCGCTCAGCACTGTACTTTTTTTGGACTACCAAGGGTACCGTAATCATAGATCTTTCTCTTGCTACTGGGCCTATCATATTTCGCGTTCTCTAATGCGCCGTAGCTCTTCGTTTCATCCAGGTAACTCTTCGTACTCAATCGATTACTCGAGTATCTGTGGTTCCAAGTCCAAGATCTAGAACAAGAAGTGTGAGACTAAACAACAATTGCAAACAGTTATTCCTAAAGACAGACCTCGTGAAGAACATTCCTCTCCCGCACCATGTCCAGTAAAACGTATTCCTTATCAAGGCAAAACACTCTCACTATAGTTCTGGGTTGTCCCAGTCATATCTCTGCCGGCCTTATCAATCGTCCTCGTCATTCCCTTAATGCTAGTCTCTACACTAACTGCGCCCAAATCCTTGAATGAGAACCCACTCCCCTCGAACGACTCAGCAACAAGATCCATCTCGACGAGTCTCGGATGAAAGACAAAACTCGTCAACTACGGCTCCTCGAAACGAAAACGGCAGCCGAACCAATCCAGCGCCGATTTCTGTTTACGTAAAGACTGGCAGTGTTAGACAACTTGGGCAGTATCTCCATAGATGGCGGCAATGGAGCCGATGAATCATGAATGTCGAGATGGCGATGAATTTCTGATCCTTGCTGGACTTGGAGCAAGTCGGCTGTGGCTTGGAAGAGCGTGAGTGGGACGAAGACGTTTACATCGAAGTGATCATTGGTGTTGATCATGGTGGGTGGTACTTGCGAATACTAATTAGTGCGGCCGACGCCGATTTCTGCATTGGTGATCAACCACGTCGAGGGAAGTGATGCCGTGAGGGAATTGCAGTTGCTTCACCACTTCAGTAGCGTCTTCAGGAGCAGCAGACTCAATCTTGATCATGATGATTTTTCTGTTGTTGGCCTTCTGCCATTCAAGAGGTCTGCGAGAGCTTTCACTGTTTTTCGAGAAGGGTTGCGGACTGCCACGATGACAGTCGAGGAGAAGGAGTCTCGCTGGAGGAAGGCGGAGACGAAGCCTTTGCCGATGCCTCAATTTCCACCGATAATCAGACAAGTGGTTTGGAAGGTCATCTTTTGTAGTTGTTCAAGTTCTTTTTTATAAAGCTGTTTGTTTCCTCGTTTTGTTTGCTGTTGACGTACTGAATAGAAGTGTTGATATATACTGCCAGCCAGGATGGGACGGAAATATTTCACCGCGATATCTGCATATTCGGAACTCCTCTGCGAGAGGACTCTCCGATGAAGACAGTAAGACCACGAGATTACTCCTCGCGGTAGATGTCGAAGTATGCCAATGTGAAACATGAGTCAATTGCGTCGTACAAGGGTATTTATTCTCTGGGCGTGAATCTCAGTGGCTGCTGCTCGTTGGGCCGTAGTGATAAGTTTTCTATATTGTCCGAAAACTTGAAGGTGTTGGAGAAGTTCTGTCAAGCATACATCTCGAACTTCTGTATAGTATTATGCCATCAATTGACGTACAGGGTAGTGACTTCAATGTGATATTGTAAGGCATTGATTGTAGGCGTGGGTTCGGAGATTGTTCGGGTGCCTTCGGATCTAAGAACACGCCCTCATACAATCACCGATCCTCTTGCTCCAACTCTTCCATCCCAACACTCTTCTTCTTCCCACCTTCGAGCCCTTCTTGTAACGCACCTAACGTGCCGCCCAAATTCTCCATCCCATCAGTCCCTCCCCTCTTCTCCACCACCTGCGCCAATTCCTCATAAACACCTGCAATCTGCCGAAAGACGCTCGCCTGTTCTGCCCAACCCCCATTCTCCGCAAAGCAGTCCCCAATCTGGTTCATTTCCTCGACCCATCTATACGCTTTCTGCGGACAGCCCAAGATACCTCTTTCCGCCGCCTCTCCGCCACGCGGATTATACATCTTGAGGTAAGAGTGCAGATGTGGGAGGACATTGAGAGAGGCCGCGGTGCTGAAGGATTGGAGCGCGAGGGCTGTCATGCCTTTGGCCAAGGCGGCGAAACAGCATTTTAGGCCAGACGCTGAGCCGATTGTGGGGCCGACATGATTTGTGTTTAGGGTTGAAGCGAGGTGCGCACCGCTCAGTGGCGCATCGTGTAATGGATGCGGACCCGACAATGGAACACCGGGACATGTCCAGCTCGCTGAGTTTGCGATGGGAGATGGTGGACCGCCAATGATCCCTCCATCTATGACCATCGCTTTCTGAGGACTCTGGGCAAACGCTTCGGCGATGCTTGTCATGGTAGACGGTGAGATGGCGTTGAGGTCGAGATAATACAATGGTGAGGATGAGGAAGGGCGAGGTAAGGGTGTGCTGTTCAGTGCGTCAATGACGCGTGCCGCTGTTGCAACTGCATCTCGGGGCGGCACGATGGATAGGATGTAGTCACATCTTGCGACAAGCTCTACGTCTGTATTGACTAGGCCGAGCTGTGCTTTTTGAGCCCGCTCTTGGGTTGCCTGGCTGCGGTTCGCAACATTGGTGAGTACGGTGTAGTTATGGGCTACGAGAAGTTTTGCGATTCCAAGACCCATTTGGCCAATAGAGAGGACCCCTATCGTCGCTAGAGGTGAAGCCATTTCGTAGGAGTGGTTGGAGAAGAAGAGGTACGTAGGAGGGGAGATGTTGAAGCGGGATGGTGGGGAAATCGGACTTTACATACTATACCCGCAAAGGTACTAACGTTAGCTTGTGTGAGATTGCGTTATTATACCAATTTCCATCATGAGTGGTAGATGTTGTACTCGAGGGTAGCTGGTGTAACTCGCAATCATATAATTAGGTGGGGTTTATAAGTCTTCCCGGAACCTCTCGCTGCCCTTCACCCAGTTCTTGGAGGAGATGGTAAACATTGTTCGAAGCTCAGCATTAATAAGTTTAAGTGGCGCGGAGCCTTTACAAAGCCACTTCTTCATTAACCATAACCAGAAGCATGAATCAAACTCCAAGCCGTATCCATTTCCATGACCAAATATGAGGAAGGGTATCGATTCAAAGATCCCGCATTGAGCGCTGACCAAAATCACCGTATCATCCGTCGTGCGTGTCGTTCCATTATTTGTCAGTTACAACTCTCTTTCCCCCCCCCCCCCCTCTCGAAGACAGTCGTCAGCCCGTCCAGGATTTAGACGCGGCTCTTGTGCCACGAACGGTTCCTTCTAGAAGTGCTCATCAGCCAATCTCATCTCCATTCACATATCAGACACTGAAAAACTTACCGTGTTCCATCCGTAGCCACAACTCTCTTGCTCAGCCTGTGATAGACGATTATGCCCAGGATGAACGAAGCGAACCAGAAGATAGCCGACATGAACGAGAAGGCCTGCGCCGCCTTCCATTGTCCACATTGGTCACCGCGGAAGGAGATGTTGCCCCAATACCAGATGCCGCCGCAGCTGATGCGATGAACCCAGTCGACGAGAACCTGTATGGATTATTGTGGCTAAGTTGGGAGAAAGGGTGCGTTCACTTACACCAAAAGCAGCAAACCAAGCGGCGCTCATGAGCAGATCGAATGGGTAATGCAGCATACTAGCGGTGGTGGGGATCAACCAGACCAGACTGAACAGCACCGAGAGTGACGCGATGACAATGGTGTAGATGGAGCGGCCCAGGGGACCAATACCGTACTCATGGCGCAGGTTGAGGAAGTGGGCAACGAGGCCGAGGACGACAGCGGCGCAGACGAACTGCGAAAAGCGGAGGAGAATGGAGGTTATGCGTGCGATGGCCATGTTTGCGTCGTATCTGGCAGAGCGTGGGATTGTGAGGGTGTGAAGTGTAGTTGGACTCGGGTTTTGATTTTCAGAGGGATGGAAATGAGCAAAGGGAGGAACAAGGGCTTATCGACTTTCGAGTTGAGCTAAAGGATACGGACGAGGTTGTCGACCTTGAACAAGTACTATTATGAGGCTTCTGACATGGACAAGGAAAATAGACAAAATGAAGCTGGCGACGCGAACCACGTATGTATTCTTATACCAGCCATCCATCCATCCCTTGGGAGACGGTCGTGGCCATTGTCATACCACTACTCTCACAGCCATTCACTGCGCCCAGTGCGTTTGTCTGACTGACTGACTGACTGACGATCGTCATACCACTACTCTCACAACCATTCACTGCGCCCAGTGTGTTTGTCTGGTTGACTGACGACGGCCATGGCCTTTCCCTCCCTTGGTGGTGAGGTCACGCTCCTTGGTTTTTCCTTGCTGAAACAAGACTGGAGAATAGCCTGTTTGTTCCAACCAACGGCCAACCACTCGGTACATGTATATAGTTTTTGATAGCAATGTCCAATCATGAGCGGGGCCAGCCCTACTCACGAAATCAGGACTCTGCGAGCGCGTGTCACCGTGAAGTGAAGTGAACAAATCCCTCTGCTGTGTACTGTGGTACTGTACATAGCGAGTGGCGTGGGTACAACGTCGTATCTTGTGCGGGGCAACCCACATGCTTTGTGTTCTTCTGTTCTTGTGGCCACGATTAAGCGCAGAACCAGTTCTCGTCAATTGCGTGGCAGTCCCGATAGCCACGCGGACCCATGTTGTTCGTCGATGAAAGACGTCAAAACTGGTTTCGGACAGCTCTGACGCTGCTATTTTTGTCGCTAGGCAATCGTCAGTGCCACGCGGTGCGAATTAAAGTTCAAGGCATCGTTGATTCAAAGTTGTAATATTTGTTGGGGTTTACATCGACAAGTCAATCAATGCACGGCAAAGGTGTGTTCACATTTTTGCCCCGACAATATTGAAGCCAACAGAAGAGATTTGTATTAAGAATGCGTGTCGCACGTGTGTGGTAATTATGATGGGTATATCTACTCTGTACGCCAGAAAAGTCCAGAAAGGTTTCCTCCCCTTTGGAAAACTACGGCTTCCATCCACCAGTCCTCCTGGCAAAGAATCCACTCGGATCATACGTATCACGAACGCTTGCTGCAAAAGTCTGAGTCTGCAAGCGTTCGAAATAATCTTGTCTGAAGTAAGCGTCGTTCATGAAAAGCGGCAGGTAGGCCTTTGGCAAATGACCACTGTCAGTGTACTTGGTGACAAGGTCCCGTATGCCTCCGTACAGAGTCTGTATTGCAGCGTCCATCTTAGCGTCGTCGAAATCAAACAAGTAAGAGTAGTTGAACTCCATGATGATACGATCGACACTATCGTCCAGGTTGATCATATCACCTCCGAGCTCCTTCGCCTTCCTAGCAAGTCTTTTTGGGATTGGCTGGAATGCAATGGACCCGATAATACCAGAGACGCCGATGACTGACTTTGTAGTGTTTCGCCAGTGGTCGTAATAAGCACCTAGAACTTCTGCTCCAACAGTCGCATTTGGCAGCGGGGTAGTTTCGGTCGCAATCGTGTATATAGATCCCTTGATGACGCCAAAGTTGTTGTAGGTGAGCAAGTCGTAGTAGCTGCGTGTCTTGCAGTTATTCGTAAACGGCCCGATGGCGATGAATTCGTCAAAAACTCCCACAGGAGGCGAAGGCCCATCGTAGAAGAGAAACATGATCCAAATGTCAACAGCGCCCAACACAGTCATCTCCGCAGTCATGATGATGCCTGCCTTGTCGTCTGTATATCTTTCGGTGAAGTTCCGAACGGCAGCGAGCATTTGAGGCGCTTTGTCTGCTGTAAACACGAGGTTACCTCCCCAGATCTGTAATCGCATCAGCACTCGTTTTTCTCATCTCACAATGACTGAGTACTCACTTTTCCTTGAGGGTGAGCGACCATTGTATAGGTGGTTACTATTCCGTAGTTGTTCCCCCCTCCCTTCAATGCCTTATACAGATCAGGATTGGATGTATTGGAAGCTGTCACAATCGTAGCATTGGCTAAAACGACTTCGTATTCGACGATGTTGTTAGCTGCCCATCCGTACTGTGCTGACAGGAAGCTGAGGCCGCCTCCTAGCACGTATCCTCCCACACCGACCTCGCCGATTCTTCCGCCCACAACCGTGACTCCGTCGTCTTGAAGTGCCTCATGCACATCCTGCCAGTCGTTTCCAGGACCCACGCGCACCGTCATGGATGAGCGATTGAAAGTTACCTCGTTCAGATACTTTGTAGAGATAAGGGGACCATCACTGATGCTGGCAAAACCTTTGTTAGGGTTGTGCCCTCCGCTCTTTACCACAAAGCTCTCGTTGTTCGCGTTCAGTACAGTTACGATTGCAGACACCTCTTGTGCAGAGGACGGGTAGAGAATGCATGACGGTCGCAAGGCTCCACATCCGGTAGACCAATAGTTGTTTTGCTCGGTGGTATATTCGACTTGGAGATAGCGTTGGATGTTGAGACTGGATGTACTCAATTCCGAGCAGGTATCGCCGACAACCGAGTGAATGAGATAGGCAAAAAAGGTAGTGGTGTAAATATTGACGCGTGGAGAAAGCATCTTGAACGGTTGATAGAAGAAAGAAGGGCAAAAAGGTCCCGAGAGGATCAGCTAGTTGGACAGCGAAGCAAACCTCCGACGCTCAGGTTAGTATCTTGCCTGACTTTGGACTTTATACTTGATACTCTGTAATTGGCTCCTTAAAAGTTTCTTAGAGCCAGGATGGATCATGGATCACGGACGAAACCACGTCGTCCGATCCTCTGCGTTGGCACATGTTTAGTTACTGATTAGAGAATCTGAATGAGGAAATCAGTTCGTACATGACCCTGAACAGGGCTCGGATTGGCGTGTTCCTCAACATCTCGTGTACGAGGAGAAGGCCGTTTTTAGCCGTTGTTGTCAACGATGGAGTCCTGAGCTTGGATCCTCTGCTGTCTGTTTATGGAAAAATTGCAGCTATTGGAGAGCAGGACAGTGCTACATACTGTATGACTCCCAGGTCAACAATGGATCTAGGGCGTGGGAACTTGAGTCAAGAACACGCAGAAGGCATTGAAACTACACAGTATTATTACGTCGATGGAAGTCGAACGCTTAAAGACGTGCATGTTGTGGTCGGAGATGGGAGCAGGAAAGGGTAAAGAAGATCAGGGGTCGAGCATGTATCACCCATGTACCGTGCTAGGTACTCACGTACTGTACCGAATCCTTAGCTCTAAATCTTAAGCGCACGTGCTTTAGATACCCCACTATTATCTAGTTGATCGTCCGATCACCTCCGCCTTCAACTACAAAGGTAATACAAGCGACAAGCGACAAGTTCCAATTTCCCTTCTCTTTTCTCTGTATTATCGGCGCCGCGAAAGCGACTAGGTTGAGAAACACGTCTGCTAAAAATTGACACACCTTGAGCATACCTTAAGCAACACCTCTTCTGAGATTGGCGCTAGTAATTACACGACAGGCGCTTTATATATACACACATATAACCGGCGTAAGTGTGTCGGAGACAAACGCGCTGACTGCTTGATTCACAGTCCACCTCCTGAAACGGGACAGTTACCGACTCGGCATCATGTGCATATGTAGATGTACAGAAACCGTGCCTTGTCTGCAGGGCGCTCGGGCCATGCTCGGCAATATGAATATCTTCCAAGCTGTCCTACGGTCTACCCTTGTAATAAGCGATAATGCAAATCTCGGTACTTTGTGTTATCGTCTCCTGCATTAAATACAAATTACATAGGATTAGATGTACTATTGATACTAGAGGCTAGAGGCATTTTGAGTCATTGTCCAAACGAACATCCTTGCAGTGCGCAGACTAATTACATCCCTTACATGCCTATGCCTGCTATAGAGGTATGTAATACCACAGTATTAACACCTGCAAATCTCAACGCAAGAAACAATTGCTGGCAGTGATAGGCCAGAAGCATTTAAGGGGTTCTTGGTTGTTCACCCGAATGTCTTCCTAATACAAATTGTACATTTCCAACAATTTGGTAGGCAAAAGAAAAGCTCCATACTGCTCACAGTTGGAGTGCAGTACGATAGAGATATTATACTCAAGGGGATCTATCTTGCCATCCGCCTAGACGTATATAAGTCCCAAGAATTACACGACCTGCCGAATGCAACATTGACCGTTCAGACTTGCAGTGCCAAATCAAGGCGCGTCCCCAGTCATTTGCTTTATCCGGTATAGTTTCCCAATCCCCTAATCTCGTGGGTTCTGAGTATTTCTCGGCTTCTTGATCTGAACCTAGTTTCTCTCATGTGCTACCCGCGCGGCACTCAAGACCCGTGAGTAGCGTCGCGGCCGTTGACGAAAGCGAGTGACGACCGATCTTGGAGGATGTGGGGATAGCTTGGTTTATCCATACATATATCTTCCGACGATTTCCGTCCACGAAAGCTTTCTGTACTGCGACCTCTTCGCTGTCCGTTACCTCCCAAAGTCAGACATCATGTCCTCACATTCGTTCTCGCCTTTTTCTTTAGTGTTGTTGCTGTCTCTTTCATCATGTGCGACCAGTGTGGATGTGCCCGCAGGATATGTTTCATCGCCCTACTACCCAGCGCCTCACGGAGGATGGAGCCCAGATTGGACCGAGAGCTACCGAAAGGCCTCCCTGCTTGTCTCGAATATGACACTCGCAGAGAAGACCAACGTGACTTCTGGAACTGGTATCTATATGGGTCGATGTGTTGGAAATTCCGGAAGTGCGCCCAGGGCTGGATTTCCTCAGCTCTGCTTGCAAGATGGACCCTTGGGCGTTCGTAACTCTGATCACAACACTGCATTTCCTGCTGGAATTACGGTCGGTGCTACCTTCGACAAGGACTTGATGCATGCTCGAGGTGTTGCCATAGGAGAAGAGTTCAGAGGGAAAGGGGTCAACGTCCATCTCGGCCCTTCGGTTGGACCTCTAGGACGGCGGCCCCGAGGAGGAAGGAATTGGGAGGGATTCGGCGCTGGTGAACAATTCCCAATGAGACATCGTCTATTACAAGTAATGTGCTGACTCGGTGCTCCAGATCCTGTTCTTCAAGCTTTCGGCGGATCGCGAACTGTCGAAGGCATCCAGAGTGTGGGCGTGATTGCCACGATCAAGCATTTGATCGCCAATGAACAAGAAAAGTATCGCATGTACAATTTGGCTCAGGACGGAATCAGTTCCAATCTAGACGACCGAACTCTCCATGAGCTTTACTTATGGCCTTTCGCTGAAGCAGTGAGGTCTGGAGTTGGATCGGTCATGATGGCGTATAATGCTGTAAGTTCTCGCGTTTCTCAATCAAGTTTCGTTTGTTACCTCGAACAAGCATAAGAAGTGAAGGGAAAAAACATCAGTCTTGCACTATCAAACCCTCCTGTTTTCTATCAGCAACATAGACTAGGATCTTTAATATCCTGGGTGAAATGACAACCTGTAGTACTTCATGTACTAACCTGCATAGGTCAATGGCTCCGCCTGCTCTCAAAACAGCTACCTGATTAACAACCTCCTGAAAGACGAACTGGGGTTCCAGGGCTTCGTCATGTCTGATTGGCTAGCACAAATAACTGGGGTTGCATCTGCACTCTCAGGGTTGGACATGACCATGCCCGGCGACATCCACACGATTCCTCTGTTCGGAAGCAGCTATTGGATGTACGAGTACTCGAGATCCGTACTCAACGGCTCTATTCCCGTAGATCGTCTTAATGATGCCGTCACCCGCATCGTTGCAACATGGTTTCAGATGGGACAAGACTCAGCAAGCTACCCAAAGCCGAACTTTGATTCAAACACACTCGACGCTGAAGGCCCTCTGTTTCCCGGATCTTTGTTCTCCCCAAAAGGCGTTGTTAATGAGTTCGTTGACGTCCAAGGAAATCACGCCGTTGTTGCACGAGACATTGCCCGCGATGCTATCACGCTGCTCAAGAATACCAATGACATATTACCTCTGGCCAAAACTGCCAAGCTGAAGGTCTTCGGCACTGATGCAGAAAAGAATCCGGACGGTATCAATTCGTGCACGGACATGGGATGTGACAAAGGAACCCTGGGTATGGGCTGGGGCAGCGGTTCGGCTAGGTACCCGTATGTTGATTCACCGATCGATGGCTTTAAATCGCGTGGCGCAAACTACACCTTCTTCAACACCGATTCCTTCCCTTCCAACTCGGTTCCCACAGCTGGAGACATTGCAGTTGTCTTTGTCAATGCCGACTCGGGTGAGAACTACATCACTGTCGAGAATAACCCTGGGGACCGGACGGACTCGAATCTTAATCTTTGGCACAACGGAGACAAACTAATACAAGACGTGGCAGCCAAGTACACAGATGTCGTTGTAATCGTGCACACTGTTGGTCCGATCCTGTTAGAGGCCTGGCACGACCTCCCGGCTGTCAAAGCCGTTCTCTTCGCACATCTTCCTGGCCAAGAGGCTGGCGAGTCGCTGATGCAGATCATCTTTGGCGACGTCTCACCGTCCGGTCATCTACCATACACCATTCCCAAATCTGAGGATAACTATCCAGATAGCCTAGATCTCATTGGTTTCGAGCTCGGACAGCCGCAAGATACATTCACGGAGGGATTATATATTGATTACCGCCACTTCCACAAAGCAAACATCACGCCTCGCTACGCGTTTGGTCATGGACTTAGCTACACGACCTTCTCCTTTAGCAAAGCAACAATTACGCCTGTCACAACATTGACGACGCTCCCCCCTGCGCGCGCAGCCAAGGGCAGCACGATGGTATATTCAACGGCCATCCCAGCAGCAGCAGAAGCATACTGGCCTGCGAATTTTCCGAACCGCATTTGGCGATACCTGTACTCATGGCTCGAGAAGGCCGATGCCGACAACGCAGCTGCAGATTTGAAAGCGGGAAAGACGTACCCTTACCCAACCGGATACTCGAATGCGCAAACCGCTGGCCCAGCAGCGGGAGGTGCACAAGGCGGCAACCCCGCGCTCTTCGACGTTGCATATACCATCTCCGTCACTGTTACCAACACTGGTAAAGCGACTGGGCGTGCTGTCGCTCAACTATACGTTCAGTATCCCACAGACTTGGCAGTAGATACTCCCGTGATCCAGCTACGTGACTTTGTCAAGACGAGCGCACTGGCAGCAGGCGCGAGCGAGGTGGTGAAATTAAGGGTTACCAGGAAGGATATGAGTGTGTGGGATACTGTGAAACAGAATTGGGTTGTACCGAGCGTGGACGGAGACTATGGCATTTGGGTTGGTGCGGCGAGTGACGCGTTGGCGCTCAGGTGCGGGACAGCTGCAAAGACATGTGCAGAAGGAGTGAAGAGCCCGGTGTAAAGAATTATATCTGGCCTGACCACTTTACTTGTAGGGTTCAGGTGATGAGATGTTAATAATGTAATATAATCAGAGGATGACATTGAAGAAACGTGTAATTGTTGTGAGCTTCAATTTTGTAGCATACCAATGACATTGTCGTCTCGCAAAGAAGCAGAAGGGATTTGACTTTTCAAAGTCACATTTGAGTTGTAGCAAAAGTCATGTTGGCGGCAAATAAAATTACCTTGCAGGATGTGAGGCACTGGGGGAAGAAGCTCGCAAAGCAGCTTAGTCATCGAAGCTCTAAACCAAGCTTAGTCATCGCATCGGTCAACGTTCGCCCACAAGTTGGAAGCTCTAAACCAAGCTTCACATCATCAGCATTCACCGCGCACCAAAGGACAGCGCATCGTGATTGCTCCTTCCGCCGGGAACCCATCGAACATGCCCGTCAAGTAGAGAGACGTCCCTCAGAGCTTTGCGCTCCCAGTTCTTCCTCGCCCTCTTCCCGCGCGTTCGAAGGTTCCAAAAGTGTTCAGGTGCCCGATTCGAGGTGCACGATTAACCCCCGCCGGCCTCAACTCTCACGTTCTGGAGAGCTAACGCGGCTCAGTATCGAGCTGGCCCTCATGGCGAGTCTGCCGTCCTCTGCGTCCTGGCTCTCCCGCTACCGCCCCGCCGTTCTGGTGCTGACGGGCGTGGCCGCAGCTTGTACTACTTACCTCATATGTAACATCCTTCGACCTCAACCTCCCCCTTCATCAGAGCGTCTGCACCGAAGCAATGCTATTCGACGGCCCAATCGGGGCGCGAGCCTAGCCAATACCATCCAGCACTTACAACAGCACGCCCATGCCCTAGGCGAATTTGACTTCTTCGGGACCTCCATAGATCTTGATGCCCGCAATCTCGTCCCCGTCGAACATCTGCGCGCCATCGCCCAGCGGACACAGCCCGGCGCCAGCCCTCATCTGGTGGAGACTCTGATCGGCCAGCTCTACGACACTTTCCTTGACCGCTTGCTTGTCCTGACCTTCCCCAACCGGGCATTGTCGCAAACCGAGACTGACGCCGTGACAAGCTGGCTAGCGCCCCAGATTCCGGATCAGGTTGCGCTTGCGCAGGCTCTACAAAGACACGGTGGAAGGTTCAGCCGCGGCGGGGCGCATATAGGCCTCGACGACGGAGCGGAGAGCATTGCGGCCACCGAGCTGTCGTGGGGAAGCGAGGAAGACTCTCAGGACGATGGAATCGATCCAGAGGGCCAGACACTACAACGTACCCTATACCATATTGCCGAGGATCGCGCACGACAAGAGGGCGTCATTCACCGCGGGATTACATGCAATGGCTGCGATACGAAACCTATTCGAGGCACCAGATGGCGATGCGCTAATTGTGCTGACTTCGATCTATGCTCGGATTGTGAAGCCACTAATTCTCACTTCAAGACTCACATATTCTATAAGATTCGCGTTCCTGCACCCTATCTTGGGTTGCCCAAACAAGAGCCAGTGTATCCAGGCCGTCCGCATGTTATGGCTCCATCCATCGGCAGCGCGATCAGAAAGCGTCTTGTATCACAAACGAAAATGGAAGCAGAGGAGATTGAGGCTTTGTGGGATCAGTTTACATGCCTTGCTGGCACCGAGTACGAAAACGATCCGAACAACATTGGGTGGGCCGTCGATCGACGCGCCTTCAACCAAGCCTTTGTTCCTCGGTATTCCTCCTTCATATCGGCACCAAATCTCATCTACGATCGCATATTCGCCTACTACGACAGTGACCATAACGGTCTAATTGGGTTCGAAGAGTTCATCAAAGGGCTGGATGCAATGCATTCTCGAGACCCCCAAGTCAAGCTCAAAATCATCTTTAATGGTTACGACGTTGATGGCGATGGTTTCATATCCCGGAAAGATGTTCTGCGTATATTTAGGGCATATTATGCGATTGAAAAGGAAGCGACTCGAAATTACATTGCCGAAACATCAGAGGAGCTGTCTGTTCGTGGTGCCTTGGAGACAATTCATTCTAGTCAGCCTTTAGGCTCTGCGTTCACTCAAAACGGCATTCCAGCTCAAAATCCCTCTAATTTACGTCTGATCGGCAAAGGGCCTGAAGGTTCAAGCGACCAACCTGATGTATTTTATGAAGATCATCAAGATGTGGCAAGCCGAGAAGACATTCTCCGGAGCACTGACCCAAGGTACCCCATACAGGAAACATTCCATAACTCAGTTCATCACACCCCGAGTGGCCAACGCCAGCAAGCTGTGAGGAATAGATGGGCTCGGCGACAATTTTATATTGATGAAGAGGAAGGTCTCAATCGACCACAAGGGGTCGAGGATACCCCACCTGCCTCCGACCACGATGACCAAGCAGACACAGTTACAAACAATGTATCGTCGCCCGAACTGGAACGCCCGCGAGGGTCCCGCTCACCCTCGAGAGTGAGGTTTCAAGATGATGTTGATATTGAGACGCGTTCAAATGCTTCCACATCATCTCGGCCTGTTGGAGAAAGATGGGGCGGCTACGAAATTCCAGAGCCAGAAAAGGATCTCGGAAAAGAAGTGCTTTATCAGATCACGCAGCAGGCTTTTAACGAGTTACTCAACCCGTTGTTCCAGGAGAAGGAAGATAACGCCATGGATGCCTTTGCCACACGCTCAGAGCGGCGGAAACTTGCCCCAAAAATTGACGAGAAGATTGACGAATTCCAACAAGAAAAGGATTTCAACAGAACAGTGATTGCGGTTGGCACATTTCGATATGCCAAGTTGGTGGTAGACAACATTACAAAATCCACAGACGTTATGAAGGAGCTTTTAGAGGGCATGAGAAACTCACAGTTCAGTCGCGCCGACGTCGAGAAAAGACTTAATGACATATTTGCCGTCACAGAGAGGGGTATCGTCGAGTACACAAAGAAATGGGAGGACGATTGGGAGCCATATGGAATACACATGTGGAATGCAAAGCTCTGCAGGATGCAGCTTCAACGCGAGTTGGTCGATGCTGTGCTTGGTTTGGCTACTCTGTTTTCATGGTTACCATCTCCACCAATACCTGAACACTCGTCAAAACAAACGCCACTTACCCGTGTCGTCGATCAGTCGACCCCAGACGATATCGGAATGCCTGACCGTGACCCTACATGGCCTCAGTTCCGGCCAAACTCGTTGCGCGACATCGGGTTGAGTTCCTCCTTTGAGGGACGACAGGCCCATAGTGATTTTGGCGAGGCTTCCTCTGGATCAGACACTTCAGTAGGCGAATTTATGCTATATGCCGAAGAGAATGGCCCTAAACATTACACTCGCCCTGATGGACCCTTCTTCATTGCCCAGGCACAGGAAACCGATGACTCTAGCTTCGAGGAAGAAGAGGTATCAACCATACCTGCGCTCACAACAATCGCTCCTGTTATCCACCCCGGCAACGTTCCTAGCAGCTTCGATCTTCCGACCCAAGATGCCCACTCTTCGACGCCACCTCCCCGCAGCCCTTCGCCTCCTCCACCGGCGCCAGCACACGAGCCCCACACCCATACAAACGATCCAAGCATATATCTCTTCTGGATTGACACGGATACGCTCACGCTCCACGCCGAACCTCAAGCGGTATCTCACTTCATGCCGTGGGAGAAAGATAGTACGTACAAGCCATTAGAGCGCAAGATCCGTCACGAAGCTATGGACCCGAAGTCACCGCTCCACATAACACTGCTTGCTAGCTTGGTCACAGTTGAGCGCGAGATCAGCGAGAGGAAAGGGAGCGGATTTCTCGACTTTGACGAGTTCCAGGAGACCATGACGGATTCGCGGTTGAGCTTTTTGCAGAGCTGGATGGATTGGGTAAGTTTTTGATGAAGGGATGATATCGTCAATTGATAGTATCTACATGCCTCATTTGGCGTTGGATACTACGTTGCATTCTGACTCGGTGATCATTGATTGGGTCCTACATCGGTTTGTTGACGATTCGCTTCAGTTCGGTGATTTGTTCTTCCTTTCTTCCTGGAATTAGATGCAGCATTCCTCAGGCGGATGGATCACATCAAGGGCATGTGAGCGCTTACGATTCCAGTTTTGATGTTGGGTTAAAGGTTAGCGTTCATGCTGTTAGGAGTGATGAGCTGAGGCACGTGGATATTATGTGCATACAGGCTGAAGGTGATGTGTTTGCATCAGGGGTTTGGAGTGCGTAGGATAGACTACTGCTGTTTCCAGAACTCTCTGTATGATAGAAGCATTGCATGTTTTGGTGTTAGATTATGATACCATGGGGGAACAAAATACTACAAATCCAATTGACCTTGTATTCTACCATGTTGATGGAACACCCTAGAGCTTTTCTACTATGCCATTTTTGCGCCACATCTCTCCACAGATCATGATTCCCAATCTATCCGCACGACCTCCATGCCGACACCGCAGATCAACACTCTCGTTGTTTCTCCACCACCGATAACATTTCCAGGTTCGGAGTCCAGGAGCGTCATGGATGATACGTCGGCGACGTTTGTCATTATCTTCTGCACGCGGGTGATATTCAGCGGAGCCGCGTCTTGTATCTCCGATGGAAGTGAAGATGAAGACGAGGATGGCGAGCGGTGTACAATCTCCCATATTCTCACCCACTGGTCGTTTCCAGATGTTACTACAAACGTCCTAGATCTTCGTACAAGGACAACGCATGCGGTAATCGCGGAGGCGTGTGCGCGTGTCAATATCATCGCGGGATGTGTCGGCTTGTAAATACGGCTCTCATCGATCTCGGTAGGCTCCGCCGGTGAAGTGAGAAGGAAGGCAAGACTCCCGTCATCTCCGCCCGAGATGAGAAGTGTGCTGTTAGTATCTCTGTCAATAATGAGAGAAACTAGGACCTTGGACGTGGATTGGTGGATACGCGTGGGATGCTTCCAAATTAAGGGTTCGAGATCCGAGCTTGTCGTGCTCTGGGTGCCTGGGGAGGATGAGAGCTGAAAGGGCCAGAACACAGCGTATCCGTCCGTGCCGGTTGTGAGGACGGTGTTGAAGGAGAGTAATTTGCACTGCGTCAAGCTTGATGTGCAATATACACCGGAGGAGAGTGACGTCAACGCTTTGGGTGATGAGAGAGTGTTTTTGTACATCTGGGAGGTGTCAGTAAGAATACGAGAAATAGAGACGTTGAAAGCCTACCCTGATTGTTGAATCCGAAAATACTAACGCAATTAGAAAGCCATCGTCCTGCGTCAACACATCAAAAGCCGTGATCCTGATGTCTACATCCTTACTCTCTGGCGCACAAACAGCGACACACACCACACCAATGCCGAGAGAGCCCGGAAGTATGTGAATCCTCCAAACGTAAAATTCTTCGCAGCCTCCGCTGCTGAAGAGATACTTTCCGTCGTCCGACCATTGCAGTTGCTGAATGCCAGTAGTGTGTTTCCGCAATGTCCGCCGACATACGAACTCGCCGTCCTGGGTGTACTCGAAGATCTTGATATCTGTGTCCTCGGAGCCGGTGGCAATGAGCTGTTTCGAAGAGTTATCTATCGATTTCAGCATAGAGCTTGCAACAGCTTTGATTTCTCGACCATGGCCACCGGGACGGATAACTTGATGGTTCGGGCCAAGTTGAGTGTATACATGCATGCTCGCTGCGCGTGTCCAGACTAGTATTCCTCCGCCGTGGTCCGAGACACTTGGTTGAAAGGTCCAGCTCCGATGTGCGCCGCCAGTCTCCACACTCATGATTTCTGCTTCGGTGGATGTGTCGTATAAAACGAATTTTGTGCTCGAGAAGCCGCAGACGATGAGACGACCGTTGTGGTAATAGAGGCCTTCGATGTTGGAACCAAAGGGAAGGGGGAGGTGGTGAACTGGTGTACAGAGGGTTGTGTATAGATTGATGGAATTGATGGCAAGACAGCCATCGCGTCCGACTGAGATGAGATAACCAGTCGAAGATGCGACTGACAATGGCGATGAAGGGATCCATTTCAGTGATGTGACTGTTTCTTTGCCATGGATGTGCTCGAGTGTTCGAATCAGAGAAGCACTGTGTTCTGAGGCGTTTGAATCTGCATCTTCACGTTTTGTAACAGAGTATATAGTCACGGCTCCCTTTCGAAATCCAAGGATGATGAAGTCGGTCTCAGGTGAGGCGATGACGTATTCGAAGCTCGTCACAACGAGGCCTGTGTCCATATCCGATAACGCTACGCTGATGATCCTTACTATCGTTGGTTCTTGAAAATTTGTGAAGTCGATTTCAAGCATTTGTGCTGCCTTCTGTCCCAACAGATTGAGCAAGAGGAACGGTCCTGAAATATACATACTCCCGACCTTGCCGTTGACGCTGTGAATTTTGGTCAGAGAAGAGGCACCTTTGTGATAAATGTAGATGCCACCTCGTGAGCCGGCGACGAATCCAATACCTAGCGATGTGTCCGCAATGCAGATAGAATAGCCAGATAACTCCTCGACATTGTCAATAAGGCTGGCATGAGATATACGGCCCTCGCCGGTATCCGATTCCGGAATTGTGGACCCAAGATACACTTTACCAGAGTTCGTCGTAAGTAGAAACGAAGTGCTATCGATGAAGCTGTAGCTGCGGAAGAATTCTGGCAGCCTCGACGAGTTGCGTGTTAGTGTCGCACTCTGTGAGTCGTTCCCAATGGGTGTATCATGCGCTAATTGCACGATACAATCTACAGTATACTCTGTGGGGGCAAGACCAGTGTTGCCATTACGGGAAGAAGGACCAAAGGTTAAGGGGCGGGCAGTTATCTTACTGTCTGCTGCACCACACACCACCTCCTGGGACCCTGCTGGTGAACTACACACAGCGACAGACCAAATATTTTTTCCATTATGGTAAGCTGCAGAATTCAGTTGCAGAAGATCGAACAGCAGTGCGTCAGGCTTTGACTTCGATGTTCCGTCTTTAGATGTCAGTTTCCAAACGCGGGAAGTTGCATCTTCTCCTGTTGACAACAAGTAATGACCTCGAGTAGGGAGGGGTGGATGGATAAACTGGACCGTCCAAACTCGGGACGTGTGACCCCATCCAATAGCAAGGCATTCTGGATCCAAAGTGTCGGAATCGAAGGCACTGTTGTTGAATCCAGTGTGCCGTGTTCTTTGTGTGTCGAGGTCCTCGTCTGGGACAACTTCCGTATTCCCAATATCCACCGCCATCGAAACATCCCATATTCGAATAGTACGATCGTCACTGCAGCTTGCAAGTAGGCGCTGACTCCCTCTTCCATCCACCGAATTTAGCTCTTTGGAGATGTGGACTCCAAAGATGGATCCCTCGTGGCCCAGAAAAATGCGGTGAATGCGGGCATTGGGCCCCGAACTAGGATTACGCCGCCATGACCAGAATATGAGTTCTCCAAAAGCAGTGCCTGCAGCGATCAATATGTGATTGTGGGATTCCCATAGCAGATGTGCAGAGTACAGAATGGACCGAGAACTGGGTACGAGTTCGGAAACAGAGATATGCAAGGCAGCACTAGAGCAAAGAACATATGAGTATGGCCAGGGGTAGGCGGAACGAATTGCCTTACTGGTACGAGCCCTCGTGGCCATGATCTCGGCGTTCGATGGTCAACTCGAGGAGCGCATTATGAGCTGACACGGCAGCACAAACGCCGGCTCTGCTTGCTGGAGTGCTCTCAGCATCGCGTGGTCCCCATGATAGATCAAATAACCAATCGGAAGTCTCCACCGTTGAAGATAAATGTATGTCGACTCCAAGATTCTCAGTGCGATTATGCGACAACAGGTAACTACAATCGAGAGCTCGAACAAGTCTCCCTCCCCAACAGACCACTAGTACATGTTCGGAAGATATGGATCGAATGGAAATTCCATGAATTGACTGAGACTTGAATATCCGCGTCGAGTTGAGAAGTCTAAAGCTTTCGCCTTGGCTACAGTAGACGCGTAAAAATGGCCCTTCGGCGGCGAAGAGAAGTCGACCGCAGGCAGCCAAAGCCGTCACCGGAACCCGGGTGCATTCATGCTGTTGTCGTTAGTCCATATTCCAGGTACTGCACTAAGATCCGGATGCTTACATGGAGAGCCACTGACATTGAGGAAAGACGGTTGTGGAAGTCCCTGGTGGGTTCGGAGGTGGTTGAGTCAGCGGGTGGCGGGGTTGGTGGGGTTGGCGCGGCCTCGGCGGCGTCGTTCTTTCGGACCCAAATTTTGTAGGACTCCTCTGTCAAACCTGTGTGTTGTTTAATAAGTTGTTGAGGGCTTTGTTATTGAACCGCAATCTTCACGCTCACCTACTGACCACCACAGCCATGTCTCTCGGACCCAACGGCGTACAGCTCGACGCTGAGACCGCCGACAACTTTGAGGACGTGGGTGCGCCTCCAAAGCCCTCCCTCCTTCAAAAAGCTAACGACTGTATAGATCGAGAAACAATTTGCCGTCAAAGGTCCAGAGTTCTGAGTCCCACAATTAGTACCAGACTGACAACTACAAACAGTCGTACAGCATATGGAAACGTACTTCAACATCCTCGAGAAACTCCCTGGCTCGAAGCTACGCCTTACCAAGATCGACGACGAAATCTACGAGCACTTCAAGAAAGAGTTCCCCGACTTCGATACATCCGCCACGATTAATGAAGACGAGATGAAGAGTAAGGCGGGTAAGGAACGGTGGCGCAACTTCATCAACACATACGAGAACAAGGTGGACGACTACAACTTTGGCACTATGCTACGGGCGAGCGCAAAGACAGAATACACTCAAGAGGGGACCATTTTTGCAGTTCGGATGCAGTTCTACGCTGTGGAGATTGCGCGGTAAGTCGGAGAACCTTTGGCATTGATGGCATACCACTAACCTGGTTAGGAATCGGGAAGGTCTGAACGATTGGATCTACGAGAAAGCACACCCGAAAGATAAATAAGCCAGAAGAGATCTAGCGATATTCTAGAGGGGAAGTCCATAACAGCGGCTTTGCAGCTTGAATAGGTTGCCGTGAAACTGGTCCGCTTGGCTTGGATTTCTGGCCGATCTTCGTGCGCGTTCGTCATGATAGATCCGAATTACGCCCTTGTTCTTCCTACGCGGCTACAGGAATGCTACGTCCTCCGATAGTTCGCCCATCCGATTGCCTGAGACCGCCACCCTTCAAAAGCAGTCCGTAGAATAGATGGCGTCAGAGAGTTTCGACCCTTTGGCGCAGCGTGAGCGGTTTACTTTCTCGCCAATGCTGTCAAACACAAGGTGTTGAGGGACACGAATAGCCTCTGCTTAAAAGTTTTGCGTCATGTGTTTATCACCTATCCTACCAAGCATCATGGAACCGAGTCTTTATTCAAAGTAGAGCTGATGCCCTTTGATCAGCTGCGACTGGACTGTATGAAGCACAAGTATTTTCATTTGCCCCTGGCTAGAATCTATTGTCTGTGTCTCTAAGCGTTGGTGATGATGCGCATCGACCGGAATGCACGGCGTCGGTGAAGAACAATATCAACGGCAAACAATGCGGTCGCGTGGTCCCATTGCGCTAGTCGGTCTTTCACACAACTATATCTCATCTTGCAAATTTTCTGACAATCCAACTGTGCTCCAACTTTTGCCCATTGCATTCATTCTATGTCTCCTCACCGGTGGAATCACCATGTCTCCCTCTTCAAACGACACCAATGCGCAGGAAAAGACGGACCAGAACGAGCATGACGAATACGTTCTACAAGTCGGTTGGAAAGCGATTTTCAGCTTCACTACGAAGAAACACATTCCGCTGCTCGTTGCGGCTGTCTTCTTTGCCACAATCTCCGCCCTCACCCTCCCCTCCTTCGCCGTTCTCTATGGACTTATCTTCCGAGAATTCGCGAGCTTCGAGTCCGGACAAATCACCAGCGATGACCTCCTCCGAAACGCAACCAAGTGTTGCCTGTACCTTACAGGAATTGCCGCCATTAATTGCGTCTCTAACAGTTTCTACTTCGTGACGTATCTAACATTTGGAGAGCTCCAGGCACGAAGCGCAAGGAACAGAATATACAACGGTCTATTACGAAAAGATATGGCATGGTACGATACAAGGGAAAGCGGCATTACTGCGTTTCTATCATCACTTCAATCGTAAGTAGAAACATGGCTGGTTTTGTGTCATACTAATTGATCTGTAGGCAGGTTCGAGACCTCCAACTATCGACCTCTCAACCCTTCGGCGAGGCTTGTCAATGTATTGCTCAGATCATTGGTTCCATAGGAGTTGCGTTCTATTTCTCGTGGAATCTCACACTCGTCACTATATGTACCGTCCCGCTAGTCTTTTTCACAATGGGCTTCCTATCCTCGCGGCTAGCAAAACGAACGCAAGAGCAAGCCGAGAAGCTCCAACAGGCACTCAAATATGTCACAAGTGCAATTGAAAGCATTGAGACCGTTAAATTCTTCAATGGCCAACGTTTTGAGCTTCAAAGATACACGGATGCTATTGCCCTAGCTGCAGGTCGTTACATGGGCGTAGCTAACTATCGCTCTATACAATTAGGGTTCATGCAATTCTTTACCTTTAGTGTATTCGTCCAAGGGTTCTGGTATGGCAGTCATCTTGTGACAAACGGAGAGAGGAATCCTGGCCAAGTTGTCACGGCATTCTGGAGCGCAATGATGGCAGTTGGGGGCGTCTCTTCGTTTCTGCCCCAGTTTATTATTCTTCAAAAGGGCAAATTTGCGGGCGCTACTTTAAGAGCAATGATAGAACGTAAAACTGAGCATGACACGGGAACAGAGACGCAGGGGAAACAGAGCCCAGATCGATGCGTAGGCGATGTTGAGTTCAGAAAGGTATGCAGCCGCACGCTTCCTTGCCTCGGTGCCAACTAACCTAAATAGGTTACCTTCTCATACCCTACCAGATCCGATCAGGTTGCAATACGCAATGTCTCCATCTTCTTTCCTGCTGGAGAAACCACATTCGTTGTTGGAAGGAGTGGATCCGGAAAGAGCACGCTAGGACAACTGCTTGTGCATTTCTATCAGCCAAAATCCGGACAGATCACTGTTGACGGGGTGTCACTGGAGGACTTGGATCCGAAATGGCTTCGAAACAACATTACACTCGTGGAGCAACATAGTGTGCTGTTCAATGGTTCCATTCGCCGCAATATCGCTTTGGCTAAGAAGGACGATAACGTCACACAGAAGGAAGTTAAGGAAGCAGCAAACTTTGCGCTACTAGGACAAGTAATTCAGGACCTACCAGATGGCCTTAAGACTCTTGTGGGGATGAAAGGCGACACTCTCAGCGGCGGTCAGAAGCAACGAATGGCACTCGCTCGTGCTCGTCTTCGTGATACTCCAGTGCTTATTCTGGATGAATCTACAAGCGCCCTTGACTATGTCACCCGATCTGCTATTATTGAAGCTATACGGTCATGGAGAGGCAGCAAGACGACTATTATCATCACTCACGATGTCTCTCAAATTCGTCCTACCGATTTTGTATATGTCCTAGATCAGGCTCAGGTGGTACAAAAAGGGTATAGGGAAACGATTGAGGCAGAGACAGTCTCAGCCTTTCGCACGTTTATATCAACATACGAACCTGATGAGCGAAGAAACTCTTATGATATTGAGACTGATAACATCATGTCCCTTTACGCTGAAGCTTGGAGAGATGCCACTCCCCCGCCACTCCTGTACCCTGAACGTCTCATTTATGGAGCTTTCTTGGGAGAAGAATCCTTGACGCCTTTCCTAAGTCCAGGTCGGCGATCACTGATTATCCCTCCTTCCCGACGACCATCAATATCATCTGAAGTGGGAAGAGTGTCATTGGGCGTATCAAAGTTGCCACGGAATCGACGTCCACGACAATTCTCGACATTGTCAATCCCACCCAAGGGTAGTGTGTCCCAGACTGTCGCAACTCCGCACAAGGAGTCTCGCCCCCAGAGGAAGAGCCCCCAACAACCTGAACTGCTAGACAAAAAGGCCAAAGTTGTCCAACCACTCTCTGTTGCACAGATCCTGAAGACTGTTTGGCCAGTACTCCCTCAGCGGTCCCGGGTCATGTTCGTCGTGGCTGTCATCTGTGCCCTTATTCACGCCACAGCCACCCCGATCTTTGCCTTTTGCTTCTCATTGCTTTTGTCAACCTTCTACTCCACCGAAAATCAGCAGCAACAGGCACTGAAATACGCTCTCTACATTCTTGGCATTGCCTTCGTTGACGGTCTTGCAACATGGTCCTTCTACTTTCTCTTTGATGCTTGTGCCCAAACCTGGGCTAATACGTTGAAAACAGAAGCTATGCGGCGTCTCCTTATGCAGCCACGTGTGTTCTTCGACCAGGATGAAAATAGCATCTCAAGATTAGCTGAGTGCCTCGACCAATTTGCAGAAGAAGCCCGGAATCTTCCTGGGCGATTCGCCAGTGTTGCCATTGTCATCGTTGGGATGATCACTGTTGCCGTCCTCTGGAGCCTGCTTACTTGTTGGAAACTTACACTGGTAGCTCTTGGATGCGGCCCAGTCTTGGTCGCAATTACAGCTTGCTTTAATGCAATTAGTAGTCGTTGGGAGACTTTTGCAAACGAGGCAGACCAGGAAATTGGTCATGTCTTACACGAAACCTTTGTTAATATCCGGACCGTAAGATGCCTTACGCTTGAGGATGTCTTCCGTAAGAAGTACAAAGAGGCAACCCACAATGCCCTAAGGATTGGAATAAAGCGAGCATTCTATATAGGGTCTGTCTTTGGTCTTAATTACGCCAGTACTCTCTTCGTATCTGTACTCCTCTTCTGGTACGGCGCATACATCGTGTCAATAAGGGAATACACCACAACAACAATCATGCAGACATTTACTATCCTCTTGTTAAGTGTAAATCATGTCAACTACATTATCTCATACATACCTCAGATTCAAAGAGCAAAAGATGCTGGGTCGCGACTCATGCGTCTTGCGCGCCTTCCAACCAACTCACATGAACACAATGGGACCATACAGCTCTACACTGCTGGAGACATTGTCCTGGAAAATGTTAGTTTCGCTTATCCAACTCAAAAGGACGTCCAAGTGCTCCACAACCTTAGCTTCAGCATACCTCGTGGAAGCTGCACTGCCATTGTTGGGTCTTCTGGGTCCGGAAAATCTACTGTTGCTGCATTGCTTTTAAAGTTGTATGAAACCAGTAAAGGGAGCTCCTTAAAAACACCTAATATCAATCTTACCATCTCAGGACACGATATCAAATCCCTACATACCGCAACGCTCCGTTCCCGTATAGCCATTGTCTCACAGACACCTGTCCTCTTCCCTGGCACTATTGCTGAAAATATCTCCTACGGCATCTCTCCATCCCAAGTCTCTATGGAAAGTATTCGCGCTGCCGCATTATCCGCTGGGATTGCCAATTTTATCGACAGCCTTTCCCAAGGTTACCATACCCTTGTTGGTGATGGTGGCAGCAGACTTTCTGGTGGCCAGGCCCAACGTATTGCCATAGCTCGTGCTCTATTCCGCAGTCCTGACATACTAATCCTTGATGAAGCAACGAGCGCTCTAGACGTCGAGTCTTCAGGTATTGTGCGAGAAACAATCCAGAATCTAGTTATAGAAAGGCGTAGAACAACTGTGGATATGGATAGAGAGAAGGACAAGGGTGGGTTAGAGAGGAAGGATATGACTGTAATTATTATTACGCATGCAAGGGAGATGATGGCAATTGCGGAGCATATTATTATGCTGGAAGAAGGGCGGCTTGTGGAGGAGGGGACGTTTGAGGAGCTAAGATACAAGAGGATGGGTCCTTTTGCGCGACTTCTGAGAGGTGAGAATGCGGAGTAAGTACCATGTACATATTGTCTGCTATTAGTTGTTCCCTTATAATATTACTTCCTTAATCTTACTATCCCTTAAAATGCTAGTGTTGTATTTAGAGGTGCTTCTTACATAGTTCGTTACTATATCTTCTCACTCCTCAACTTCTATCCCTAAATAATCAGCCTCAAACACACTTAATACATACCATGACACCAGTCTTTCTAAGGGCAAGATACAAGAGTTGGCCTACATATGCAGCGTAAGACTTAGAAAGGTCTGTTGTCTCACTTCTATTTGATCTAACTTCTCCAGGCCCTGACTTAAGCAATGAGTCTCTCTCACACCACCACCACTTAAGCACATATCACTTCACTTCACTTCACTACACGTAGGCTATAACCTACCACGTGTGCACAGGCCACAGTCTGAAGAAAGACGCGACGCGACTACAACGGCGACACGCGATAGGGAGAGCTTTACGCCTACCTTGCTGGCTTTCTCTTCTTGTCCTCCACATCCTCCTCCACCTCTATCTTCCTTGAACTACCCTTCAACTAGTTTGTATAATTCATTGTCACTGTCTTATACGACTCTACCTCCTTGTTGTCTTACATTGTTCATCCATTTCGCTGCGGCGTCACACTGTACAATGGTACGCTTACGGTCGCTCTGGGTTCCAGACTCGGGCGGAGTATGTGTCTTCAATCCTACAGGAATCTCAGCCTCCGCAACGTCTACACCGCCTCCTCCAGCTTCATCAGAGTCCTCAGCAGATCTTAAAGACACGTTATTAAGAACCTATTTACACGTGAGACAAGACACAGAGGGCTCCTTAAGTTAGTTTCCTGCTTTACAAACGTACTCTTACTTACTACTTGCTAACACTTTGATTATAGCAGTATCACCTAGAGACTCATCAGAGGCTTGCAATGTCACACCTCCCAGCTCGCATATCTTTGAACAACTGCGGGCTTTTCTGTCACTGAGCACTAACGAGGTTACTACTTCTACTTCTACTTCTATTAGTCTCACAACTTCGGACTTCTATGATTCGGACTTCCATGATTCACCATGTCCACATCAAGGCCTCAACAATCAGTTGATTGAAACTGGCGATACCAGTCGGCAGTTCCAACAAGAGAAGGTCAGCAATCCATCTTCCATCGTGCGACCGGATTGGATTCGTAGCAATTCTTCAAAGCAGATGCCTTCTAGGGAGACCTTTTCGTCATTGGAGCATTTGAAAAATATCGAGAAAACCCCTCAGCATTTATGGACTGATTCTGAGCGGGAACTTCTTTGCATACTGAATCGATGGTACCGCCATTCACCAAAGGATTTCGCCTCGATATTCAATTCCATGAACCCAGGACTAGATTTGACAGTCCGAAAGGTCAATGGCCAGTTTCTCCACCTACGTTTACATGGTGGTATGGCGTTCCCGGTATACCAGGCTGTGTTCTCTGTCCCATTTGAAGATCCTAAAGAGTTGTACAAGAATCATCGCAAGACTATTGAGGCTGAGGCTCAATGGCACGGAATCAAGCTCCATCGACTAAAGACAGAGATTCTTACTCCATCAGGACAAGCAGCGAAAGCCAAGGCATCAGGTACTCGACATGCGTATAAACGTTTGGAGCGCAGATGTAGAGCTCTGAAAGCTACCAGAGAATCAGTCAAGGTAGAGATCCAGCGCGGACGGCCAGTCCATATTACCAACGTTGAACAAGATAAGTTTGTGGATGCTGAAAAGGGCCCAATACCAACTCTTGGAGTTTCCCGGCCATCTCTACGAAATTTACCCAATGATGAAAATTCATATCATTTGGCATTTAGGGTGTGGGATGCAGAAAGCCGTACAGTCTTTAATGAACAACGCGGCTTTGTTGCTGATCTCTTTGCTCACCGGAGGGCGCCAGTAGCCCAGCCACTATCCCAAGACAATCCAATGTTTGATGTCTTGGCGAATGCTCACCTATCGCACGTTGGCAATACAAATGCTTTCGTGAGCGTGGTCTCATCACTCCTGTAAGGCTGATATACTTTGTCCAGGTACCTTTACTTACAAACAAACTAGACAACTCCTTACTTACGCTGGAAGAAAGACAGATGCCCGCGTTGCAATAATCGACCTACAACACCCAGCTTTAAATGGCCAAAACAAAAAGTTCCATGCGCGAAAAATCATTACGGACTTGCAAGCGAAGGGCGAGATGTGGTGGACACGATATAAAGCCACCTCAGAATATATTATCTGGGGCGACCTCCCAACATCTGCGATAATGCACGTTATGTCTCTATCCGAGTTGGAGAACTTGGCAAAGCAGTCCATTAGTTGCGCCAATCTATTAGAACTTGGTCTGTTCAACAGTTCGGCTACTACCAGGACAAGATCAATCGCTTTACACTTAAAGAATAAAGGGACAGTCTTGAACTCTTGCACAGCTAGAGCTATGGGGAAAATATGCTCTGTGTTCGGTCTTAGTCGCGAGGGAGTAAGATATGAGCATGTAGTTGAGTTCGTGCAATATCTAGTTGGTAAGTCCATAAGTCTACCTAATCTGTTAGCTATCTCTAACAACTATTAGACGGGTGGTATATTAGAGCTTCCTCTCTTGATGTCCACACTATGAGCGAGCTTGCCATGGAGTTTGCGGTGCCTATGAACGCAGGACACTCATCTCTTCGTCTGCAAGATTTCATGAGTGCGTTCATGGACGGCGTTGAACGTGGAACGAAGAATATCGCCCACTACTCTCCACGCTCAAAGCCTTGACCGTTAAACGTCGAATGTCAAACGTCGCCCTACGACTTAGGTCTTGTAATTGACCGCTCTCAGGGACAGGTGTTTGCTCTTAGACTACATTTCTTATCAGCCATTACAAATGTTATCTTATGCTACCTACGGGGCAAACTAAAGTCCCACACACGTATATCTCCTTGTACAGCTGAGATGTCTGTGGCTAGGAGCGGTTTGCGAATTACTGTCCTGAATCTTTCGACCAAAAGGCTACTAGGTCAGGCCTTGAGAGATGTATTTTAGAGTTAGACCTTTTACAAGATACCACGCATGCGGAGGTAGTATTATAGAGGAGCCTTACGAATCCGATGGTTGAGTCTACATACAGTATATACATAGTGTTCAACCGAGGATGATCTATCTTATCACTTCTGGAACCAGAGTGTACCTTGGTCGCCCTGATGGGCCAGTGCAGGCTTCCATGCGCGTGTAAAGTAGTCTGCTTTGGCTTTGCCTTGGACACGATCAGCCCGACCAGCCCGACCCTCTTCGACATATTCGTACAGATTCTCATATAGTCCAACAAAGGTTGGCGTGTTTGCGTACTTGCCAAGGGCCTTGTACTGAAAAGATCCATCACCAATAGCTCCAAACATCGCCATGCCACGATTCTTCCCGTCCGCCTCTGCGGTTGCCATCAGGGTCTTCGCATACTCTTGCTGCCTCGCAGGACGTTGCCCGTCGCAGAACCAGTTAGACAGTTTCTCTTCCTCACTAACATGGAACGCCAGTGATGCGGTTGGGTCGTTGGTGGTCGGCATCGTCTCTGTGAAGAATGGGCCTTTGAAATTTTGAGGTGTTGTGGTTTGGTGACCCAGTCCGTTCGCAATCTCGTGGACATGGGGAACCCGCACGCTATCTGGGTCACTGTAGTGGAGGATCGCTATCGGTGGAGCGTTCACTGTGGAGATACTAGAGTACAATTAGCAGCTTTCCATGATGTGGTAAAATGTACATGTACATCCAACCATTTTGTTTATCCCGTCATTTCCTCCGTGGGAAGAAGGAAGTACTTACTCGGAACCACAACTATCAGAATCTTGATTGTAAGTCGGGATCGGATAGGGAGCCGCTTTGGCATTCAAGGTGGAAACGACTCGATGCGGATTGGCAATCGACATGCCTGGAGGGGCCAAAATGGTACGGGCTATTCCCGGGACATCAGGAATTGCCACCCGGGCATCCACCTGCGGTGGACCAAGACGACGCGCTGTATTACCAAGCTGCGTCAGCTTGTTCTTCAGAATCTGGTGAACATGAGCTTCCTCGGGAGACATGGGGTGTGGTGGGTGGTTGTAAGTGATGGCCGTGCCATAATCGTGGGTGGTTTCTTCACCAAATTGGACCTCGCGCAAAGTTGACGGATGCTCAGGTTCTCGAGAGTTCATACCGTGACGTATCGTGCTGAGACGTTCGCGCTCTCGCTGTGCGAAGAGTTGCTGTGATGCTGAATCGTGGAGTAGGTCAGTGGGACCAGTTGTACCGGGGGCACCTGACTTTGAAGGAAACTTGTAATCGAAATTCATGGACCCCGTTAAACCTACACCACCACTTCTCAGACCAAAGGCGACGGGAATTGCCGGTTGCTGGCTCCTGTTGGGAGTGACGAAGGGATCTTCTAGATAGTCCCTCCTGATAGTTTGCAAGGCATGAGTCGTGGGTTGAGCTCCGAGATTTGCTGCCGCGTGATGTAGGCTTGTATGAGGACGAATTTCTGCCTGATCGCTATTGATAGAGTCAGATGCGCTAGACGGAGAGGCAGCACGGTCCCTATCTGATAGATTAGGGAGATGTAGCGCTTCCAGTCGCGGGCCGTTAGGTGGGTCTGGCGGGTTTTGATCCTCTGGGCGACCGTTCTCTTTGATGTTGATTTCTCGCTGCTCTGCCACTGCCTTGAAGTACTCAATCGTATTGTGGGAAACATCCAGCCCACGCAGTCGATCAGATGCCAGTGAGCCTTCGATTTTGCGACGAGTATGTGAATACAGACCAACGTTGACCCACTGGAAGGACGAGGCTGACCATTGGTGGGCCGAAACATCGCGATTAGGGTGGGCAATGAAGGTGAGTTGACCATCGAACTGGCCCATTTCTTGATGGAGGCGGATTTGGTCTGGCAACTGTTTTCCAAACAGTCGAGCGTGCTCCTTGACGACTCCGAAGTGTGTGCTGGCAGGGCTGTTGTCGGCGCTACCTTGCCTCGCAAAGGAAGACGGAGCATCGCTCGACCCGTCACGGCCTGCAGGGGCACTTGAAAGCCGAGACAGTGGAGACATCTTCATGGCCATGTTGGTCTGAAGCGGCGGCAGATCGAATGGAGTGGGTCTGGTTCGAGCAGAAGCAAGGTGAGAAGGTTCCAAGCCAAGGTGTTGGCCGAAGTTGCCGGCGAGGGAAGAGAAGTCGTGGTCAACAAGTTCTGTAGACTGGTTATTTCCGCCATCGCCGAGGTCGCTCAGCTGCATTGGCCGCCAGGACTTGTTGTTCTTCTTACGGCCAGGATGTTGTGCGAGAAAGTTGGTGAGAGAGATGGGACCCGAGGTAGGGCGTTCTTCTCCCTCGAGACTTTTCCTGATGTATCGGGGCGCCATGTCCGCAAGCCTTGTTCCTTCCCTAAGGGCGCCGTCGACAGCAGCAGGCGGCAGGCGGCAGGCGGTTGGTGATGTTGGAGGTCAGAGACTGGCGGAGACTGAAGTGATGGCGAGTGGAAGAGACGAGGTTCTAACTCTGGTGGTCAGGTTTAGAAGCTGCGAGACAGAAAAGGGCAGAGACGGAGGAAGAGGAAGAGGACGAGCCTTTGAAGCTGGGTAGTGGTTCTTGGTTCTTGGTTCGTGGTTCGCGGTCTGTGGTTTGTAGTTTGTGGTTCGTGGTTCGTGGTTCGTGGTGTTGCGCAATGGGAACAGGGCGTGATGGTGAGAGCAAGGTGAGGCCGACGCTATGTGTGTGTGTGGTAGAGGTTCCAGATGTCACGCGGCGGACTATGGGCGGGACGGCGGGCAGCGAGGAAGTTGCGTTGGAGGCAGGTGGGCGGGCCGGCGGCGTTGAGGTTGAGGTTGAGGTTGACGTTGACGTTGACGTTGACGCGCTTTGTCGTGCGGCGGATGGTTGCAGCATAAATCGTCCCAAGCCCCCGACAAAACATCCATCGACAGACGGGGGAATAAATAGCAGAATCATGCGGAGAAGAATCTGGTTCACGCCCTTGTCGAACCTTGTGTACGTTCCCGTGTGCGTCTTGCCGTCTTGCATCGCTCGCTCGCTCGCTCGCTCGCCAGGCCTACAACAAGTCACCATCTATCTATCTCTTTTCAAATTCTCCTCATCTCACCATGATAAAACAAATCTTGGTTACCCAGGCTATGAGAAGCTTTACATTGCACCTTTTACGCTGGAAGGCATCAACCGTGGTCCATGACACTACCTATCTATCCAAGATGCGATCCATAAGCCCATGACTTTGAAATCTTCTTGTTTGCTTCGCATGCCTACAGCAAAAAAGATGATTCAACAAAGGCCATGATGCATGGCAAAGTTTACTTTTCTCTTGTGAAATCCAGACAAGATAGGAATTATTAGCCCAGTACAAAAGAAGAACAAAATGGGTGATTATCATCAATATGATGGCGCCCATCCCTTGCGAGATGGAACGAACGAGGTTGGGGGATGCATACCATGGATGGTGATGGTGTGAGGTTGGCGAGATTTATAAATAAATAATAAATAAATAAATAGATAGATAAACCCCCTTGCTTACTCATCATCCGACGCGCTTAAAACTATGTCATGACTAATTACTACTAATTACTCCATGTACATACATATCATAGTTGTAGCATGCTACTATATTTCATATGCAATGGAATAAACATCTTTCGTATGCAAGTTTTCGTAAAAGATGTTGTGTTGGCAGACACCGTATAAAATGAACTACAATATTTGATTCCTTCACCCCTAGGCTCCCTGCAATCATTTACAATACCCTGCAGGTATGTATGTAGCTGATCAAATACCAATTATTGATATCAGACCTCTCCCAATAAATGCATGATTCCAGAGCATTGTTATATTTACCAAATGTGCCAAAATCCAACGCCGAATCCATGCACATGTTCCATCCCCCATCTCCAAAACCTCCATGGCAGACACACACCTGCCCCAGAATTGCGGCATCATCTATCCTCGACTAGCATCCTCTTCCCATCTCCTCGCCTCGTCGTATTTCAAGGTGCCCGGCTGGAGCTCGGTCCTGAGTTCCTTCATGCAACGCGGGGCATGCACGCAAGTGCCCTTGAAGCCATGGAAACACGCGTTCCTCCTGCTATTCACCGATCCCGGTTCCGCTACCAGGTGTCGGGGATTGCTGCAACTCCAGTTGCCGCAGAGGTGGCTCGCGTGCCAGGAGTGGTGTATGATGCCGTGCTTGCACTCTTCCGTCATCAGGCCGGCCACGAACATGGACACGATTCCGATGTTCATCCGGTACTGGTATATCTCGTTGTCGTCGTCGCGGAACGTCACGGTTATCTCGAGCGCTCCCTTGTGTCCTGGGCGGATTCTCTTGGGGTAGAGCCAGCATTCGGAGTCGTTCAGGAGATCCGGCGATGCGCGGAATCGGGACAGCCGCTTCTCCAGGTGGAGCAGGATCTTCGGTCCGTAGACTTCGTAGAAGAGCTGCTTCTTCTTGATGAGGTTTGCTCTGTTAATAATCAATTGACTATGTTCTCCCGTGAGAGCGTTCCATGTATCGTGTTGTTTGTCATCTGATCGCCGATTACAATTTGGCGTGTCAACGCGTTCACCATCTTCGGTGCCTTGGGTTTCTTGCGAGTGAGATAGTTGGGGCGCCTCCTCTTCGCCTTCGTCTTTTATTTCCGACCAATCTTGGGAGTAAACATACTCGGGGCCGTCAATGTCGTCGTCGATTATGATGCAGTTGACACCAGAGTCACGTGTTTCCTCCTCGCCTCTTCTGAATGACGGAACAGGACTCGAGGTCCGAGATAAGCTAGGGCGAGTGGAACCGAGGCCGTCGTAAGGGGATGTTGTCAGAGGTGGACTATTTGATAATGACCCTATTTCGTTGATATTGTCTTCATCGATCGCATCTTCTTCTTCGTCCAAAGTGAGTGTGCGAGACATGCTTCGATATTTGTGGGAACTTGAACCTGGCGAATGTAATCTGTCCAGAGTAATCTCTTCCTCGTCATCTAAGACGGTATAGACGATGCCTAAGATCCAGGAGCGCTGAAGTTAGCACCGTCCATCATAGTGAAGAGGAGACAAGTGACACCAGTCTTGAAGTATTCTCGCATGCACTTTGCAGAACAGCAGACATCTCACACCCCAAAACTTACCATGATCCTTTGATGAAATGATCCCACCCGGTCCCCACTCCATTACTCGGATAGGATCTTCTTGTGTGCCCGTTCCCTCGGTAACTCGAGATTTACCTTTCCCAATTTCCTCATCAACGTCGTCTGGGATGACAATGATTTCCTGAGGTGTAGTCTGTGCTTCGAGGACTATAACTTCTCGAAAAAGTGCTGATCTTTTGGTTAGTGGTGCTTGCTCTGGTGTCGCTGGTGTCTCCAGTCCACGATCACGCTTCAGGCTACGCGTCCAAGCTCCAAGGTGAGATGACATGATTCCGCAATTGACCAACTGAAGGTGTCACTGATCAAGTGTGGTTTGTATGACGATCGTAGTCACAATGAGTTGTATCCGAGGCTCAGTAATGTTGCACCAAAAGGCTATATCGCTAGTTATCTTACTCGATACCAGTCAAAGAGACTGCAGGTCTTGTATCGGGTTTGATCAAGACCGAGGAGTTGTGGTCGGTCGGATTGAGATTTCAACGAGCTCAGACCGAGTTAGAGTAGTCTCTTTATTGAAACCTTCAAAGTGAAGTTGGTTGTCTGAAGTCGGCTATTATCAGGCTCGTTTTCTCGTCGAAGACATGTCAGGCACTGTGAGACTGCCTTCTTTCGTTATGTAGATAGTTCGCTGAAGGCAGTGGAAGCAATGTGCGCTGAGAATGTAGCTCTATGAGGTATATCATCGGTCGTTTGACATTGACAACTGAGAGAGATAGACTGTATGGGGCGATATGGGGCTTGAGTGCCTTGAACCTTTTGTATCTTGGGGACAACATAATGAGCTCTGTTGATAGCAGTGATGTGTAATTCTAATGTGGTGTCGAAGTGTGTACCTTGTTGTTACCACATTCGAAGGGTTGTAAAGGTAATACATACTAATTACCTACGGACAGACACGGAGGAATTTGGGTATGTAATTGCTGTGCCCAAGCGCTGGCTAACCGCTTCTGCGCCTTTGCGTAATTACTCAAATTGGTAGATATTGTTTCATATGCACGACTCGGGCGCCAACGTTACGGCCAAGTTGTGATGAATTCAGATTCGCGGCCCAGTCGGATCCCGTTGATGAAGACTACCTAACATGTCTGTGTGTGGCGCTATGTAGATTGGTGTGAGGTGGTCCAACCTCGGTCGCCAAGCCGCTGACAAGCCATTCCCAGGTTGGCGACAGGCCTGAAACCTGGGTGCCTGGTCAATTATCCTTCTTTGAAGTGAATGGCTGCCCGCTCACCACTCTCTATGCGCACTCAATGCAGCTTTGGATGTCAAATGTCAAATGTCAAATGCCAAATACAAAATACAAAATATAAAATACAAAATACATACAAAATGCCAAACACCAAATATAAAATGCAAAATGCAAAAGGTCAAACCTTGCTCACGGCATGCCGCATTCAATTCTTTTCCGCAATCTCCCTTAACTCTTGTAACCCCTGAGTCGATCCCCCACCTACCCCCTAATAAGCACTGCAGACGGAACAACTGCCCACACTACTTTACCTGGGGAAGTTTAATGCACATACATATGTACATACATACGTCGTACAGTAGATACGCCATACTTGGCGGGCCGATTGACGCCTCTGCCCTGAATACCAAGACGCCTTGGATCATGGGATGTTCCCTGACTGCAGCAATCCTGGCTTTTTTTTTCATATAACCTTGGGTTGTCCGCCTGTCTGTCTGTCTGTCTGTCTGTCTGTCCAACGCAATCTCGCCGGACCTCTGCATTCGTTTCTTAGTCTTTCCAGCATCCGATCCAACACATGGCCGTCCCCGCCCTTCTTCTCGCTAGTTTATCCATGGCGAGTGCGACCAGACTATACGTATCGTCGTACGCGCCTCCTAACGCTACCTTCGGGGCAGTGACAACTCTTGAATTCGAACCCGGTCTTGGATCTGGTGCCCTCAAGACAACATCCGAGAACCATGAATGCGGCAGTGCACCCACTTGGTTGGACGACACTTTCAACAACGGTTTCATCTACTCTCTCAACAACGTCTTCATCTACTGTGTAGACGAGGGATTCACGTAAATATCTCCCTTTGAACTAAATCTTGTTTTAACGTATATATATATATATCCCAATATTAACCAACCCGTAGGACGCCGAATGCGAGCTTGAACACGCTCAAAAAGGGCACCGACGGCAGCTTGAAGTCGGTCGCCAAACTCGATATCATTCAGGGTCCCGTGTCAACCCAATTCTACAATGAGAACAAGGCCATGGCCGTCGCCCATTACGGTGGATCGGCCATCTCTACATACACCATTTCTGAAGATGGGTCCACATTCACGAAGCTCCAGAACTGTGCGTGTTTATCATCCATCTCCAGCTTCCCCCCCCCCCCCCCCCCCCCCCCCCCCCCCTGGAATTGGAATTGGAATTGGAATTGGAACATGATTGACAAGAAATAGTCACCTTTGTCGCAAAGGGCCCTCGCCCCGAACAGGACGCCAGCCACGTCCACGAGGCCATCATCGACCCAACAGGCGCATATCTTCTTTTCCCCGATCTAGGCGCCGATCTCGTCCGCGTGTACTGCATCGACCCAGCGACATCCCTCCTTGCGCCGCACGATCCCATCCAAGAACCCCTCGGAAGCGGGCCTCGCCACGCAACCTTCTGGGAGAAGAACGGAACGACCTATCTATCCGTCATCCACGAGCTGGGCAACATCATCATCACGTACAAAGTCGACTATGCATCATCCACGGACGAAGGCCTCGCATTCACCAAAGTCGATGAAGTCTCCACCTACGGCGACACCCGGCTCCCCGCCGATGCCGACGGCAGTGCCGCCGAGATCAAACTCTCCCCCGATGGCAACTTCATCGTGGCATCCAACCGCAACGTGACGCTCTTCGACGTCGAGAACCCAGACCCGAACAACTCGACCAAGATCCCCTCGGACACCCTGGCCACATTCGCCCTCGGAGACGACGGCACATTGGACTTTGTGCAACTCGCGCCCAGCGGTGGCTCGTTCCCCAGATTCTTCCAGATGAACGCAGACGGGACGATCCTAGCTGCGGCTAACCAGCTCACTGTAAGGGACCCCACAAAAGAAACCTCCCCCCTCCCCCCTCCCCCCTCCCCCCCTTATGCCCCGTAGAAACATTGCGCTAACGTCGGCCCCAGAACGACCTCTCCTTGTGGGCCCGCGACGTCGAGACGGGAAAGCTGGGCGACCGCATTGCTTATACGAAGATAATCGGACCCCCGAACTACATTCTCTGGGACGAGGAGTAGACTCGACTCGGCATATTAATTAATCAAGTTAATCAAGCGAGGAGCATTTTCCATACATGTAAATCATACATCTATTAACGGCCCGTGTTATCAGATACCTAAATCAATAATTAGAGGATATCTTTCTATGATTGGACGACATAGTATCGAAATACAATGAATGAATGGGATATTACAACAAGGCACTCGAGACATCAAGATAGATAGGTGAACCAGTCACTCAGGTTGAGAAACATATTGACTTTGTACACCCGCAGTTTAGATGTAGAAAGATATAGCATTGTGACATTCTACCGACAGAACCTAGGTAGACGTGCCATACTACACACACACACACACATGCTAATCCACCCATTCATCTATCTCCCTTGCTTTTTGTGACCCAAGACTTCCTATAGCTCATCTACTCCCATCCACACCCGTCTACGGCAGGAATCGTCCGGGATCACGGGGGAACAAACTACACATCCTGATATTGGGCAATCCCAGCCAGAACTGCACAATCCTCTCCAGTCCAAAACCACCCCCGGCATGCGGCGGACATCCATATCTAAAACTGTCCACGTAGTCCTTTGTGCCTGCAGCCTCGGGATCGATGGGCGGGTCATGCTTACGCATCATCTCGGAAAGAAGCTGGGCGTTGTGAATGCGCTGAGCACCCGAGCAGATCTCCTGGCCGCGCATGAACATGTCGTATGAATTCGAGAGCTGGGGATCGGTGGCAGAGGGCATGGTGTAGGCGGGTCGTATGGCGAGAGGGAATTGGTCAAGAGTGTAGAAGTCAGAGCCGTATTTGGCGAGAACGAGGCGGCCGAGATGTTTTTCTTGTGGGGTTCTGTGCATCATGTCAGTGCCTAAATAGATAGCGTGAGATGAGAAAAGGTAAGACATGAAACTTACGTCAAATCATCGTAGTCGCCGAGCTCCTCGCCAGCTTCGCGGAGCATCTTAATGCCCTCCTGGAACGGTATACGGGGGACCTTGCCCGACTCGGGAAGTTTGAAGTCCTCGACGTGGTACACGCTCCTGATCAACTCCGTCTCCTTCCTATACCGCGCATTCAGCTCTTTGAAGATGAACAGCATGAGGTCCTCGAGCACGCCCATGACCTCGTGGTAGTTCTCCTGAAACTCCATTTCTAGATCAAGGCCCGTGAATTCGGTCAAATGGCGCGCAGTGTTTGACTTCTCCGCGCGGAAGACAGGGCCGATCTCCATGACCTTTTGAAAGCGGGCTGCGATGAGCATCTGCTTGTAGAACTGTGGGGACTGGGCGAGGTAGGCGGTCTTGTCAAAGTACTTGAGCTCAAAAACGCTTGCACCACCCTCGGACGCCGCGCCTAGGATCTTTGGGGTGTGGATGAGTGTGAACCCTTTCTGGGATAGGAACTCTTGGAAGAGTGCGCAGACGCCGCTCTTGATGATGAAGATGGAATGATTGATTTTCGCACGCAAGTCGATTGTCCGGTTGTCCAGCCGAACGTTGAGTCCTACCAACGGTCTTGCATCGCCTTCCTCCTGCTTTTCCTCGATGTCTCCCACGCCGTCACCAGGAAGGCGGCGCTCGGCATCCTCAACCTGCAGGGGCAGCGGGACTTCGGCCTTGGCCTCAACGAAGAGTTTTGTGATGTGTATCTCGAAATCTTTGATTGTAGCGCTCGTGATGGGTTCCTTGACGCGCTTCACTAGACCAGTGACCACGAGTGTGCTCTCCGTGCTCACATTTCCGGAGAATTTGACCATCTGCTTGCTCAGCTTCTCGCTAGCCGCTACAACAGCTTGTACGGTATTCAGGCCCTGTCGGAGGTTCAGGAATGCCAGCTTCGCAGACTGCCCGCGCGAGTTTTCTACCCAGCATCGAAATGTGATCTCGGTATCCTCGCTGTCGGCGATCGTAGAGAGGTCTTTGCGCAGGGCACCGCTCGGCTTGAAATCTTTGGATCCGCAGAGTGGAAGCTCGCCATATGATCCAGCTGATACGTCCTCGCCATCGGCGGCTTCTTTCTTCTGACGTTCGGCGAGTTCACGGGCTTTGGCTGCTGCCTTCTTCTCCGCCTGAGCATGTGTTAGAGACCAATTGTGTCGAACTTCTAGACAAGTTGGCAGCAAACAATGATTTTACCTTTTCTTTTTCTTTCTGAGCCTTCTTCAGCGCATTCTTGGATGGCGGTTCGGGGTTGCCCGAGTCAGAGGGGGCGGCCGCTGCGGGCGCTGGTTCGGCCATGGCGGGGCAGATGAAAGTGGTAGCAGGATCTGGCTGGAAAGGTGAGCTTGATCACCTTCAAATGGGTATCAAAGGTGCTTGCGTACAGTTGAAACCCGTTTTTATAGCGTGTTCGTTGTGAGTCAATCGCGCGCGTGTGGCATGAGTCTGATTTTCCCAAGGTGGGGGAGGGAGGGGGGGATGATGGTGGTGGGGCTGGGAATCCCGGACCCTGGTATGTATTCATAAATCAGCAGCCTCAAAGCTCGAGTCCCCAAAAAAATTAGAAATAGCATGTGCTCGAATGAGATCGATATCAATCGATTAATCGTTGAATTGCATGAATCATCGCCTCGCCTGCTGTTCGAAAACATGGCAATCATTCCTAAAGACAAACACTAAGCCCTTTCTCCACCGAGAAACGCCAGCAGGAAACCGTCCATTCCGAGGGAAGAAGAACACCATCCCATCCTTAAATGCCCAAAGCGCTATGCAATATGCCCGTACCAGGCATCATCCCCTAGAGAAGGAAGTTCCCATATAACCGCAGAAACCTACTCCGCCCATAGTATTCGCTAAAAGGCAAGTCCAAAGGCTTCACTCGAACTGAGTAAGGAAGGGATGTGAAGAGAAGGAAATGAAAAAATGTGCTAGAATCTTCTTGCATTCCCTCCAACACGTTGCCATTAGATGAAGATCTCGCCTTGGCCAACACAAACCGCCCGGGTCGCCGAAATGCACGTAGAGAAAAGAGGATGTTCAGAGCCAGTACTTATGCAAATGTAGAAGATCGACTGATCGAATTGGTGCTGTTGGCGTCCCAAAGTTTGACTGTCTTCACAGCGGGGGTAGCAGAACTCTTCGGTTCGTGACAAGCAAATATATTGACATGGTTATCGTGGAGAGCTGCAGCAGCGATTATTAGTCGGTGAGGATGGAACGTTGTTGTGGAGATTGGGGCAGAACGATCGCGTAGGAACCCCGAGTATGGCTCGAAGTGAGATACAGGTTGGCCGTTGTTGATGTTGAAGATCTTGACCCGATGTCGTTGCGTACCACTGCAAATCTTAGCATTAATTGTATACAGGAAAGAATGGTACTTACGCGGCAAACACGGGTGCGTGTTCGTGGACACTCAGTGTACGTAGAGTGTCAGTAGTAGCTTGGATAGTCTTCACACTCTTGTCCATACGAATATCCCACAGCTTGACTTCGCCGCATCGAGATCCGCTGACCAACTCACGCTGACCACCTCGCTGGAGGTGCACATTGGTGACCCACTGCTTGTGTTCCTTCCAGACCTTGACCATGGCTGTTGCGGGTTTTTGACGTTGGTCGTAGACCCGAACAGCTCCGTCGCCAAAACCGGCGGTAAAAACATCTCCTTCGACTTGATCAGAGGTCAACGAGGTGATGCAAGAGCCAGATCTTGCAGGTATATCCTAACAAGATAAGTTAGCAGCTATCAAGGGAAAAGTATTTTTCGACTTACGCTGGTGCATATCTCCGTGCCGGCATTCCATACACGGATGACTTTAACGTCTCCAGCGACCAACACCAAGCCTCTACCTTGCTGCCAGTCAAAGACCAGACCAGCATTTTTGTTGCTTGGAACAAGATCAGTCAACGCACGAAAGGCTGTCACCAGCTCAGTCTTTCCTTTCGTATCATAATCGCGGAAAATCTTTACCACTCCATCAGATGACCCCGTCATAAGACAAGCTTGATCGTCTTCGTTTATGAAGCGGACTTGGGTGATCTTCGAGTCGGTAGGGTTTCCATTCGAGAAGCAATTGATCCTGGTGGCAGATCGTGAGTAGTCGATGACGTTGACCGTGTCTCGATTGTCGGTAACAACGAGGTGGTCTTCGAATTGGTGGAAGCACATCTTCATGGGTTGGCTAAGATTATCAAAGTATCCACGAGGTGCATCCCATCGATTCGCCGCCGCCACGTCTTTCAAAGGCTGGGTCTCAGCGATGATCTTGTCGTTGCGGTTTCGCCTCCATAGCCTACCGTTGTAGTATGTACTTCCAGGCTCATCTGCTTCTATCGACTTCATCTGTGGCTCGCGGAAATATTCCAGAGACCATTCGAAGAATTTGCTCTTCAATGGCAATTCCGGCTGTTTTGACAAATTTCGAGGCACAAACCCCCTTGTTTTTGGCTCTTCCTCGACATGATACTTTTCGGGAACATACGGGGATGCATCGGCTGGAGGTGCATGAAGGTCCTCGGTCCTTGTCCGCCCCGGGCTCTTCTGTGGCGAAGTGGAAGGTTCGCCGTTGCTCCAAATATTCTTGAGGGAAGCTGCAACACTGGCGGTTTTCCGAAGACCACCGAAAAGGGAAAGGTAACTTGGTTCCTTCGATGGTGTAGGTGGAGTGGAGGGTTGTTGTACGAGCTTCTCCTCGTGTACGCGGCGGCCGGGGCGGGGAGCTGCATGTTTCCGCAGGATCTCATCGAACTGTGGCTGAACGAATTTAGCCAGTGATGATTCCAGTAATGCGACAAGAACGCCGTCGACAACTATTCCAGCATCCCTCGCAATTTCCGGATGAGGGTCTACCGACATGACCAACATCTCCTTCCAAATGGCAGCATAAATGGTGTTTTGCGAACACGTAGACTGGTTAACGTCCCCGTTTATGTTTGGTCGTGTCTTCATAAACAAGCCGTCACCATTCCTGTCCTTGATGTTCAGGTAGAGATCATTGTTGGCCTCCTCCGTGAACTGTTCGAAAGCGGCAACGACGAACTTTGACTTATACCGCACGATGAAAACCGAAAAGAAGATGAGGAGTTCTTTTCGGACCATGCTATTCCCATCATTGGTCATGACGAGAACCATGGATGCAATGGATTCCTCAATAGTCGCTACCTGTACCGTTATGTCCCGTATACCTAGGAAGGCTGTGAGAGCGTAGAGCATGGAGGCTCTGACTTCGGGGGCTGGGTCGATGACTAGCTCGCACAGTCTCTCGTACGCCATTTCTCGAATGCCTACCCATTTTGCTTCCTCATGATTGATCCAAAGCTTACTGAGGCAGAGGCATGACCAGTGCCTGAGCAACGGGTTCTTCATATCTTTCATGTGGCTTAAGCAGCTCTGCACAAGCTCTGTACTCAAAGATGCGCGCTGGCCCTGGTTGTAGTCTTTGCAGAACATTGCAACGATAAAAGCACACATGGATCGATGTTCACTAGCATTGGCGACAGGGATACCTGTTCATATCAATTTGCTGTCCAAAAAATGGTGATACATGCCACATACCGTAGCTCGGATTGAGAATGTTGATGAAATATTGGTATCCATTATCTTTGAGGAGATCGGCCTGACAGGACTGATCCACTGCGAGGATACGAGCCCAGATGAAGACCATGACAGGCTTCAGTTCCATTGCCTGTGACTGTAAGAGTTTGAGTACATATGGAAAGATTCCAATGCTAAGCGCCAGGTTCACTGCCCATGGCCCAAGGTCTAAGAACTTGGAGAGAAGAATGAGTGCGCGTAGCCGGTGGACCTGACTGAGGAGAACTTGCAGCACAATGGGGAGCTGCTCAGGCACCTTTTGTTCAACAGCGCCTTGGGTCAGGTACACTTCGAAGGCAGTCAGCTGCTCGGAGAAGAATTCGGAATGTTTGTATTGGTATTGGATCTCCCCTCGCGCTTCAGCATGTAGCTCTGGAAGTTGAGCCAATATCAGTTCGACGGCGAGGTCCCAGCTGCGCCACAACGGGTGATCGTGTGTCTGCGGTATTTCAGGATGGCTAACAGGGTGACAGTGGTAGACTCTCATTATTCGTTGTGCCAGCAAGTAGTT
Organism: Pleomassaria siparia CBS 279.74; assembly: GCA_010093715.1. NCBI lineage: Eukaryota > Fungi > Ascomycota > Dothideomycetes > Pleosporales > Pleomassariaceae > Pleomassaria > Pleomassaria siparia. Next base: position 245,638 of record MU005784.1, read on the forward strand.
GCGGAAGAGAGCAGCGACCATCAAATCCTGCCTGAACAACTTCTTGAAGAGGGGCTTGGATAGCGAGTTCCATGCGATAGTGTCTGTGATTGCTGTGAATATCCAGTTCAATTCGCCGATGGGAGTGCGCCTTTCAGAGACCTTGCCAGGTATATTATGTGCGTCTTGGATTTTGACGTTACTTGGCAAGGGGTCCTGCAGTATGAAGAACCGCACTGCCATAGTGATGGGATCGGTCAAACACGACGTGAATATATCTGCGGGGAGCTCCGGATTCGTAGGAAGTGACTCTTTTTCTCGACATGCGGCAAGATGGATGCAATCACTGAAGTCCACATATTCCACGTTGGGATCTCTACGCCGTGCCTCTTCAAATTCGCTCTGGTGCTTCTCAGCGAACTTGTTGAAATTGGTGATGATGAGCCCAGCATCCGAGCAGTCGTATACAAAGAGACTCGGCGCACCAATCCAACTCTGGAGGTCATAAAGCGACAGAGGTATGTACTGCGTGTAATTCCGATTGAAGACCCAGATTTCACCAGAGGCGGTTGGCTTCGGCACTCCGTGTCCGTTGTAGTGAAACAAAACCCTCTCGTTGCGGGCGTTGCGCCGTAACGTCGAGGTATACTTTCGTGTCTCGTCAGTAGTAGGATCCAATAGCATCTTGTACCGAGTGCGCATGCTCAATTGCTCGTACTGTGTCTGTAGAGCCTTGCCGATTTGATTCATGGGGGTGTTTCCTGGCGTCTGAGATGTCACTGTGGGGTCTATCCAGCATTCCTCCTTGGCACATGGGTTTGTCTTTATAACATCGGGTGGATCGACTCCAATGTTAAGGCACAAGGCTAGTACAGCAGAGACGGTTTTCAGGCGGTCCCGCATTCGCCATTCTTGAAGCGGGTATGCGCTATCATCGTTCTTGGGGTTGCCGCCCGTCTCGTGCTTTTTGTCGGTATAGTACATGAAAAAGGTCTACGCGTAACCGATCAGCAATCATATCCTCGGCCAGCACCGGTCAAACGCGGTACACACCGAAGTCAAGAGATTGTTGTACTCATCCGAGTTAAGCTGGTCGTCCCAACCGTGGCGAATCTTGAAATGCTCGTCGGTACTGCTGGCTTCATCGACGCTCTCTGGGGGTGCGGGTTCATGGCGAGGGCCGAAATCGCTTTTTGCGCGCAACATTGCGGGTCGGTTGGCGAGCGCACCATTTGAGCGCGTCTGCAATACGCCAAGAGAATTTCCATTCAATCCTGGCCGGTTTCGATTCGGGAGCTGGACGGCCGAGGAGCTGCTTGGGCGTGGAGAGACCAAGTCTTGGGGAATCTGCGCATCTTGTGGCTCGTAGGCAGAGGCAGAGACAGACGCAGACGCAGACGCAGATGCAGATGCAGACGCAGACGCAGATGACTGGGGTATTGTGCTCTCCATTTCCGCGGGAGTCGTGAGAGGATGAGGCACGGAAGGTTGGGGATTCGAGTGACCACCGATGAAGGGCAATTCGTTGACGGTTCTCATGTTGCGCTTGGGCGTGGAAGAGCTGCGGTGACGACTCCAAGGGTCGCGCCCATGGCGGAGGGAGCTTTATGTGCGGGTCGGGAGGGGGGATTTCTGGGCACAAGATGTTGTTCGGTGAGACGACAGAGGAGGACAACAGAGAGGTCGACGAAACAGTGAGTCTGTTTGTGGTTGGGTTGGCTTAGGGACAGGCTCGCCGGTGAATGTTTGTACCGTCGAGGGCCTCGGAGCTATCCCGATTCGGGCGAGCGGTGAGCGGCGGGCACGTGAGCGACGCTGCAGCCAATGAGGGACACTTTGATGAGGGGGAATGAATTGAGAGTTGGAACATTGATGAAATGAAATGATGAACAATGGATGGCTGTCGCACACCCATGTACATACTGTATGTACAGTACATCCGTCTTCCGCATTTCGAATACAAAGGTACACTGATGGACACGAAGGCAAGTTATGGTAACCACTATTATGCGAGCGGACGGAGATTGTGAGGGTTGCAATGGTTATAAGAAAGAAAAAAATTGTTCTGTTGGAGTTGACTCCCCATCAATAACGTGTCCAAAAACCCTCCGACCATTATTAATTATCGCGTCTCTAGTCCAAAGTTTAGCAACGCGGCTCGGGACCATGGGCGGGCTACTGACGTCTTCCACCTGTGTGTGGGGGGGCGGGGGGATATTTAGTGGTCAGACAGGTGTACGCACTTTGTATGATTGACTTCATGGCGGTCGCAGCACTCTGGACCTTGAGATGCTCTGGAGACTCCAACGTGCCTCAATCTGTCGTGTTCGATGGCTTCTGCTAGATCTATGTACTGTACATATACATATATGTATGCTCCGAACGCACTCAAGTGGAGCAGACGCTTCCGCCCAATCGCATCCCTGCCACTGCTGATCCCGCCCGGAATTCATTCAGGGGCCGGTCATGGCAGGTTGGCAGGGTAGGGCAAGGGCATATTTTAATTATGTATGTACGAGGAGGAGCGTGAATGCTGACCACGGGCAAGGTGCACAATGGCGTGGAGAAGAGAAGAGAGAGGAAAGAGAGGACACTCTACATAATTAACATATTAATATTATTATTATACCACACCCGACGTCTTCGTGTATCATACTGATACTGTCCGTACAAAGGTACCACTGTTGCTCCCTGTTCCCCATCCCCGTCCCCCCGTCCCCCCGTCCAAGAGGCTCATCAAAGCAACCTGTGTGCCTGTCAAGCACTCGCACGCGTGCCTCCCGCCTAGCTATATCCTGCAGTCGTGCGTGTCTCTCCTCAGGGACCATCCATTCTGCCAAGCGCGCCCGCTCCCTTTCAAACATTTCGGCTCGCAGCAACAACATCAACTGCGCATCACGACTCCCTCCAACCATCTATCTCACTACCAGATCGCCACCTCGCTCTCTGTCTGCCCTTGCTGCACCCTCCTTCTCTCGCTCACCTTCAACCTGTCGTCTGAGACATGCGGCCAGCCCGGTTACTCGCTACCTATTCCGCTTAAAGCAACCCTTTGCACGTTGACTAGCCCAGCCTCCTTCGGCCACCCTCGCTCCCGCGCAGCCTCGCCTCACCTCATCTCACTACAAGCCCCCGGATCGAGTACAGACCGGATGATTTCTTGACTATTGCTGCGTGCTCCATCGCTGACATTGCATCCGGCGCGCGCCTTTCGCCATGTCGTTCCTCTTCGGAAAGAAGAATAAACAACAGCAATCCAATGCGCCCCCGCCTGCCACCAGGGATATTTCGTCGTCGGCAGCGCCTGCCTCGCAGACAGCCACGAATGGAAACGCGAATGGAGCGGGTGGACGCGATCCCGAAAAGGCTCGTGGCGGACCGCAGACACAAACACCAACCCCCAGTGCCAGTGTAAACAACTCTCTCAGCTCTCTGAATCCTGTGCACACGGCAAGCCCGGAGCCCAAGGCCTTGCGGGAAAGGTCCGATTCGGAATTTCAGGTTGGTTACTCTCGACGTGAGCCGGCGGCCGTACCGTTTACCGGATAGCTGCAGCATGCTGCAGAACAACCCAATGCTAACAGCGCCGCTCAGAACCCACAAAACTCGCGCACTACTCGAGCACCGCAAGACTCACCGTACCCTTGGTCTTCTCGAAGGCTGAATTTTACCACGGGTGTAAATCCATTTCCGCGATACGGCGCAGCCATCAACGCTACAGCGTCAAAAGATGGGGTAATTTATATTATGGGAGGCCTCGTGGGTGGGTCTACGGTCAAGGGCGACCTTTGGCTTACAGAAATGGGGAATGGAAGCATGGCTTGCTACCCCATCTCGACTACCGGTGATGGACCAGGGCCAAGAGTTGGCCACTCAAGCTTGTTGGTTGGCAATGCCTTCATCGTGTTCGGTGGCGATACCAAACTGGAGGACAACGACGATTTAGATGATACACTCTATCTCTTGAATACCTGTGGGTAGTGCGCAATGGGCATTTTGTACACGATGCTAATGATTTCCAGCGACAAAGCACTGGTCGAGAGCACTACCACAGGGTCCCAGACCAACCGGTCGATACGGGCACACGTTGAATATCTTGGGCTCTAAAATCTACATATTTGGAGGCCAAGTTGAGGGTTTCTTTTTCAATGATCTCGTAGCGTTTGATTTGAACTCTTTGCAGTCCTCGGCGAGCCGATGGGAGGTCCTCCTCCCAAACACCAAGGATGGTGTTTTGACCTCTCCTCAAGGCCGTGCCCCTCCCGCGCGAACAAATCACTCGATTGTCACTTGGAACGACAAGTTGTATCTGTAAGTCTAGCTTGCGACATCAACATGAAGTCAATGCCCACCCACTAACCTTGCAACGTAGATTCGGTGGTACCGACGGCGTCCTTTGGTTCAATGACGTTTGGACATATGACCCACGTTCGAACTCGTGGAGCGAGCTTGATTGTATAGGCTATATTCCCGTCGCCCGAGAAGGTCATTCTGCTACATTAGTCAACGACACAATGTACATATTTGGTGGACGGACCCAGGAAGGAGTTGATCTTGGAGACCTCGCAGCATTCCGAATATCGTCCCGCCGATGGTACATGTTCCAAAATATGGGTCACTCCCCCTCTCCACGATCAGGACATAGCATGACTGCTTTCGGGAAGCACGTCATTGCTTTGGCGGGTGAACCAAGTTCCTCGGCCAGTGATCGAAATGAGCTGAGCCTTGCTTATATCTTGGATACATCAAAGATCAGATATCCGCCAAACGAAACCGCGCCTGTGCAACAAGGAAACAATGTACCGAGGAAAATGAGTGGTGGGGAGAGAAATAATGTTGTCCCTGGACAGCCGGGTTCACCTCCACTTCGTGAGAATCCCATGACAACTGGACCACCACAATCGAGGGGACCAGAAACTGCAAACAACGGTATGGGAGCTGCTGGAGGAGCTGCTGGGTCTCGATTGCCGCGAGCTGCCACGGGGCAAGCACCTTCAGGGCCCCCACCGCTTCAACAGGCCCCTCAGCCAAGAGCAAACGGATCTCTGCCCCCTGGTCTCGTCTCTTCCACTGCCGCGCCTAGGACTAAAACGCCCACCAAAGGCGATCGTGGCTATGGACCACCTGTCGACACGAGAGCCGCCTCGATTGATCGAGAAAACTCAACAACGAGTGCCAGAGAAAGTCCTTTGACCAACGATATACCTGGGCAACCCGGCATGATGAATGGTTCCCGGAAAGTATCAGATGCTATTAACCACAAAGAGGTCACGGATACCTCTCGGTCGGGAAGCTCTGTTTCACGGAACACGTCAAGATCACATCGGCAACAACATTCACTAGACAGTATCGAACAGGGCACGCCCAGGGTATCCGTGGACACGCAACAACGCGCATTGAGTCGGGAAGCCGACCGTCCGCCTGTAGATGGCGGCGTAGGCGCCTCTGCTGTACTCATTCAACAGAATGGCGAGCTGATGCGAGAGCTTGAAGTCTTCAAGAGCCGAAATGCATGGTATGTCTCGGAGCTGGCTCTTGCTCGCAAAGCAGGTTACAACTTGGGTGCTTCCAGTCCAATGTTGGATGAACGGGCAGTAGATGTATTTGGCGATGATGAACGTCCATTGCTCGAAGCGTTGCTTAAAATGAAGAATGAGCTAGAGCGGGTGCAGACATCGATCAAATCTCAAGGTGGAGATGCCGCCAAAAAGATTGCTGAAATTGAGAGGCAAAGGGACGCTGCTATAAGTGAAGCAATTTACGCCAAGGCAAAACTGGCAGCCCACGGGGGTGGAAGTCAAGGTGGTACACCTCAACCGGATGGAACTCGGAGTACGGCGACACCCGACATGGACCGCGTGAACGATATCAATCGCCGACTTGCTGCCTCACTGGCTGCACAGTCCGAACTCTCAACCAAACTCGAAAAAATCACACATCAGATCGAAGGGGAACGCAAGGCGAAAGAGCTAGCAGAGGAGACTGCAGAAGCCGCTCAACGGCGTGTTCTGGAGCTCGACTCATCACGACAGAAGACTGCTGCCGAGTTCGAAAGTCTACGAGCCGAGTTACACGAAGCAGAGCGGGCGGCGAGAGAGGCATCTGCCAGTGCGGTGGAATCGCAAGCATCGTCTCGTTTGCTAGCAGTCGACAAGAACCAGCTATCTGCTAGATATGCCAAGGCCTCCGAAGAAACGAAGACTCATGCTGTAGTTCTCGAATCGCTCCGCATGGCCGTTGCAGCCTCTTCTGACAAATCCACATTGCTTGAAAAGAAGCTAGAAGAAGAAAGATATCAACGGGACATATTACGACAAAAGCTGTCCCAATTACGCGCAGAGCACGAAGATCGAACGACGGAGCTAGAAACTGCTTCACGCAAGCTCCACGATGCTGAAGAGCTCGCGGAGAAGTATGCGGAAGAAGCACGTCATCACCAACAGACTGTTCTTGCTGGCCTTGGCAAAATGGCAGATCGTGATGGAGACGATGCCGAAGCGATAGACGAGCGCGTTGCCATCCTCCAGCAGCAGGTAGAAGCTGCAAACGTCATGGTTCGCAAGAACCAAGCCGCTGCCGATCAATCGTCGGAAAAGCTGCGACGCGCAGAAGAGAGAATCGCCGGTCTGGAGGCATATCAAGAACAGTCAAGCCGAGAGGGACTCACCATGCGTAAGCAGCTACAGCAAGCAATGCGAGACATGCAAGCCTCTGAAGCAGAAAAGGCGGAACTCCATCAACAATACGAACGTCTTCGGCTCGAGAGCAACGCGTATGAAGTTCAGTTGAGAACTTTGAAGAATCTTCTTGAAGAACGTGGAGTCAACCACATGAATGCGCGGAACTCGAGAGCAGTTGATAGCCCAAGCTCGAGATACGGTACTCCAGAACTTAACCGTACTCGTGAACTTGAGCACCAAATCGACTCGATGAACAAGGCACATGACGAAATGCGATCCGCTTACGAGCAAAGGGAACATGACGTGAGCAAAGAATGGGAAGAAAAGCTACAAGCGCTGCACAACGACCATCAAGCCGCCGTAAAATATCTTCGGGGTACAGAAAAAATGCTCGCCAAGATGAAGCAAGAATTGGACCGTTACAAGACTGCAAACACCAAACTAGAGGATGAGCTATCCCATGCCAGACAACAAGCCTCAAAGAGTCCCACAAAGGAGCAAACGAATGAGTGGGAGACCGAACGAGAATCACTTCGTACCGAGCTCTCTTCCACACAAGCAAGTATGAAGAGTACCGTCGCGCAACTTGAAGCGCAACTTACCACACTTCAATCGGAGCTCGCCTCTGCCCGACAAAACCACGAAATAGCAACAAAGAACGCCGAAGAGGCGGAAACGACTGCAGAACATTCTCGTGCAGAGCTCGAAACCCTTCGCCGGGAGAATGCACTCATCGAAGAACGTGCGCGAGCAGCCGAGACTCGTGTTCAGATGTTCCTCGACCAATTTGAGACATCTGTCGATAATTATCGTCGCCAATCACAGATCCCCGGGTCTGCCATGAACGGCGAGCACATGCGACATCGCGCACACGACAGCATCGCTTCGGGCGATTCCCTTTATAGTGACAATGATGCGTCCAGCACACCTGAAGCTCTGACCGTTCCGAACTCGGCAGCTACGCGAAATTCGATGGCTCTCGATAATCTGGCTTCAGAGCTAGATGCTCTGAGAAGTCACTGGGAAACGACCAACAAAGCCTATCGGCTGAGCGACCGCTTCGATTTTGAACAGGCTCCCGCAAGCGAGAAAAACGAGCTTAACGAGTCTCTTGCGTCATGGCGTCAGCGGATAACTATCGAGGACGACAACGATGGCGACGAGAAGGAAGGGTCTCAATCGCATCCCTCCGCTACCACGACAGGTCCTGGGGGCTCCGTAATGATCTAGCAGTCTTGGTTGATTTACACGACTGGCGTTTTGATCTGTACTCAAGGCCAAAGAGATATGTTTTCCAACTGGGTCTGCTTTCCCAATCCCCTATATTTTCTTTGGGCCGGAGTTGCCGGATTGTATTTTCCTTTCCTTGCGGGCTGGCCAGCTCTCCAACATTTGAACGGTTTTTCAATGACGCTGGGTAATTTAATTGAACCCCTCCTCCCCCCCCCCTTTTCCGCTACACAGACGTAGCGGCCTATTCGTACTATACCACGTTTTGCTCCCTTTTCTTCCTTTCATCGACCACTCTAATTCCGTCACTCATTGATAACCCGTTTCAATATGGGGATCTATTTTCTTGTCATTAGTAGGCGTTTGGCGAACATGAGTTCACTGGCTGTGTGCAGGATATCAGAGTCGGGAAATTTTTGCTTGTTTGATTAATTGAGAGAATGAAGATCCACGAATGCCCAAAGATGTTGCCGCGTTTGGAGCTGCTTAATTATGCCTAATATTGTTTTATAGTTTGTAGTTTTCAAGCCTTCCCATCTTGCAATCTTGCAGATAGAGTGATTTGAACGTACTGTATGTGAGCAGAAGCTAAGAAGTCAGCCACGCGAAACTAGCGGATCGAAAAGCTACGAGGACGGTCGGTAGGTAGCGTAGCCTTGGGTTTTACGAGTGGTGGATTTATTAATAGCTAGTAGCCCTGCATGCATGCATGTGTAGTGGCCAAGCAGCCAGCAGCCATCGCCACACGACGGATCCCTCGTCTGCCCCGGCTACTGTATATACTAGCCTTTTCCAGAACAGTGTCCTCATTCGCGTCCAAACGCAACTCTTGTCACGAAAACACCTGACTTGACCTAGCTAGTTGGCAATCAGGCGCCGAACATGGTCAAAATCTCACAAATGTCCAAGTATAAATATGTATGGCCAACAAAATGGATGGATTTTCTCGTTATTATACCAGAGGACACATGTTGTCGCCCACTGATGGTCCTCGTGCTGCTTGCTACTGGACTGACAGACAGACCATGGTGGCTGTCTTTGTGTTTTAGCTCTGCGTAAATTATATAGCTTACTTCGTTGGGCATTGAGATTCGTGCGACTGGGTACCTCCTCCTCCTCCTCCTCCTCCTCTTCTTCTTCTTCTTCTTCTTCTTCTTCTTTTCTTCGAGTCATTCTCAAAGTCGGTACTAGTCGACAGACATAGTGGTGATATTGGGTACTACTGTAGAGTCGCCACTATTTTCACCAAGCAACGCGGAACCAAATAACTCCATGTCGTATGTAATACCTCACATGCTCACATGCCATCCCATGCCGACCAAAAAAAAAAAAAAAACACAATCACACTGTTTACTTACTTATTTACTTCAGCCCCGGGGCAAGAAAGACGTGACAATGCGAAGCTTGGTGAAGTCTTTTTTTCTTTCTTTTTTCTTTCTTTTTTTTTGTTTTTTTGCCCAGGGTGTGCCGCCGAGAATCAACACAGGCCGGCCCTGGAACGGTGCTTACGTCAACTTTGTGTCCATCTCCAACGGAGACCAGGAGGAATGGAATGTCATTATCAATGCTAGAAAGTTACTCAAAGGTTCATCATTCAGTCTTCTTGTCATACTCGGCCGTGGGTGGAGACTTTTTTACCGACAGGGCTCGTTCGTTTCGGTAAAGAGTGCGTGAGTGAGTGAGTGCGTGAGTGAGTGCGTGAGTGGGGGTTTATTATCAATAAATAATTAGGGAAGGAAGGAATATGCTAGAGGAGTATGTACAGAGTACATACATACATGTAAGGCGATTACCGTCGCCAGATGGCGGCAGCAGCAGTACAGTAGGTCTTGCTTGCTCGCTCGCTCGCTCGATATTCATCAGTTGGTTTGGTTCGGTTGTTTAGCAAAAGCCTATTATTTATTTAATCATATGATCTACTCCAGCGAGGACCGGCGAATAAATAAATATGATGCGCACTTATAGTACAAGGTATGTATGTATGTACAGTACTGTACATACATACAGTACGGAGTATGTCGGAGGGGGATCGACAAAAAAGTCCGTCCCGCGCCCGGTCGGGATACATAGGTATAGCGGGACATGTAATATATATATAGCCAATAAAGGTAATTACCAACCATGTGACAATCACGCGCGCAATTGATACTGTACAACGTACTTTGTAGACTTATATAAGGAGTAGTAGATATGCATACATAGGTATCGTATCTAATATAACATGGCCCATTTCTGCTAATACCTGGATTAGCAGCCGTTGCGACATAGGTAAGGCGACTAGGCTTGCCGTCTAACGCGCATTACCTCGCATTCTTATTAATACACAAGACTGGATTCCTGAGTGACCGTTCTAATAACACTCTTGTTGTAATTAGTAACATATTCCAATACATATATATATATAAGATGAAGGGGGAAATCTGCAGCCAGACTTCCCATGACGCAGAGCGAGGCTTTCCAATACCGGACTTGCTTGATACCATGACACACTAATTCTTCATTTCCTCACTGCGAGACCGATGACATAAAACGAAAAATTCGGAGCCAGCAAAAATGTCAAGTCGTTGGGGCTCTACCTATCACTCACTCACTCACTCATTCTACAAGAACCAAATCGGTCAATTATAAGTCCATCTCTTGCTTCATTGCACACTCACTACCCATTCAGATCCATCTGCCAATGCGCTCCCGCCCAATGCCCGTAAACACCTCGCTGACCATTGGAATGCTACTAATACAGTGAAGAAAGAAAAGAATTCTGATGCAAGAGAATGGGGAAAAAAGTATGAAATGAAATCACAAAAAGACATAAAGCTTTCACCAATTCAAAGTACTACGAAGACGCCCCTTTGATCCAGAAATTACAGGTCGGTACATAAACCAAATTCGAGGCCAAAAAACTCGCAATTAGTGCATTTAATTTACGAGAACTAGAAGGGTATGGAGGTTGCAGAATGGAATTGTAAGACCGCCCCTTATTTGCTCTCCGAGTCCAGGGGCAGTGAAACCGTCATGTATGCGTTAAGATATGTTTCGGAACGGAGCATTAAGTAATTGAATCAGGCGATTGTAAATAGTGTACAGCGGGGTAGAATGTTTGTTGGTTTTAGGCGTGGTTGAAGCTGCCAAAAACTTATGCCTACGCCTGGAAGTAGACGCGTGTATCTGGAGGACCATCTATTAGCGCGACTTGGAGGCAATAGCCAGAATCCGAGGCTATCGAGAAAGTGGAGTTGAGAGTTGGAGCTGTGCCAATTTGGTCACGAAGCTGCTACGCCCAATGAAGATCAGTCTAGCTAACATATCCCAAAAGGCAATATATTCCGATGTGTATGGTAAGGCGCAACACGCGGTTGATGACCAAGTCCGGATTTTGGGTCCACGCCATGGTTCCTCAGCTCTCCGGGTACAGGATCTCCCTGCTGGCACTTGAGCTAGTACCTCCCTCTGCTGGTCTGACTTGCCCTACTGGGCGAAGTCCGGCTTCTTTCGTCTTCTTCCAGAACATCACTCAGCCTCGTTGGGTGATGGTGTCTCATGTTCGCCCACTCAGCGCTATCTCCATATCCGCCGCCGCTATAGTCTGGAGGGCTTGCGATCGGATGTGTGGGTCGGTATGATTGAGCAGCCGATGTTGTCACATAGCTGCTTGGACCTGGAGCAGCTGTGCCATATCGTTGCAGATGTTCCAGCTCGCGACGACGATCCTCATGTACATCATACTCGTCAGAGTCCTGTTGACGAAGTGACCGATATGGGACGCGGTGACCAGCGTCATCCAGAATGAAGTTGCCGTATTCATCAATTGCGTACTCCTCGTCGCCTTCCGAGGTCTCTTCCCCACGCGACGTCACATAGGACCGCTCATCGTCTGGAAGGGTCGTAGCTACATCTCGATGTAGATACGCGTCCGGTTGTTGGTAGAAGGCTTCCGGATTCGACGTGGTGGGTAGAGTTGGCGTTACTTGAGCGTCGGTAAATCGCTGGGGGTTCAGCGGAGCCGGTATCGGAGACGCAAGACCGGGTTCGGGGGTCTCGGTCGTAGAAGGCGGCAGAGCAGATGTAGCTCCAGATGGAATATATGTTCCCTGGGCGAGATAAGGAACTTCGTGCTCGTGTCCAGGGGGTGCTGCATGACGACCAACTTCGGTATAAGGGTCAGTGTCGGTGGGTGACTGGCCTTCTTCGTATGAGTAGTGCTGTTCGATTCCCTGACTGCCACCAGCTTCTGCGCCGTATGCTTCGTCGCTGCCAGCGTGTGGGCGATGTGACACGCTGCCATGTCTACCCATGCCCTGGGCCATGGGAACCACTTGAACGCCGCCCACTACGGTTGGCTGGCCCTCTCGTAACGAAAAGGTGCGATCACGTTCTTCTTGCTCTCGTCGTCCCAACTCTTCCCAAGCTCGACGCGCTTCTTCCTTTGAAATCTGCAGTTCGCGCCTCATCTCCTGAACCGCGCGCTCAGCATTCTTCTTCTCCGTTGACAACCGCTCCAGAGTACCGACATTGTCCACGCGAGCTGCTCGTTCAGCTCTCAGTGTATTTTCCAGTTGTGCTTCGCGTTCTTGTGCCCGTTCTTGCTCTTGACGATGCTCGTAAAACCACCTTTGAAATTTGCGTTCCGAAGATGCACGCAATCGTTGTAGTTCGACGACCGCGTGAAACAAATTTGCGCCAGCTGCTGACAAGTCCGTAATCTGTCTGGACATTTGCTGGGCTAACGGCTCCCGTCGAACTTCGTCAGTGTTTTGCTCCAGTCTTCGAATCCAGTATGAAGTGAGACCCTCCCAATGAGACGAAAGTGTTTCCCATCTTTCGAAAGCATGTGGAAACGCCGAGATTGACGATTGTCGCGCCGGGGCACCCGTCGGCCCGGTATTCGATGACTGCGCTGGAGGAGGAGGAGGAGGAGGAACTGCTGACGGACCGCCTTGCGAAGGTGGAGCAGCAGCAGGGGGGCGTCTGGCTTGTTGTTGGTGTGTGGGTGGCGGCCGCCGCGATTCGTTGGCACCTGTGGGAACAGCTTGGTAGGGGGGAGCAGGTCGTGGCTGCTGCTGTGACTGTGATGTCGCCCTTGGTCTGCTGTACTGAGCGCCCGTTGTGGCATCCTGAGACTGGCCGAGGGAGGAGCTGGCTGGGCCGCCTGATGTTGGTACGACTCTCTCCGGTTGTCGCGCTACCCCATGTCCTGCAGCCGCGTGCGGCTGGACATACTGACTGTCGCCCGATCTCAAAGGAGTCGATTGGGGCTGACTTTGGTATCCTGGAGCAATGGTGGTGGATGTAGGAGCAACGCCAGCAGTTTGAGCTCTCCGTTCCGCACTTCTTCTTCGCTCTTCATCTGCCTTTCGCTGTTGTTCGTCGGCAGCTCGGGCTGCTTCTGCCTCCCTAGCTGCTTCGCGCTCACGCCGTCTATTCATAATCATCTGGGGTGTTTGTATGTTTGAGCGATCAGACTGGGTGACAGGTATAGGACCAGTTCCGGTGCGCGCCCCGCCATTGGCAGCACGGCCATTGCCGCCTGTGGTCAAATCTGACATGGACGCGCGCTCCTCTATCAGATCGGGCGTGAATGAATGTGGTGTGCGAATGGCTTCTTCGAGGACGAAATGGATGGCAGACGCGGTCCGGCGCGAGATGCGGAGGGCGGGATGGGGCGTGGAGAGATCGGGGGCTTGCGATTGAGAGCTTGCGCGTGGGCGTCGATTTGGATGGGGGCTATCAGCAAAGCGCACGAGGCGTTGGCGTTGCTGTTGTTGCGCCGGGTCAGGCGGCGGGGATCTTGGCCGCGGACGTTTATCCTCGAAATTGGGCGTGCGCCGTAAGCTGTGAGGGAGGCTGCCGGACGAACTCGATGCTCGCGATAAAATGTGCTGTGCTCTGTAGTAATCGGCAGCCTGCTGCTGGCGTTGCTGCAATGAGGTCGTGTATGTGTGTACGCGGGGGTCGTGGATATCGTCAGGTAAAAGGTCCGAGGAGGGTAACAGCTTGAACTCTGGCGGCGGGCCCGAGGACGTCAACGTGTCCGGACCGGGCCCAGCGTGCTACGACGAGGCAATTGAACCCTCGAGGTATGAGCGAGAGGGCCGGTGGTAGCGGGCGCGGGGAAAGTGGGGAGAGGTGGTGGTATGGTTATTCTTTTGTTGTTGTTGTTTTGTTGTTGTTGTTGTTGTTATTGCGGGAGAAACAGCTGCTCGGGAGAGAGACAGGCGGCGGGAGTGAAACTAGCGGAATAGCTCGAGGAATGAGCAATGCAGGAACGGCTGTGTAGATGCTATCAGAGAGTGAGTGCAGGGGGACAGAGCCATTGTGAGTCTGGCAACGCGTTGGAAGTTGGTGTACTGGGGGGTTGGGGAGGTTGGGTGGAGGGGGCTGGAAAAGATGTTACTTACGGCGACAACAGCATCCGCACCAGTTGAATGCCACGAAGCAGCTCACCGACTCTCTCGACGATATCAGGATGCCGGGTGTGTGCACGCGCAATTCGATTGCGCTGTTACCTGCGTCGATGGTGACTTGTCGTGGTGTTTGCTGTTGGCAGAGGGCGACCGGGGACGTCGTCACCGCTGGCCGACACTCCAGCACCAGCAGCAGCAAGGAAACACGCCGAGGCTGGAGGGGCGCTATGCGAGAAAGGAGAGGACGTGAAGTGCAATTGACACTTGCAGAACATGCTCATGCGCACCTAGGGAGGGACGATGGTTGCTATTCGAGGGTGCGCCGTCTGACTGTGGTTCCTCGTTTGGGGGCCCGTACGCAACGATCGACCGCGAGCGTCGAGGTCGAGGTCGAGGTCCAGGATGCAGGATGCGCGATATGCACCTGATGCACCGTATGGGGGGGGGGGGGGGGACGGACGGTTCAGAACCGGGCTCCTCTCTGTCTCGACGGTCGCAATGGGTGGGCGGACGTGGTTGACAGCTCGTTCGGCGCCTCGCCATGGCATTTGACAACACACAGTGCAGCGGTAGCATCGTAGCATCGCGGTAGCATCCCTGTCAGACCCACGGGCACCTCTTGGACCCCCCAGTGGACAGTGAAGGGGCGTCCCGGCGGCAGAGACAGGAGAGGAAACATGAATTAATTATAATCTTCACGATCAAATCGATAGGAATTCGATGTTGCAACCTCCAAGGACTCGATCCCAGGGCCGACGTTGGAACGATGATGAATTGATTGCTGCTGCAGTGCTGCTGCTGCTGCCGCCATTTACGTCGTATTGCTGCAGAGCCCCTTGCGTCGTCATGGCCGTCCTCGCGCCAATCACGATGCAGGAGTCGCCTTTGTCTCGCTGCTGACGGCTTGTAGCTTCATACTGTATCGCTCGCACATATGTATTCCCACGAGATGTGAGCAAGAACATGCAGCCATGGCATTGCATTGCATTGCATTTGAGACTCGCCTGCATCACGTTCAAAGAGTGACAAGTGCGAACCCATCAACATGCGATGGTTCACATCTGAGACTCTGCATAATCCAATGACAGCGTTATCTCTCCTTACCACATCAATAAATGGATATATGTACAAAGAGTTCAACCCTCCCATCCAAACATCAAACTACGTTGAATACCACAACACAAGGAAAGGCGGTGGGTCTGGGTATGTTTTCCAGAGCATACTTTGTAGCTCCTCTAAATATATCCGTGTGCTTGTTAGTACAAACGTTGATGGGGAAAGCCTCCACTGGTCCACTAGCTTGGCATATCTTTATGCCTAATCGTGTCAACGGGAGGCAATATGTTAACTTTAACTTAACGAAGAGAGTGTCTGTGAAGGTTGTGCTAAACAGATACAGCAGGGTTTATGAAAGCGACACTATTTTGCAAATATGTATATAAGCAAAGGTTTTGGTATTATCGTATAATGATGAGTAGTCCTGTCATTGGTTGCGCCCACGTTGATGGATCCCATCGAGCGGTGGCATCGAACGGCGGCATCGAACGGCGTGAGACAAAGTACCTTGCTACCTGACGGAAGAGGTTTGGTGTCGATTTGAGCATCCGTTCCGGGACCTGCATTGCTAGGGCTGGACCCTGTTGGATGGTCAGAAGTCGAGTTTAGAGGTGGTCCGCGATTCCAGGAAGCGGCTGGCGTTCTGGCCGTGTTGGGTAGATCATAGATGTGGTAAATGGCAATGTTTGTCTGGTGGAGTGTGAAGCTATTATGTACTATGCAGGAAGGATGAGTCGCGGTAGGATTGGTGGAGGAAATGGCGTAAGCCGTGGAGCCTTGGCGGGCAGGTGTAAATTGGATTTGCCTTGGCAGAGCACGTATGTACATTATTACTACCTTTGTATGTATCTACACAGTATGTACATACTTTGTACATACTTGTACTACGTGGCTATGAGTCGTTGTATGTATGGGCTTGGATCCACTTCCAAATCCTTCATCGCCATTCTTTTTCCACAAAGGGCAGGAGATAACTGCTCCCTGCGACAAAGTTTTGGCCTTGAACGATGCCATCTCATGGCACGTACTGTACATACTCGGTATCTCTCGAGGTATGTATGTACGTACATTGTACTCTGTAGCGTGCAGATGATGAAGCTTTGATCAAGAAGCTTGTTTTTCATATACATATGTACAGAGTACTGTGTATGTATGCTGTATAGATTAGTAAGCTGGCATTTGTTTCCAGCGTCAACCTTGTCTCACAGCTCAACGACGCGTACTACTCTGTACTGTACAGTGTACATACTGTACATAGAGCACTACTGTATGCACTATTGTATTACTGTATGCACTACTGAAGAGCACCACTTGTCGGGTCCAAGGACATGATTACTTGGACTCGGTGCATGTACATGTACAGTAAGTACATTGTATACAAACGGTGCACTCTCACCGCCTTCACATCAATGGCAGAACAGTGGAGACCAATCACGGATCGCTGCCGAGCCCGAGTCACGCGGAATGGCTAGCGCGCCCATCTTTACACCACGTGGCGGGAGATCAAGTCATACATACAGAGGATGCATCATGGGATGACCTTTCTTGTGCCTTTATATATACATCAAATACATCAAGTGTTCAACTGACAGTCATGGGCTATATTCATGCATCCCAAGACCTCCATCTAGAAAGTCAAATGGCTTGGAAGCTGCGCAACCTGCTGACGTCACTCTCCGCACCGGGTCCACCACCCCAATAAGCCCGCAATATCTCCGTACAGAGAGTCACAGAGTGTACAAGGTATGCTTCAGCACGAACCATCACCTGCTACTTTCTCTCCATCTGCTTGTCGATCGTTGCGGTGTGCAACCGCCCCAAGCCAGAAACAGTTCGACGTTATCTGATCACCAACCACCCTGGTCAAGTTTAAAAACAATTCGTCCTTTCAGACATATTAATATATGCTTACACAACCTTTTTTATTCTTCCTCTTCCTCTTCTTCTTCTTCTTCTTCCTTTCCACCTCGGTCGCTTTCACGCTCGCCGGATAAACACTCACTCCTCTGAGAGAAGAGAGATGTTTTCTCCATGGAAACCCTCCAAGACCGACGATACCAAGGATGCCTCGGATAACGCTTCTGTTGAGGAGAAGCCGCCAAGAAGATGGAATCTAGGCATCTTGAGTGATCGCCTTACCGATGAAGTACCTGGTATGCAATCCGCGTGGCATCCTCCTATGTACTGTATGTACATGTTACAGTTACAAACGCTAATCCCGTGCTCCCTCAGGATCTGTTATTCTGCTTTCGAGCGCCCACAAGCGTAACGAACCCTTGGGCCTCCAGCACACCCATGCACGAACATCCACTTCTTCTCTTCCCTCGCCCTATGGCCGTCCGCACACGAGTTCTTCCCAGGGCTCTCGCCTGTCATCGAGATCCCGACGACCCGAGAAGAAACGTACCAAGGATGGAAAGTTCATTTTGGAGCCCCAGCCCGAGGATTCAGCAAATGATCCACTGAATTGGTCAAAAGTACGCAGGGACGTTGCTTTGGTGTCTCTGGGCTTTTACTGTATGATTGGCGGGGGAATGACACCATTGCTTGCAGCAGGCTTCAATAACGTTGCAGGTATGAATATGACTCTTCCATCATATCCAACGCCCTACGTCGAACCGTCTAATCATCTCTAGCGACATATCATGTCAGTGTTCCTCAGGTCGCCCTTACCACCGGCCTGTACATGGTAAGATACCCCGGGTAGAGATACCGCTGACACATTTTGCTGACTATGCCCTCTCTTTTCAGCTCGGTCTAGGCTTTGGAAGTGTTGTGGCTTCTCCCACAGCTATCCTTTGGGGGAAAAGGCCAGTGTATCTGGTAGCCATCGTCTTGTTCATGATATCATCCATATGGTGCGCCCTGTCACCAAATTATGCCTCTCTAGTTGTCGCTCGCATAGTACAGGGTTTTGCAGTCTCGCCCGTAGAGTGTCTGCCCTCGGCAACGGTAGCAGAGATCTTCTTCCTCCACGAGCGAGCCTATCGTCTTGGCATCTACACGCTTCTCCTCTTGGGTGGTAAGAATATCATCCCACTTGTTAGTGCCGCTATCGTCCAATCTTTGGGATGGAGATGGGTTTTCTGGTAAGCACGTCACCTCTTGAGAATCCTCCCTCTAACCGTATGCACAGGATAGTGGCTATTGTTGTAGGATTCTGTTTTTTTCTCATCTTTTTCTTCGTGCCAGAGACCTTTTGGGACCGGACTCCTACAGCAAGAGTGAGAAACTCAACCCACGGTCACGGGAAGCATCATTTCCGTATGCCATCAGTACATAAGCATGAGAAGGACTCGACATTACCCCCAGAAAGCGGCGACCACGCGCGTGCTGGTATAATGACTTCCGCAGCGGATCCAGCAAGACCACGAGCTCCACGCACCGTGTCTCATGTAGGATTCGCGCCCGATACAAACCATCGTTCCGAGTCTCAGCATCTCAAAGAGTCCTCCGCCGTCTCTCCGCACCCAGATACAACTACTTCTACTCAAGATTACTTTCATCAAGACCAGGACATGGGCGAATCTGAACAACATTCAAACACTCACCACGATGTCGAGAAACAAGCGACAACTTCGCCAAATGTTCATGACGAGACCTCGGCAGTACCTGAGTCAGACGACCTTCACTACACCGATTACTACCGCTCTGCACCGCCAAAGTCTTATGTGCAATCTTTGAGGCCTTGGAATGGCCGTCTGGCCAAAGACAAGTGGGTCCATGTTATGGTATGTAACTTCAACGTGTAATGTGTATATCTTGTCTCAAATCTACGAGCAATAATGACTATATGCCCCATCTCTTCTTTACCCTACCTTATGAGAAGTCTATAATTTGAACGACTTGGCTAACGTCGGTCCTCTACCTTTAGGTTCGTCCCTTCATTCTTTACGCCTATCCCGCCGTTCTTTGGTCGTCCATGGTCTACGCCCTTGCAGTCGGCTGGCTGATAGTTCTCTCCGAATCCGTGGCAGCTATCTACCGAAACAGCGATTCATATAATTTCTCTGCCTTACAAGCGGGACTCGTATACATCTCGCCATTCGTGGGTGGCATCCTTGGTACCGCAGTTGCTGGAAAGCTTTCCGATATCGTTGTCCGATTTATGGCTCGTAAAAACGATGGAGTATACGAGCCGGAGTATAGATTAGTAATGGCAATTCCCATTGCCATCAGCACAACTATCGGCCTCATGGGCTTTGGCTGGAGCGCTCAAGAAAAAGACAACTGGATCGTTCCAACTGTATTCTTTGGCATCATCAGCTTCGGGTAACCAACCCCGAGTACAGATATCGATGAGACATTTTGCTGACTGTATCCCCACTTGGAAGGTGTTCTCTCGCGTCGACAACTGCTGTCACCTTTGTGGTAGATTCTTATCGAGTGTATGCCGGCGAAGCTCTTGTGACTCTGAATTTTACCAAAAGTAAGCCCGCCCCGTATTTACCCAAACAATTGAATCCATGTTAACGATTTTCGGTAGACATTCTCCACGGCTTCATTTTCTCTCTCTTCTTTACTCGCTGGCTGGAGTCCAGCGGCCCGAAAGACGTTTTCCTCGCGGTTGGTGGTATACAAATGGGATGTATGCTCTTTTCGATCCCAATGTATATCTTTGGGAAGAGGGCGCGGATGTGGACGCATAGGAAGAACTTGATGGAGAAGTTTTGAGTGTGGTTTGTTTGCATTTACGGAATCGGCAAGACTGGGGCATTTTACGGGTATGGACATTGATTGTATACAGGCACAGCATTCCCTTTGCATTTCTACAGGTGTTGGGCTTATATATTTTTGGAACATATTAAAGGTAGCAGGTCGGAGACTCGAAGCTAACAATCTAATTCTACTCAGTCGTCGACTTGACTCTTTCAAGCAGACGTTGAGCAAGCCCTAACAGCACTGATTTTCAGATGAAGAGTCCAAAACTTTTGTGTGTATATGCTCAAAGTCTCACTTTACACACCGGAGGGAACTACTCGTAGCAGGTCTCGATTGATTGCAATTTGTATGCCGTGATTTATACGCATACTGTGTGGGACAGAACCACAGTAAAGGTTGTAACAAGCACAGGCCAAGAGATGAAATAAACGGTGGATCGACCTGCTGTACATGCCTATTATCTGCCAGGGTAGGTTTTACGAAGTACGTAGTAGGTCGTGTCCCCACGGTAAGTGGGTAACTAGGTGTGCACGTGTGGTCATATTATTAGGCGAATGTTGATCTGCTAACCCTATTTGGAAATAATATCCCGAACACTGCTTCCACTCACAGGAGTTCAAGTTCAACTGTATGTATGTACATACATGCAATGTTTGTCGTTTTTTCCTACTATTCTATAATTATTTTGTTCTGTCATACTAGAATAAAGTCTGTTATTATTTAGGGGACGTCGTATGTCCATTGTTGTAGAATATATTATATACCACACAGTACATCAAGAAGATAGATACAATCGTACATGAAGAAGAAGAAGAAGAACAATCCCACTCCTGAATTATTCGTCCAATCATAGACTGTACATTGCTCCGAGCTCGGATCTATTCCAACTCAACCCAACCACAGCGAGAATTAGCTATCTATCAATCGTCCGCGATAATGCCCGGCTCCTATCGGCACTGGTCCTACCATTATCATGTGTCTGCACCTCCAAAAATGCCCAACCCAATCTCCTCCCCCAGGTAATTAATAATAATATTACCCCTCCCTTTCCGGACCGGCATCACTCCACAATCGATCGACTCTATTATCCTCACCATCACCAGCCATGCCTCCATTAGGGCAAGAAAAGACGACAGCAAGCTCGACAAGTACGACAAAGAAGACCAAGTCGAGGAACGGCTGTGGTAGGTGTAAACTCAAAAGGGTAAGGGTTCCCACCTGCACCGCAGCCCATGTTTTGTATACCCGTCACGCTAACCGTGGCGATAAAAAAAAGTTGAAATGCGATGAGACATCGCCGTCTTGTCTACAATGCAGAAAGAGGAACATTGCGTGTCCTGGTGCGTCTCTTGTTCTCTTCCATCATGGAGAGAGAGAGGGTTGTTGGCTAATATTGAGGTTGCAGGCTACGAGAAGACATTGAAATGGTCAACAAAATATGAGCTGTTGCAACCGATCCATTTTGGGTCACCGCCGGAGCCCACCTTGCAGCCAGACATCAACCAAGGACCTCCTCTGGCGAGCGATATCACTTTATCGCCAGAGGTTGTGAGCGGGTTCGAGGCACTGGCTGCTGTACTGCCGACGAGAAAGAAAAGAGCAGAGACCAATCCAACCGTCCCTGCAAGACACGATTCGCCTATCGATGTCGTCGCCGACAGCATTTCCAATGCAACTGGCGTAGATATCACAGTAGAAGAGGCGCCAGTGGAGGTCGACCAAACGGGGTCAAATTTCCCTACCGTTGACGAGGAGCTGAACGACCTTGACGCCCTCCTCTACGACGACATGCTGGAAGTAATCAATGCACAATATGAAGCCTTCAATGACGACGACGCTCCCATCGATTTCCCAAATCTAGCCCCACTGATCGACCTCGATGTCGATGAGGAAGAGGTGCAGCGACCTCCCGAAGATAAATCCCTGTCTCTGGGGCCAACCACTTCTCGGCTGTCTCGATCCCTACTCCTCGACTACTACCGCTTCCCAAGTCCATCTCCTACAACGTCATCACTGAGAGATGTGGAGTCGATGCTAGTCCAACACTACTTCAAAGACGTCTGCGTTCTATTTTCATCTTTTGACTCCCTCTTGAATCCCTTCAGGACGACTATTGGTCGTATATTCCAGGAGTCACCATCAGGTACTGAATCCGGGGTACAAATCGCGCGCGTTCTGCTGAAAGAGTATGAACTGGTCGAACTTTGTACTTGGTTCCTTTATTTTGACATATTTGCTAACTATTGCGCAGTAAGCAACACTTTCCAAGCCTTACCAGGTAAAGACTCTATATATAAAAACAGCAAACTGACGGGTTGTACCCCCTACTTTTAGATATTTTACGCGATCCAATCCATGGCGGCTGCACATCTGGCCAACAGTTTTCCTGATATGGCTACCGTTGGTATGGAGATGCAACGAAAATCGTGCGAATCCCTCCAAGAAGAGCTGGCTCTCGTCAAAGCAGACACTGGGCAAACGAGCTGTGCGAGGACTTTCCTGACCATCATCTTGCTCGGTATGACGACTAGCTGGCACGAGAGCAGTGCCCTGGGGGAAGATTACCTGTCCACTGCCCGGAGTCTGATACTGCCGAAATTGCTCTCCAGCTCCGAAGACGAGCAGGTCCAGCGGGAGACGCAGTTTTTCGAGGAGTCGTTGATCTATTGGGAAATGCTCATTGGCTTCGTCACACAGGATACGTTTGATTTCTCCTCTGGACCACGGTTGCGGAGCAGGGCGATACCGCAGAAGCCTGCCCTTGTTGCGAGGAAGCCCGACGGGAAGATTGTCCCGCATCCGTGGACGGGAATCGCGCCCACGATCCAGATCCTGTTCGCCGAAGTAGGTCGTTTGATCCGCAGGGAGAGGATGTTGGATATGCACGGGGCCGTCGACTTGCAACGGAGACAGGACAATCTGCTGAATGCGGCAACCCTGGAGGAGGATCTACTCGAAGCCGAATTCCCCATGGCAGACGAGCTGGCGGATGCGGGGGATGCGCGGACGTCGCGGGACCACTTTGTCGTAATCGCAGAGGCGTACCGCTGCGCCGGCCTCTTGGAGCTGTATCGCGTCTTCCCTTCGATACTGCGGAAGCGTCTGGGCACCGACAAATTCACCTGGACAGACAGCAACTTTGAATTCCCCACTCCACGATTCAACACGTCGTACGAGGACAACGACACCAAGCTCTGGATCAACTCGCTCGCCCTGCACATTCTCAAAACCCTCGAAACCCTGCCCACATCGTCGGGAACCCTCTGCATACAGCCGATATTGCTCCTGGCCGCTGCCTCTGAGCTCAAACTCGTCTCGTCGCTCGACTTCTTCGACATGCACGCCAACGACACAAAGGTGCTCCGGGCGCGAGCTTTCGCTCACATGAGACTCCAAGAGTGCGCCCTACGCCTGCCAGCCAAGCCCATGCGGAAGATCCTAGAGCTGGTCAAGGAGGTCTGGCGCAGGCTCGACGGTGATGGGGGCCGTGATGCTTTCTGGCTCGATGTCATGGTGGAGAAGGGATGGCATACTCTGATGGGGTGAATTGCACTGCGTCGTGAGCTCTTTGAACCTCATCGACCAACCAGACGAGACGAGACGAGACGAGACGAGACGAGACGAGACGAGACGAGACGAGACGAGACGAGACAGATGTATGTATATCGATCCACGAAAGAAATCCGCACGTGGAGTGGGAGTGAGTGTGCGACTTTGGCGACATGTCTCCGGATCCCTGTACACATGTACATACATGTACATACATATATATATATATATATATATATACGAACCAATTAATTGAACACTTTATCCATCACTCGCATAATGTACATTACATTACATTACGGTCCATCCCTTGCCTTGCCTTTCGCCCTTTTGTTCCGACATCTGTCTGATATGTAGCCTCGACCAACAATGGCTATTATTAGGACCAGAGTATATGTACATACATGTGTAAAATTTTACAAAGAAACAAAGAAAGAAAGAAAGAAAGAAAGAAAGAAAGAAAGAAAGTGTTATTAATTACCGTACGTAGATCTATCGCACACGTTGGTTAGAATAAACTTATAATTATCATCATCGCAAATTGGCCGATCGATTTGCGACGCACGGATGCACGGATGCACGGATGCACGCACGCACGTGCCCTCGGCGTCTAGTATAGTACAGTACATACAGTACATCGATCTCGAATTCATTCATTCGGCGAATTGCCGGGAAGTATTAGTTCGGGAGGTATGTATGTATGTATGTATGTATGTAGTTATTAATACATACATACATACATAAATATGTACATGGGCAAATGGCAAGATTGGATAATAATTAGTAGTACATGCATGCATCTACACATGTACATACATACATACACACATGTCATACAGTATGTACATCAATCTTGGGCATTGAATTCGGGCATTTGAGAGATTTGAGATTTTTCTTTCTTTCTTTCCTTTCTTTCATCATGGATGGATGCATGGATGGGGCCCCGTTTTCCCTTGCTTTTGTTTTGTTTTCGCGGCCGGCCGCCGGGCCAAAGGTG
>MU005784.1:270241-282292 GCA_010093715.1 Pleomassaria siparia CBS 279.74
ATCTATGTACTGTATGGTACTGTACTGTACATATCCATGCCATGTATGTACAATGCCGTCGCTAAAAATGCAGCAAAAAGAGGGAGAGAGAGAAGAAGAAAAAAAAGGAAAAAAGGTTATTATGGACATGAGGAATTAAGTGAGTGGGTGAGTGAGGGAGTGAATATATTGGACATGAAAGCGAATGATGGATGGATGGATGGATGGATTGGTTGATTACATGACCGGCCTGTTCATTTCGTCGTCGTCGTCTTCCTCTTCTATGGTGACTAGATAAGCAGTGAAGAACTCTGGCTTTTCAGAGGGCGTGGTGCGCTCGACCCAGCCTGGTGCTTCGTAGGCTCGCATCTTCTTTTCCGCTCCGGGGCTGAAGATGCATTCGAGATCGGCGCGGGTTGGCGCGCGCAGGAGGCGCTCTGCGCCCGTAAGGCGGAGGGTATTGTGGTGGTGGTGGTGGTGCGTTGGGGTGGTCGTCGACTTGCGACGTTGGAGCCTGCCGAGTTTGGTTAGTGAATTGCATTATTTAAAATGGGAATGCGGGTGTAAATCAAAGACTCACCAGTCCGAGACGAGGATGATGCTCTCGGCGACGCAGGCGAGAATGACCATGGCTACGATGACGTTGAGGGCGAAGAGTGTCGTCTTGGAGTCCTGATATATGGTAAAGGTCTCTGGTTCGGGGTGGCATACGATGATCTCCGTAGGTCGCTCCGTGGGCGCACTCGGAAGCACGACGCCGAGACTCTCGAAGCCATTTTGGGCAGCCAGTCGGAGGAGCACCGTGGTCGTGAGGGGTTGTTGCAGTTGGTCGGCGGTAGGGGTAGGGGTGGGTTGCGAATTTTCGAGCGAAGCTCGCTGGATGTAGCTCTGGTAGAGGTCGGGTTGGGAATGGCGGAAGTTTTCTAGCTGGGGTCCGAGGTTGGCGCAGACGTTGTACTCGGAGGCACTTGGGCTTAGACCAGAATTCGATGCTGGTATCGAGGATGTCCAGGATTTGCTTGTGCTGGTGTCGAGGATAGTGCAACGGCAATTCGTCCGTGTAGGCGCAGAAGATACGGGAAGCAAGAGGGCTGCCAGCGCGAGAAGAGAGAGCATGTTTGCGGATGTTTTTTTTTCGGCTTGTTGGTTGTTTGTTGGTTGTTTGGTTGTTGGAAATGCAGAGTTGCAATGCAAGCGGCTTTTTTTTCCCCCAATCTACCTGAGGAGGAGAAGAAAAAGAGATTCCGGGCAAGTGATGAATATAAGTGAGAATCTAAAGCGAGCGTTAGCCCTATGTCTGTGTAATTCACACGTAGGTTGGTCTAGATGAAGTACCGACCAGAAGTAGTATTGCGACCTTATTTAGTACAGAGAGGGGTGGTGGACCAGTAATAAGGGCGAGAGTGAATTGGGTACGGGTACGACGACGGGGGCGACATTATGCCTTTGTACCTTGGAGTGTTATGTATTACAGAGCCAGTCGGGCACTAGTTAGTTTGGGGGGACGACCCAGCAAAGCAACGCAGGGAAGAAAGACATGGCCTTGTTTCCAGACCATAAGTTTGGGGGCACGAAGCCCGAGAGCACGGACCATATCCTCAGGCTTGGCCACTAGAACTAGACAGTAATGTACTAGCTTATTATTAGTCCCTTGTTAATCAAGAGGCTTGTTCTCTTCTCCCTAACGCCCAACCACAACCACAACCACAACAACCCACTATGTATGTATCTATGTACAGCGCCTCCACCACCTACATACTAAGAAATCAGCTTACCCTCATAATTCATTGCTGCCCACGGGACACACGGCCCTAATAATCACCTACTGCACCATACTGGACGATTTTGTTTCTCACTGCTGCCGCTTGAGGGGTGAAGGGTGAAGGGTGAGGGGTGAGCGGCGCTTGCTCCGCCTTTTGGATGAGCCGAAACGTTAACCAAGACGTGCGACAAGCATAATTATCGAAAGAACAGACCCACTGAGTCTTCACAACCCACCTTGAAGCGCCCCATTGGATGTGCACACGCCGCAACCGTCTACTCATACCCACCATGTATGTACAGGCATAGGTATTACAAAGGTACTTCTTTTAATAATACCTGGGCTAGGTAGGGCTGTGGAATTACATAGCAAAGGCTATAAAAGGACGAGGTATTGATTATTCGGGTCTTTTGTGCAAGCACGGTATTATGTATTTGGTATTACGCCGTGCCGTTCTTGTCCGCATCCGATCTCTCTCACTCTCACTCTCACTCTCTCACTCTCTCACTCTCTCACTCTCTCACTCTCTTACTCTCATCAGCAGTCTATGTACATGTGAATACAGTAATTACATAGTATCTATGTAATTGATTAATCATACAACAACATGTCCCAATGCCTATCATGGATGATGCCCAAAATCTCGTGACGCTTACAATTGCACCCCCACCTATCACGTTTCACCACGATGCCCATCTCTACTTTGTACATACGAGAGGGACCCTGTCATGTACAATGTATGTACAGCTTTCCAAACCTTAAACGTCCCGCAACGTTGTGTCGTCTCCTCATCCTTTTCAGCACGACTGTTTCCGTCCTTGTGTCCCGCCGTCGCTGCGCGGAGTCCCAAACTTGACGTTTCCATGCATGTGGATGCAGTGGCAACTATGTAAAACAAGTCGCAATATGCGCCAATTCCTGCCAGAAACCAGAGAAGCCAGCAGCCAGCAGCCAGCAGCCAGCAGCAGCAATCCTTCAAAACCTCTGCAATGCTAAGAAATGCCGCAGAAAAAGCTTGATTTGTCCATGCGAACACTTCAAAGGGTGGATAACCGCCCCCCCCCCCCCCCCCCCCCCCCCCCCCCCCCCCCCCCCCCCCCCCCCCCCCCGCCAAAATCTGACATGTTCTTCCGTCGTGCGTCTCCCCGATTGAGCGAATCGAGTCGTGGTAGGATGGGAGAGGGGGGAGCGGGGGGGAGAGGGGAGGGGGGGGGGGAGAAAGCATGGGTGGTGGTGGATGCGGGAAGTTTCATGCTAGCGAAAGAAGCCCTTTCCCGATGAGCCAATGACAAAAAGCTCGGCTTGGATTGCCTCTTCGCCTCCCGGCCCTTTTATTCTCTTTTCCTCAGGCCGATGCTGAGCTTAATTACTGTAGACCACCACCACAGTTCATTTGGTCAATCCTCGACTAATTATATTTTTTTTCTTCCCAGCTCCCAAAAAAAACCCAAAAAAAGCCACCGCCACTAATTAGTGCCATTACCGGAAATATGCCGTTTACTCATTACAGTAGTACTATGTATGTACTAGTAAGAGGTCTCTATTAATAATACCTTACTTGGTACGAAAATTCAAATATAGCTACAGCCAATGTATATGTATGTTACTGTGTATGTAATTTTCTGCCCCAGATGGATGGATGGATGGATAATATGTAGTATGCAGAAGTGGGACGGAATCTGCATTCATCCATCCATCCATCCATCCATCCATCCATCCATATTCAATAGACCAGATTACCTATTCAGGCATTACATATAATAATCACGATTAATCACCGCTCCCCCCCCTTACTGTGTATGTAGTTCCAGAGTCATAGGTAATTAATTATTACTCATTACTCATTACTCCCTCCCTTATTTACATACATACATACATACATACATACATACATACATACAGCTCTTTGCGTCTTCCTTTCTTCCTTTCTTCCTTTCTTCCTTCCTTCCTTCCTTCCTTCCTTCCCTCCCTCCCTTTCGCCCCGCCCAGCATTGGCAATTCCTTGCTTGGGTCACTCGATTATTCTTACCCCTGGTTTATTCTTTCCTTTTTATTTTTATTTTCTTCCCTGGGGGTATTGAATAGATAATAATGGTTCGCATGAATTAATTAATTAAACCCACCAAAAATGCAATATCCCTTTTTTTCTTCTTTTTTTCTTCTTTTTTTCTTCTTTTTTTCTTCTTTTTTTCTTCTTTTTTTCTTCTTTCTTTCTTCTTTTTTTCTTCTTTCTTTCTTTCTTTCCTCTTTCTTCTTCTAATATTCAATTCATTTCAATTCAATTCAATCACTAATTTATCATTTCCGTTGTAATTAATTGATTAGCTAATTAAATCAAGAGTCGCGGTCAGATTAATAGAATAAAAGGCAGGAACGCTTTTTTTTTCAATTGAAACCCCCTCCCCCCCCTACACCTCTAGTTCTCTACTCGTAAATACTCTCACGACGAACCCGGGATTTAATTACTGTCCAAAAGCAATGCGAATTTGATCCAACTTGGCGAGTAAGGACCGACCCCTTTTTAGAGCTGTGCATGCCCTTGCGTTATTACACGTTACACGCATTGCGGGTGGTAGTCAAAGGTTACACACTACATACATATGTTACTCATTCCTACCCAAACGAGCCAAGAATGGATTGTTACATTCCCTTGTTCGTTTCCTCGTACTACTAATTACCCCGCAACCAGTACATATATAGGTCAAAGTATAATAGCACTCATCTATAACAATGGTAATTATTACAACAATAGTAACCATTACAACAATGGTAACATGGCTCAATTACGTCCAGACGTGTTGGTTGCGTCTCGAGGTAATACATAAAGCAGCCATGTGAGATAATAACATCCAAGACTCAATCCACAACCCTCATCGGCATAACGACCGTCTCTTTCCTCAGTCAGGTACGTACCATCCCGCCGATATGGCCCTCTACACACAATCCATGCACGACGACTCCATCTCCAAACTCGTCTCAGAGGTGTCGTCCTTGCACGCATCCAAGACCCCATTCCGAATCAACCACGGATCGTCAAACTCTGTCCGTGTAAAAGAACCTGGCACGCCAACTCTCAACATTGCGCATCTCAATCACATACTTTCCATCTCCCCGGAACACAACATCACTGTCGTAGAGCCCAACGTCTCGCTCGATGTCCTTTTATCAGAGACACTGAAGCAGGGCCTCATGCCGCCCGTTGTAATGGAGTTTCCAGGCATAACGGTTGGCGGCGGCTTCAGTTCCGTGAGCGGAGAGAGTACATGCTGGAAGGAAGGATCATTTGATAATTGTATCGATGAAATCGAAATCATCCTCGGCGACGGGACGCTTGTACAAGCGGTGAAGGGCGGAAAGAATGCCGATCTGTTCGACGCAGCACGTTGTAGTATGGGCACCCTCGGCGTGGTCACGCTGCTGAAAGTGCGACTTGTTGACGCGAAGCCGTTTGTCGAGGTCACCTACCATCGGACATCTAGCATCAAAGAGTTGATCGGCGAGACTGTCGCCTTCTGCAATGACAGGAGCGACGGATTAGATTTCGTCGAGGGCATTGCGTTTAGCAAGACTCACGGGACTGTCATCGTAGGACGTATGGTGGAGAAACGCGACGCACATCTCCCTTTACAGCGCTTTGATTGCGCATCGAGCCCGTGGTTCTACAGGCATGCCAGAGCGATAGCTTCGGTCAAGCATACCGAGGTGGTACCGCTGTACTCGTATTTGTTTCGCTAGTAAGTTCTTTGCCCTCGACTCCCACCCCCCTTCTTTCCACGTGAGAGACTGATCCTTGTGTTGCAAGTGACCGCGGCGCTTTCTGGACCGGAGAATCCTTCTTCAACTACTGGGGCATCTCCAACAATCGCTTCTGGCGCACTCTCTGCAACCCGTTCCTGAACGCACGCGCTTCGTACCGCAGCATGCATGCGGTTGGGGGTCCGGGGACTGGAATAGTGCAGGACCTAATCATCCCCGCGCAAAACGCAGAGACCTTCATATCGTGGGTGGAGAAAGACGTAGGAATCTGGCCGTTGTGGGTTTGTCCAGTGAGAAGGAAGGATGAGGTCTGGGGAAGTGCCTTTTGGAAAGGCATCAAGGAGAAAAAGTTCGACTATGAAGTTGACGGCTCGCTGACTCTCAATATTGGCATCTGGGGTGCTGGGCCAGATTCGTATAGTGACTTCCTAAAGGTCAATCGCCAGATGGAACATGTGCTGCGCCAGGTCCACGGCATGAAGATCTCATATGCGCAGTCATTCTATACCGAAGACGAGTTATGGGAACTGTATGATAAAGACGAGTATCAAAAGGCGAGAAAGAAATGGAACGCGCAGTGGCTGCCGAGCGTCTGGGATAAGATCAACAGGCGTGCGGTGGAGACTGAGGGTGATGATAATGATACTGGATATGCTGGCGGTTTGTTCATGAAGATCCTGATGACATGGCCAATCGGTGGGATATATACCAGTTGGAAAAGCTTGGGGTGGTAGCAGGACCCACGTCTCTAATACAAAATGAGCTGTATCGAGGTGCTGCTTGGTATACAAGTGTTCCATGCCATTTCTCATGCGTTCCAACCTTCTTGAGCGACAGCCCAAGAAACTGCATCCCAGACGTCTTTTACGATCATGCGAGGAGGATGATTAGGAGTCGTTCCTGCCACATATACTCCTGTCTCTACTAGAATGCTCGCCCAATCGGTTCCATGCGTGCTTTTAAAACTATTTCCGCCTAGTATGTCACTTTCCGGATTGTCGCCCACCATGTAGACTCTCTTCAAGCTTCCTAGCTGCGCGTGATGTTGGCCAACTAAGTGTTTCCGATGCGCTATCAACCGGTTTTCTGCAAATTCGTACGTTGGCCGATGCGGCTTGCCCATCACAGTCTTCTTGAGCTCAACCCCTTCTTTCTCACCGCCAGTGAGCGCCGTCCATACACCTTCGAGTGCCTCGCGGAACCCTCCTTGCCCTAGCCGGGGAAGATGGTACTTTGCAGCCCATAGCAGGTCGGGGTTAGAAAAGTAGAGCGGCGGTTGGCCGTCCTGCTGGAAGCCCTTGTTCGGTAAAGATGCTTGCCCATTCTTCTCCGAATATGTACCCATGATTCCTTGTTTTGACAACATGACATCCAACATGATTTGCATATCCAAGCCCCAGTCTCGAGGGTCATTGTATACGAATACAGCGTCGAATTTGAGGGAAGTGGAAGGTGAGGCGGGATTTATATTTGCCGGGAGCGGCCGCGAGAAGGTCTGGTAGTAGGATAGTAGTTGCTGCGAAAAGGGCCATATCTCTGGATATGCCGACAGTATATCTCCAGGTGTGACAACGCTCTTGAACCCATATTTTTCCGCGACTATCCGGCATTTGTCCTCGACGCCTCCGACAACCATGACCGTCTTATCCTTGAACTCTTCCATGTCGGCGAAGGGCGTGTGGCTCTGCACAAACATGCTCGTTGATATAGGCACATCTAACTTCTTTGTTAGATCAGCCACACGCTCGGCCTCATGCTTGCCTCCGCCATTGGTGAGGAGAATGAAGGGTATCTTTTGTGATTGGAGGTAGGAAAGAGCTTGAGAGGCACGCGGCAGCGCATCGGAGCTCCGAACGAGTACGCCGTCAATGCTATCAACCATTAGCAATGGCGAAGAAACCTAGAGGTTGATGTGCTCTTACTCAAATGCAAAGGCGAATTCGGGGACGCGTGGTGGAGGGGAAGTTTGGAGGAAGCGGCGTTGTGTAGGAAATGAAGTTGCATGGAGCATTCCATGATGTTTTTGCTGTACTCGAGGCCTATTCCTGGGAAGATAAAGATGCGATGATGAAGATGGAAGTTGTAATTTGGATGACAGCCTCAGCGAGCTGGAGCCGGCCGTGGAAAGGACCATGGCGTGAATGGTGGCTCAGGGTGGCCCAGGGTTGACAATTGAGGACGGACGGACGACGACGTCGGGGGTCCGCAGACGGCGAGCTGTGAGTGGTTGAACGCTAGCGCGTCAATCTATGGTACGGCGGGTCATCTCAACCACGGGCGTTCATGGTCCCGCTGTCGATCAACGCAGTTCCATGATGATGAGCCCCAGGTACGCCAGGTACGCCATGTCAAGAGGATGAATGATGAATGCTGTGCTATACCATACCATCGTAGTTCCCGAAGATCCCTAATAAATGTAAGCCTTCTTCGCCTCAGTCAACATCTCTTTACAGAACGATGAGTAACAACGCAGGGCAGTTCTCCGCCTACTCCGCCTCAATCAATTAGAGCCGTGCCATCTTGTATATCAAAGCCCGCGTTACACTTGAGCTTTGGGAGCACTAGGGGCACTGAGAGCATGCCGGAAATGACCCCCTCTACTAGTTCAGAGGCTACGCTCGGTAGCAATGATGCATTCATCACACCTCGTGCAGATGTACTCGGTCGCATTCCTATCAAACGAGTTAGACCTCAACTCAGCTGCACACCTTGTAGGCAGGGCAAGCTCAAATGCAATCGAGAACATCCCATCTGTGATCAGTGTTCCAGGAGAGCGCGACACGATGCATGTCACTATGTCCCACCCCCGGCCCGAAACAAACAGGCTCAAAACATGCGAGGCCGACTCAAAAACCTAGAGAGCTTGGTCGTGAACCTTATCAACCAGAAGTCACAAGAGCTAGAACCTACGACCATGAATGAGACCGTTTTTGCAACCAGCCAGCAAGCACAAGTTGTGCCTGCCCAAACCTTCGGCCAACTCCGGATTAGTCACGCAGGCACTGAGACGAAAACAAACTACGTTGGAGCTGGGCACTGGTCATCCTTGCTGAAAGAAATAGAAGAAGTAAAGGATAGCCTTGAGGACGATGATGATGATGGAGAAGAAGACCCACAAGAGGAGCAGTGGGACGACTACGAAGCGCGCTCTACAGTCACATTCGGTATGCCAAAACCGATCACGAAAGCACAGCTCATACAGGAAATGCCGCCGAAAGAAGAGGTGGATCGACTGATGCCTCTTTGGTTCAACTCGGCGGATCCTCTCCTATATATCATCCACGCACCGACCTTCCAAGAAGAGTACAGGCAATTCTGGAAAGATCCTAATTCGGTCTCGGTGATGTGGATAGCACTCCTCTACAGCGCAATGGCTCTTGCTATCATCTTGGGGCCACGAAATCCAGACTTGATTGCATACGCGGGTGCACACACCAATTCCAACGACAGAATTGACTATCCGTCCGCCTCTGTCAATCGATACCAACAGCTCGCCAGTTCTGCGCTTGTCTTGGCCGATATCGCCAAATGTCAGCCAAATACCGTCGAGGCTCTGATGATATACGGAGAGTGCGAGTTCTTGAGGAGGGACGATCACCACTCGAAGATCTGGCTGATGCACGGCGTCGTTCTACGGGTTGCGATGAGGATGGGTTACCACCGAGATCCAAATGCGTTCAGTAGCATGCCACCTTTTGTTGGTGAGATGCGGAGGAGAGTTTGGCACGTGCTGAATATGATGGACGTTCTTATATCTTTTGCCATCGGACTTCCATCCCTGGTTCGACGTGTCGAAAGCGATGTTCGTGTAAGTCTCCAACCTCCTTGTAATTTGAATATAAACGCCGACTTTGGTCGTTTGGTAATTTAGGCCCCACGAAATCTTTACGACTCAGACATCTCTCCCAAGATGACGAAGCTTCCTCAAGCCCGGCCACTCACTGAGGTGACGCCCGGCATGTACACTATTGCGAAATCGAGGATCTGTGTCATCTTTGCAGAAGCTGCCGAACACTCACAAAAGGTCACGCCGCCGAAACATTCCGTTATTATGGAACTAGACAAACGTCTAGAGAACGCACAAACATTGATTCCAGATGGTATGAAGGTTCGCCCAATGGAAGACTGTATAACGGAGGCCCCAACCTTAATCATGGCAAGATTCAACATCGTCTTACTCTATCTAAAAACGCGAGTCGTCTTACATCGAAATTACCTCACTGCTGGTCAGACAAACCCAATGTTCTCGGAGTCACGAGACATTTGCGTTAAATCTGCTTTGAAGATCCTCGAATACCAGAAGATTATCTTCCACGCTTGTGAGCCTGGTGGACAACTGCACAAGGTTTGGTGGTACATGTCATCCCTCCAAACTTATGATTATCTACTTGCAGCCATGGTCTTATGCCTCGAACTCAATCATCTTCGGGCGATAAATGACACTACATCCAAAGCTCAGAAACTGTTGGAGGTCATCGAAACTACTCATGATATTTGGTCAAATTACCCCAACCGGTTTCGTGAAACTTGGTAAGGCTCTCTGTTTATATACACTGAGAAATATGTAATAAGTACTTTACAAAAGACACTTGCTAACGATCCTGTAGTAAGCCGTCTTCGCTCATGTATCCTTTTGGGGCCATTTCTAGTATCAGCCCTCTTCTTCAAGCATTCCGCTAACCTTACCCCCACTTTAAGTTAAAGGAGCTTCTATCCTCGACGCAATGTTAAAAAAGTGCCAGAGCAGATTACCATTACAGGATTCAAGCTTGCCGGGACCCGACAAAAGTACGCAAATGTTCTTTCTATATTTCACCAATACTAAGCATCAGTTAGACGCTGCGGTTTTGACTCCAAAAACAAGCGGGTTGACCCCCGATTCGATGCCAGAGGACACACCTCAAATTTGGGGAACATGGTCTACAGACGTACCTTCGCTTGATATGCTTGATGTTCCCTCGGAAATCGATTGGGTAAGTGTTCCGCAGAAATCCTACATGGTGATATGACTGACTTGCTTTACAGACTCTATGGGATTCCACAATGCAAGGACAATCCAACATGATTCCCCAGCAAAACTGGACGCCTGATGCGTTGGACTCCTGGCCTGGCATAACACCACAAGTTGACGAAACGCTCGGGAATGGATTACACAACTTCCAAGATGATCTGGATCTCTTTGGTTCCTTATCCTATGCGCCACTGCCCAATCAGAAACAAATGTGAACAGTATGGCGCCGTATGGTGGAGATAGTTTGGGCTATTGAAAGCGGATTGTATTCAAGGCGTCTAAAGAACGTCAAGGCACAATATCAAATAACTCGCGCGACACACCTCCGGTAGAAGATTGTAGGGTGCAACGCACGGACGTCCACGGCGTAGATGGCCAGACAGTGAAAAGGCCAACCCTGATTCCCTCTCCATAAGTTGGTGTACTACACCAATTCGAGCTTCAATTCAGATTTACTTGGGACTCAAACGGAGTGCACAGTTACTTCACCCCCTCACCCTAGCGTGCCACAACTCCAAGTCACCAGACGTGCTGTTTGTTAACAAGTCTCCTGAACCATGCAAAGAACAAAAACGCAAGCCCAATCCGTGGATCTGGCCACACGGCCACCAGCAGGTTCATTGTGGCTCTTGTGATATTGAATTCCACGGGGATGTTCGACACAATCTCGGCTGGGCTTGTTTTCTTGTACCTAGGGGGGGAGGGGGGGGGGGGGGGGGGGGAAAGCCAACGGAGGAGAGAGCATAGCGCCTCAAGTGCCAATGACTTCCCCAATGCGTATGGAGAAGGAACCAGTGGATCGGTTTAAGTCGACGAGAAGCGAAAAATATGAAGAGACAATATAAAGAGAACAATATGGAGAAGACAATATAGAGAGAACAATATGAAGGGAACAATACTAAGGGTGCTCATTCCCCCCCCTTGCCACCATTACCAGATACGATATACTACACATGCTCGAGCTATTATTCTTTGTACATATGCTGAGCTGTACATTCTCGTGTCTCGCGATGAAAGAATGTTCGTCGGTCCTGTGGTAGTTCGTCCAAGTATAAATCAATGGTGTTCTTCCCCCGATGGACTTCTTCTCCCGACTCACCAGAGCATACTATCATTTGCACACACACACACACATACACATACACACAGACATTCATTGACAACCCCAACCAACCAACCAAATCAATCAATATGCGTGGCCCAGCACCAGGAGTTGACTGCACCGTCATGCGTGACCCAGCCCCAGGCGTCAACTGCGTCGTCATGCGCAATCCTATCCCCGTCTGCACCAACCAACGCGGTCCTGCCCCCGGTATCGACTGCACCGTCATGCGCGACCCAGCCCCAGGAGTCAACTGCGTCGTGCAGTAGATGGATGTCCTTCACCCATCATGACTGATCTGCCATGACGAACCAGGCCCGCAACCACGGCCGGGCGAGCCTCGAACAGACAGACAGACAGACAGACAGACAGACAGACAGACAGACAGACAGACAGACAGACAGACAGACAGACAGACAGACAGACAGACAGACAGACAGA
>MU005784.1:282412-303403 GCA_010093715.1 Pleomassaria siparia CBS 279.74
CCCCCCCACGACTAGAGGGAGCACATGCGACCACGGAGCAGCACTTGGATACATCCTTCTTCGGCCCGAGCGGTCCGTCAGGGTTCCCTCACAGATCAGCTTTTTTCTTTTCTTTTCTTTTCTTTTCTTTTCTACCCGCCATTTTTTTCCACGACGACACACGGTTCGCTTTTCTCTCTCTCTCTCGTATTGCGACAAATCCCCGTCAACTCACTGTGTATGTGGAGACTTGATACCTACGTGCATATGCCGCTGCTTTTGGGGATTGTGGAATTCACACTGTGGGTTGAGGGGAAGGGTGTTTACTGGTTGGTGGCTTTTGTTATCGGAATTGTGTAATGGTCGATCTTAAAATCTTTGTACGCGCTTTTCTTCTTTTTTTTGGTATCATGGGAAATAGCAACCGACGATGACTGTTCTGGATGGAAGACTCTGGCTTTCGTTTCGTTTCGTTTCGTTTCGTTTCGTTGGAGATTCGAGTTGTTGGCATGTCGACTAAGTAGTGTAGTTGGGAATTCAAACTTGACTTTCTGATTCATGTGTCTATATATGTTTATAGCTGTGACTTCCCATGTCGATGGTGATGATGATACTTGTCTGATTGGTGATGATTCCTCACTCCATAGGTTGACGTGTGAGATCTCGAGTCGTATGTTGTCCAAACGGGTTTGCAAGGGGGTTTCTTCGCGCACCACGTCGATGGAGATACTGTCGTTGCTATTGTTCTTGAACCCCTCCAAACACGGATAATTACACAAAGGGATTACTTACCCACCGAACGAAAAAAAATACGTGATCGACTTCTCGAGTATACCATCAATGTATCCATCACGCAGATTGAACTCGACGGCCAGATAAAGAAACTGCCGGTTGCACGTCCATTCCGCAAAGCATCGAATTCTTTAATCTTGGAATAATAAATAGTAGCCACGACCACTCATCGAGTCCTCCTGGCTGATCGGGGGTTTGGATATGGCATTTTCATATTCTTCCGCATATACGAAACTCGTCTACTTCTAGGAGCCGCCATTGAGTCTTATCACTGTAAGAAGAAGGATGTCTGGAAATCGAAATAAGCTGCGTGAAGTGGATGGACGTTTAGGAGACAAAGTCCCACCGGATGTGTGTAACGGCTTACCTAAACTCGCTGCGATGGAGATCTAGTAGAAAAATGGATATTACTAAAGGAAGAGTGAACAAACACATTGCAAGAGACGGATTACACACTCGGATTATCAGATTGTACACAAGCAAACGTGACTTCGAGTTCATCAGCTATGCATGCAAGGAACCACAACACAATTCCCTTACAAATCTTCGGCGGAATTTAATTTTATGTGTGTCGTTCACAGGGTCATGCACCTACAATCACTATACATACGTATCGCTCTAGTTCCGGATGTGTTTCGGCTGTAAGCCTCGTATGTGCATGTCAATCTGCGGGTTGTGTCACAGTCACCCGATCTCCGACCCTTGTACACGTCAAAGACGAGGGTCCAAAACAGATAGATAAGAGAGGCGCTTACTTGCCGGCGCTGCGCAGTCGCTGCCTTCTTTCGCGCATGTGCTTATTAAAGCTGACAGGTACGCCGTAAAAGTATTGTGAAATTGGCTTCCCATTCTGCTCATTTATCGACTGCGTCTTTCATTGTTTCCTAAGATATACTTAGGAAAGTATGCAACACTCACTTGGAGAGGGGAGCCAAGTAGCGTAGCTCATTTCTTCGATAAGACCAGAGGACATGACCAATCACTTCGGCGAGCAACACGATACCCTCAAGTACTTTGATGACCTACGCAACATCCACAAGTTCACTAGAGTAGACTATACCATGTGCCGTAGCTATCAGTGAGCCTTTGGGCACTGATGATACTTTGAAGGATGGAAATACGGAAATTTGGGGGACTTGGGGTACGTTCTGGCGCCGTGGTGATGGGATTGTAATGTGGAGCAGCCCAACCAAGGCAAATGCGAACTTGTATGTAACTAGAGACAAACCATACACAAGAATGGAAAACAGTCTTGAATAGATAATGATTGGACATGGGTCCTTATGTGTAGCTCAGGGAATTTGGGCTTATCGAGAGGTCTGACGTAGCCATTGCAGCAAAGAAACGTGGGACACGGCACGAGTGCAGTTTTGTGATTGACATTAAGAAAGTTTGATGCTGCAAGCGTGTGCAGTTTAGTAGCCGTCCTTGCCCCACTTGTTGTACTGGTCGTGGAGTTCCTGAGAGATGTCAACGTGATATCCATATTGATCTTCATGGCAAGTCAAACCAACCTTTGGCAGGGTCACGTTTGGGATGATGACCACGTTCAGGGCTGAAGGAGCATCCTTTTTGGGGGCATTGGGGTCGCCGCCGGGGTGGTACTGGTACTTTCCCTCACCGCCGCCCTCTTTCCAGGGCTCGCTGTCTACGGCCTGTGCGACGGACCGTTCTGAGGAAGAGCTGGTGGGCGATCGGGCTGCCAATTGTGAGCGAGGATGCAGTCAAGTTTACTAGAATGGCTCACAGAAATGCCATCCTGCAAGTCCAAAAACACCCGACATGATGGCCATCAGAACCTGTTGGCTCCATATTAGTTCACAGCCCCGCCTTCTCCATGACCTCTATGCGAGTGACTCGGACGTACGTAGAGCTCAGGATCGCGCTTGGCACCAGCGGTGATGGCATCCTTGCTGGCTTGCCGGTCGGTGGCAGCAGCGGCCTCTGTGGAAGCGAAACGGCGTGGGACTGCGGATGCGCGGAGGCGGGGGGCAGCACGAGGGGCAGCACGGGGGGCGACACGAAAGGCAGCACGGCCGATAAAGGATGACATGTTGTGTCCAATTGGGAGGTTATTGACGGTGGTGGAAAGTGGTGAGGGGGATGGCGGACGCTGCTGGAAAGTGACGATGTACGATGTGCGCAGATGAGGTTCGGCAGTGGTTCGATGGTTGAGCCTAGGGCTGGGCATTGGAAAGGAATGGGCTAACCATGTAGGGACTAGTGGGGCTGTGTGGATGCATTGAAGCGTGTCCGTGTACGGGACCTGCAGCATGAGAAGACGGCCGAGCATCATCAACGGCCCCCCCTTAAACATCAACAGTTATTGTAGGCCAGCCCTCTCTTTGGGCGACTGTCTCGCTCAGTCCAGCCCTGCGCGGCGCGCTTTCACCTTTTCACCTTCTCACTCTCACTCTCACTCTCACTCTCTCTCTCTCTCTCTCCCCCTTTGGCCGGCTTTTTCCCTTGTCAACGTGTGTGGTCCACGCTTCACTTTGCACTCGCAACCTTCCAAGTAACATCCATCACCCATCACTCAAACTTTGAACCATCTGGAACTCAATGCCATGCATCTGGCCATAAATTCTCCACTCATTCCGAGACTGACGCTCCCTCGCGTCTCTAATGATGCCTACTAATAATACTTCGTCGCAGCCGCCCACAATGGTTGCACACAATGATCAAGCCACTCGCCAACAACACCACATCTCCATTTCCACCACCCCCGACGACAATCACCACCCGGGAGTAGGCGCGCCGCACCCCACCTCTTCGAACCGCGGATCGACTGGCAGCCGCGTCTTGGGTATGACTGGACCCTTGGGAGAGCCGGGCCTGCCGCCATCGCGACCGTCATCTATCGCGACCGCACAGTCAGGAACCGGAAATCAGCGAAGATGGTCACAAACACCACGAGGCGGCGGCGTACACAGCGTATTCGGACCAGCAAGTGTCACGGGAAGCATAAGCATGGGTACTCAGAGTCGACCCACCACCGCTGCAAGCAGAACCCACGTTCCCCTCGCCGCCCATGGGTTTTTTCGTCCGATGAGCTCTCAGAGATTGCAGCAACAGCGCAATCAGCGACCCATGTCTCTGCTTGGCCAAGGATCTCTCTACATGGAAGGCGTCAACGACTTTGCCGACAACCCATATCGACAGAGCTCTGGGTCAAACAACACAATCAGAAACGCGCCTGCATCGGGGCTTCATCGCGATTCATATCACCTCCCGCCCTCCCGAGGAACAGACATCACGGATCGAGACCTGCCGGATAGGACGACTGCAAATACAACGCCCACGGGCGCAGAGACGGTTCGGAGCAGGGGCGAGAGCATAACTCCCCTACAACGGCCACGGCCTCAGCATCTGGATCTCTCGCAATCGCACAAGAACGACTCCGGCAAACTCCCTACCCCAGGCAAATCACCACGCTCCTTCAAATCAGGTTTCATACTACCCAGCCGTGAAGGAAGGTCTTCGCAGATGCGGCCCCATCAAGGACACGAGAAGCTTGCCTCCGCCGAATCCTCGCCACGGATGACTAGGAAAGAGGCCACAAAACAGATTGTGAGGAAGGAGTTGGGCAAGAATCATCAATACTTTTCCGGAAACACCGTCTTCTGTTGGGGAGGACGACTTCAGAATACCCGTGATCGACCTGTGAATGTTGTCACGGGTCTTGCAATTGTTGTTCCCGCCAGCTTGTTCTTTGGCTTTTCGTGAGTTGCGTTTGTAACAACACCTGTGACGGATTGTACTGACTACCATATTCAGGGCGCCATGGCTTTGGCTTCATGTTACTCCCGCGATACCCATTCTCTTTGCCTATTTGTTTTGTGTATGCATTTCCTCATTCATTCATGCGTCTGGCTCGGATCCAGGAGTAAGTCATCCATCAGTAGTATACCTTTGGATCAATCTGACAGGATTAGATTCTTCCCCGTAATTTGCATCCCTTCCCTCCAACAAGCCCAGAAGAGGACCCACTGTCCGTTGGACCACCGACTACTGAATGGACCATGGTTGTCTCTGCGACTGCCGAGGGCTCCGCGATGGAGGTGCCCACCAAGTATTGCAAAAGCTGCAACATCTGGCGCCCGCCGCGCGCTCACCATTGTCGTGTGTGT
This sequence comes from Pleomassaria siparia CBS 279.74, assembly GCA_010093715.1. Classification (NCBI taxonomy): domain Eukaryota; kingdom Fungi; phylum Ascomycota; class Dothideomycetes; order Pleosporales; family Pleomassariaceae; genus Pleomassaria; species Pleomassaria siparia. The sequence continues at coordinate 287,314 of MU005784.1, forward strand.
GATAACTGCATCGAAACGCAAGATCATCACTGTGTGTGGCTCAACAATTGCGTTGGACGTCGCAATTACCGCTACTTCTTCGTCTTTGTCGTTTCTGGAACTATGCTTGGCATGTTTTTGATTGCTGCCTGTCTCGCGCACATTCTCATTTGGCGGCAACAAAACAGTGCGAGTTTTGGAAAGGCCATCAACCAGTGGCGTGTCCCGTTCGCCATGTGCATCTACGCAGTTATATTTACACCATATCCGCTCAGTCTTGGTGTCTATCATCTCTTTTTAATGGGGCGTGGCGAGACGACGCGAGAATATCTGAACTCGCACAAGTTTCTCAAGAAAGACCGACATAGGCCTTTCACGCAGGGAATTTTGCTCAAAAATTGGTTGGTGGTGTTGCAGCGGCCACGACCACCTACCTATCTACATTTCAAGCAAAGGTTTGAAGAAGGAGACCAGCGGTTCGGTCCTCGCAGGGGAAAGCGATCTGCCCCTCTGGACGCGGAACAGCAAGGGGGAGGTCTCGAGATGCAGGACGTTCGTGCACCGGGCTTTCAAGGCCCGGTAAGCAGGACGCCAGAGGCATCGTAAGTGGGCGTTGACGTGGATGTTAATAATTAATGCTCAAATAATTGTACGATGGTCGCATTGCCTTCCTCAATATATCTTATGTATGTACTGTTCGGCCGATCGCAGAATATGCGTCACTGTAGGATTAGACGGAGAGTGGTGAGAGTTGGGAACAGGAAGAGTGTCCTGGGGAGCTAGCTGTAGATAGCTATAATGGAATAATGCTCCAGCACCCACAAATGCCTTAATTACTGGAACTCGGAGATATTGGTGAAAGAAGAATGAAAGATTATAGGTGGACGAAAGCAATTAAAAAAATGCTAGGGAATGCTGCGAGGGTGGTGACACTGGGCGGATCACTTTAAGCCTAATTGGCTAACGACTAGCGGGTTATGTTTACCTCGTCCTTGTCCTTCAACCTCAAGGCCTTCCTCACGTCCATATCGACAACACTATCGCTGTGTCGGGCCCTGTGACCCACCAATTCGCAGTGCACCGCTTCGTGCAGTGTAGACGAACCGATTGCGCCAGTATTCGACGTTGTTGGCCTCTCATCGCGTCTAGACTTTTGAAGTGTTACCCCCGTTCGCCGAAGCACCTCCTCCTCCCTCTTCTGCGCGTCCACTGCCTCACCACTCAACCCTCAACCACCACCCACCACCGACGATCGGCCACCCTCCTTCGTCTGCCCTCATCATGGCCGGACGAGATGTATCACCAACTTCGATTGCCTCGGCTCATTCCTCTATCACGGTTCACACGGAGAAGCAGTCCGTCTTCCGCAGCTCCATGAGCGCGTCACCTCCTACCTCGACACCTCCAACCAGCCACGGCGATGAGGTCAGCGTCCTCTCTGACGCGACAAAGATGGACGGAATTATGGAACAACACGAAGAGACGGCAAGGCCGCAAACACCTGCTGACGCGCATGTGGCGCCGCAGCCCACTCCGGTGGTCCCGAGCAGTGAGGGCAGGCGGTCTGTACGGAGCTCGCGCAGCTCCGTCGTCACCTATAATGTGCAGATCCTCGCTGGGACTGCAATCCATACGCCTTCAAAGTATCTGGAGAAGCATCACAAGAATGTGTTGCATGGCGAACTCGAGCAGGTCATCAAGACAAACACGGTGCCGTCACCCAAAAAAAAGGCCCGCAGAGCCTCCAAGCCCTCATCACCCGAGGACGCAAATGACCCTGCAGAAGAGCAGCTTGCCGCGGAAGCTGCTCAGGCTGCACAGCGGCGAACATCAAGTCGCGTTGTGGATCTACGCAGGGAGGCATTCCGGAACTTGACCGCCGCGGGCGATGCTGTAGGCCAGGCTCTGACAAATGGGAGAGAAATCGTCCAGAATGCGCTGAGGAAAAGCGCGTCAGATTCTCGTCTGATTGATTCGAACCGCAATGCCCTCCTGTCGACCCCGAAGCGCCCACGTACAACTAGAGGCGCCCTGACCGAAACTGATACCCCAGAACGCGAACAGGAGAAGGTCAACATGAAGCCGAAGACCAAAACATGGCTGAAGGAGGGATTGTACGTTGGTCAATACCGAGACTTCGATCCTCGCCTGTCCGAGGCACAGAATCGCTTGAAGAAGAAGTCGGCTAGAGTCAAGGAAAATAGGGTCCTTCCTCTTCCCTTATTCGATGCAGAACGTAGGCTCAATGCCGACCCATTGCAAGAATTCCGACATTTTAAACTCCCATTTGACACGTACAACCCATTACCTCGGAAAGTCAAGGTTGACGGCTGGGTCAAGCTGAACAAAAGTAGGGTCAATGTTTGGAATTTGTGCAAACTGTGTTGCTAATCATTCACTAGATCGATTTATTGGCGATGCTTCTGCCTTGTGGAAGAAGGACAAGCAAGATTCTTCATCTTGCTACTGTTCGCCCGAGGACGGATGCGGGGAAGACTGCCATAACCGCATCATGGCTTACGAATGCGATGGCACAAACTGCAAACTTAGCCCAGAACAATGTGGCAATCGCCCATTCTCTCAGCTCAAGCGACGTGCAAAAGGCAATGGATACGACTATGGTGTTGAAGTCCTCCACACCGAAGATCGCGGGTATGGCGTGCGTGCCATGAGGACTTTTGAACCCCACCAGATCATTGTTGAATATGCAGGCGAGATCATCACTCAAGCTGAATGCGAGCGGCGGATGAAGCAAGTCTACAAGAAAGACAAGGTTTGTTTTTTTTTTACCTTTTTTGCCAGACAGCCAGTGGCAGACGACTGACGCTTTCTAGTGCTACTATCTTATGAGCTTCGACAACAAAATGATTATCGACGCAACTCGTGGCACTATCGCGCGTTTTGTGAATCACTCATGCGAGCCGAATTGCGAGATGATCAAGTGGACAGTCGGCGGGGAGCCACGTATGGCTCTGTTTGCCGGTTCTCGGGGGATCATGACTGGTGATGAGCTGACGTATGACTACAACTTTGAGTGAGAACATGTCTTTGATTCTTTACACAAATGAAGACTAACCTTCTCCAGCCCCTTTTCATCAAAAAATATTCAGGAGTGCCGATGCGGAACGGCATCTTGTAGAGGCGTTCTTGGTCCTAAACCTAAAAAGCCCGCTCCAGAGGAGAAGTCTTTGGCATCCTCTTTGCTGTCTGGAACCAAGCGCAAAATTTCCGAGGTTTTTGGCCGAAAAACTGGCGATGTCAGTTCACCAAAAAAGCGCAAACTCTCGGCCATGGCAAGTGCTGCGTGGACTAAAGCACAAAATGCTGCAGCCGAAGAAGACGCTGCCCGCATTCGATCCGAGAGAAACGCCGCCGAGCTCAGAGCACAACAAGCCTCCCGCGAGAACCGCGCAATGATGCGCTCCACCTCTATGCAATTGAGCTCAAAGCGGTCCAAGGTCATTCGGAAGGCTACCCGCGTTTCCATGCCCAACATCAAGTCGACGAGACGTACTACCACTGTCGACATGAAGCGAAAGTCATTGCCCCTAGCAAGTGCTCCGAAATCCGCGCCGAAAACACCGCGACTTGGGTCTATGGCTAAGCACGGTACCCAAACGCCTAAAGTCAAGAAGTCGCTACCTACCATATCTTCTAAAACACGCAAGTCCCCTCTCAAGATTCCTAGCATGCGTCCTCATCTCCTGGGCGACACAACTGATGAAGAAGAGGGCGATGACGAATCTCCTAATATCACACCAGCTTCACTCCGCAGTGCTGCCAAGAAGCTCACACAGACGAAACTTCCCTTCAAGCCACTGAACTTGAATGACAATTCCTCATCGCACGCTTCGGGGGTTTCGGCTGTTGCAAACACTGATGACGAAGTAGAAAATGATGACGAGGATGAGGATGTGGATATGGATGAGTCAAGTGATGCCGACAGCGACTGTACCCTTGTCAGACTCTTCTCAGTTCCACGACCTAGGAAAGAGAAGACAACGCGGGGCAACGCTTCCACTAGCAAGTCGATCCACAAGACGGGCGCTGGCGTCAAGAAGAGCGTCAGACACGGCTTTCGGAGTTGATTCGGTTAAACATGTCCATCTTGACCGTTGCTTCTGGATATCAATACTACGAGTGGAACATATCAGAATAGTTTACCCGATTTTCTGGACCGGGATCTCCTGCCGGAACCTCTGCATTACGGGGGGGATTCAATCTTTCTTTCCCTTTATTCCTCTTTCATCTTCGAGGCTTCGCATGGCACGTATACCCAACGGGGTCGTCTTCTTTTCAACACAGAGGTCCTTTGATAATGCGATATGGGTTGCATGCATATTGGAAAGAGCATAGCGAGAGTGCTTGTTTTATAATGCATGGTATTTCCTTTCACTTGGTTCTTTGGGATAAATGTGTGCGTGACGGTGATGGGGGCGAAGATGGAGTTTAGAGTCAGTGAAGGACAGTGTACCGTGTACGGTAGAATTGTTTGGTGGGAGATGCATGTGAGTGAGAGTTCACTAGTTCCAATATGTCGTGTGTTTGTTTGACGTGGACACGTTGTGTTGTTGTTGTGATTGATTTGCGCCGACATGTCATTGTCATTTTTCTGTCTGTCTGAATATGTCCTTTGATCCCAAATACCCCCCCCCCCCCCCCTCTCACCACCTTCCTCATGACTCTTAATTTAGTTCCTTATCATTCTTCGCCAATCTTGCCCTTGATCATTCAATCTAACAAAAATTAATGGCTTCCAGTCAAGATGGCAAGTAAACAGTGAGTGGTACATGACCTATCTCCTCTCTATTACTATTAATTAATATAGAAACCTGTGTGTGTTCTCTAATCACGCCACGGGAAATTCCCGTCCGCCATCCGTCGTTCGGCACATGACATTACATATCATATCATACATGTACATAATTACCCCTCTACTCCAATCATGTATGTAGCGTAATCGATTACATAAAAGCTTGAGATCCGGGAATCCTTGTCTGTATGTATGTATGTATGTATGTATGTATGTATGTACATAGAGAGAGGGACCTGATAAATAAAGCAATATGATCATAATACATATCATGCACTGTACTGTACTGTACTGTACTGTACATGCTATCATCAATCCGAAGCCAAGTTTTATTCTAGGTACTCTGGACTCTTATTGGGTGATTGATACTCTTTTTTAAATACATGTGGATTTTTGTAATACTTCTGCTATGTATGTATGCGTATATACGTCTGGAGTTACGTTGAATGCAAAAATACAAATTCGATGGGCATGTATGTTTGGATAATTACGACGACTTTTGTATGTATGTATGTACGATTTCGTGGTTCGAGCATAATACCTGTTTGTCGACTGGGTAGGTAGTAGCTTGGGATGGATGGATGGATTGATTGTTACACGGGACGTTGCAAGCAAGAGGTGGGCGGGGGGATGTGTGAAAGTGAGTGCGGACGACTTGGACTGGACTGGACTGGAAAACGCCGACTTCAGTCGGTGTGTGTTTGAGACGAAGAAGAGTCTTGCTAATGGTTTCGCGCTGTCTGATACGTATGTATGTAGATGCAGCGATGGGCTTCCAAGCTTAATTATCCAAACCTATGTACATACATACACCGTCGCTTTTGTGTATACTAGGTATGTATGTATGTGATGTATATCTAGACAATCGATGCAACAACGCACCTGTACATATGATTCACCCAAACGTGGAATCATCGTCGCTTGCCCCCTGGTCCTCTTCCACCAAGTTTTCGAGGTACGGTCTCAAGCCCATCAATCCCACCCAAACCGCTTCTTCGGTCCTTATCGTGCGACTGCCCTGGCCCGGAACAAGGTTGACCCAGTAATCAAACAGTGTGTTAGTCGTCTCCTTTGTGAGTCCCGCGGCCCTGAGCTGTGGATCGCTGATCACTGCTGGTTCGAGGCCTTCTCTGCCACCAAAGACAACGAGCATATGATGGAAAGCAGTGGGCAGTGACGTGGGCGGAAGAGAAGTTTCAGTGGAAGAAGCCGTTGATGCGGATGTTGGTAGGAGTGAAGTGAGTGGGATGCCGCGCTCGCTAGTACCAATGCTGCAGTCGTAGCCACCCTCGAAGGCAGAATCGGTGAAGACGGCAGAGAGCGATGCAGCCCTTCGTACAGTGTACCCCCAGTAGAACCCGCCTTCCTCACGGGGCGCTTCCGGCGCCACGATATCTACTTCCAGTTCTTCGCATTCCTGTCTCGAGATATGGGGCCAGGAAGGTGGTGGATTCGGAGAGGAAAAGCGGATCGTGACGCGAGCTTTATGCGGGACCGTCGCAGGCGCTCGTGCTTTGATAGGAAAGGGAAGACCGCACTCCACATAATGATATATTGCTTTTTCCGCCTTGCCCTTGCTCTTTGACTTTGACTCTTCGACAATCTCGCCCCCCGTCACCATCCCCTCCCTGTATTGGCACCAATCATGCTGCCTCAAATGATGTGGGATATCCAGACTTGGAAGGATGCCCGCTTTACTCAGGTTCGGGTGGTGTTCTATTAGCGGCACTCTCAGGAACGGCGGACACTCCAAATAACTCAGCAAATGGAAGAGAAACTGGTCTGGATTGTGGTAGCCTTCGTCTGCAGGATTTACCAGAGCTTGTAGCTCGGCCTTGGTCTTCTTCGAGTGTTTTCCAGCATATTGAGCTAGATAGGCAGGAATGGAGGAAGGGTCGTCGTCGTATACAACAATTTCATCGACGCAGAATACGGCGGCGGCGCGGGCCATGGACGCAGAGAGGAGGGTCTTTTGCTCGAAAGATTTAGTGCTAAACTTGCGTCAGCGAAAGTCTCCTAGAGTCCAAGTCCAAAACATGTGATATGGATCCAATCGAGCATGGAAAAAACCTGGATTACGCAGACGTACTTCTCGATCAAGCTTCCCGGGACTGCCATACTGAGTGTCCAGCTCCTTGTCTTTGGTTCGAAAAGCGCAGAGGGTTTGGACGTGTTGAGCTCATTCTGAGAGCTAAGCTCATTGTGAACGGCGTCACTGCCTCGCTGGCGCTTGGATGAACCTTCAGTATCTCTCATTGATAATTCGTAATCGTGTTCTTGAGCTGCGACCGACTTGCGCTTCTGTAGTTTTGTAAGTCCAATCCACACCACACAAATAAATGTGCGTGGAAACATACCATGCCTCTCTTATCCTTGGGTGCCATTTTGATCTCAGAGAAAGTGATGATTGAATAAGGAGTGCTTTGGCCTCGTTGCGCGTTGCGCGTTGTTTGTGCTGGTGACGACGGCGGAGTTGCAGTTGAAATTTCCCTGCGCGTACATCTCATCCCAAGTCGCGTGTCGGTCGGTCCTGCATTAGCGCGAACTATCTATTCTAATCCCTGTTCCGTAGACGGGGATGAGTGCCTAATCTCACAAGGCTAAAGATAACTCAAGGCTACCACATGGTTCGGGGAGGCTCAGCTCACCGACCTATGTATTCTGTCAGCGCCCCTTGACATTTCTATATACCACTTCACCACTTCTACGAAACCTTGCGAAAGCTCTACAACCGACCATGTCTTCGTCAAAAGAGTCCGCTTTCCCCACTGCTTTACCTCGGCCATAGGTCACTGCTAACCCTCTCCCAGCAAGTCCCTCATGTCCCGCACCAGCGAGACCCTCTTCACTTTCGTGGCCCTCTATCTCACAACATTATTCAGCATGGATACTTGGGATGCTGCCCGTGGCAGTCCATATCGCTCTTCCGGCGCGAACACCTTCTACAGGCCGGCTCATCCTATACCTTCGCCAGACAGTTATCAGGGTGCAATGCGAGGCTTCCAACGTCAGGGCGGCAATGGAAGTGGTGCCCGAGGCGTAGGTAAGTCATGTTGGGATGTTTCTTCCATCTTGTTTACGAACTGCCCCCAAAGAGTGAATACACTCACCCGGGGGAGCCCTTGCTTGAGCCAGCTAACATACTGTCCACTATCAGGCAGACTCCCGAGCGCAGTCGATTCGCGGCCGCCTTTAAAAATGGGAGGTTCAGCTGCATGTGGAGCTTGCATGATTTGAGGGAGGCGTGTGTTAACTTTCTGGGGTTAGTTACTATTGGCAACTGCACACAAACAAGGAGACATGAGTGTTCAGCGGCATTTCCCCCAATATACTACTCCAAGCATGGACTTGGTCGTCGGGAATGGAAAGTAGATTTTGAGACTGGGGTTCAAGTTCAGTTACATCACATCGCGGCTGCGTGTGGATGTGGAGTTCATAATTGTATCATTTCTTTTGCACCAAAACGATATAGCGTTGTAAAGTAGCTTCATTGTGTTGGCCCGTCTGCATCCGTCTCTCATCGCTATGCCCCAAATTGGAAACCCACCCCGGGAACGGAAAGTGTACAAATTATGATACGCTGCCAATGACCAACGCCGCAACACCCTCTTCTTCACTTCTCACCTCGATCTTCATTGTCACGCCTGTCTTGGCGCTGAAGGCCATCCGGATAGTGGCCGCGACCTTGCCCCCTGTGATGGTTTTCCCGTAGAGTTTGAGCGTGTGCGTTGATGTGGAGAGAGAAATGTCAGTGCCTTCAAGGGCTTGAAGAGACAAAGTTTTGGTGAGTTGTTCGGTCGCATCTATATTAGAGTTAACATCTCAATCAAAGTTGTCAATTGAGAAGACTTACCAGCTATGCTCTTTATATTGCTCAATTGTAGGGTTTCAACAGCCGAGTCGCCATTTGCCTGTTCCCAGACGTTGTCGAAGCTGCCCGCAAATGCTGGGACAACATAGTCTGCACCATTGAGATCTAGGTCCTCGACTTGGTATTCGTCGTCGTAGCCATCCCCATCTTCTGGCTCCCCAGTGCTTGGATCAATCTCCTTGCTGGTGAATTTCAGAACGTTGGTGAATGAAGTAGCAATGAATTGGGACTCGGTTTCCAGCCGCTTGAAGGAAACATATACAGTGCCGGGTTCGTTTGTAACAAGCTTCGGCGCAGGAATAATGAATTCCTCCTCCACTTGGACGTCACCATCATCCTCTGGCGATACGACCATCTGAACATCTAGGAGAACAGTATCGGGTAGGGTGTTCTTAATGTCATACTGCAAGACAATGTGGTCCTTGAAGATATGCTTCACGGCAGATACGACATATTCGGTTTCGGACTCTGTAAGCTCGACAACAGCACTTGATTTCAGAACACCGCCGTAGGCAGCCAATTCTGGAATCTTCTGGAGCTCCGAGATGTATTTCTGTGCAGCAGCATTCGAAGCGGCGACAGATTCAGCCCCAGTCTTGGGGGTCGCCTTGGCACCAGCACTTGGGGCTTTGATAGTGGGTGTGGAGGCAGCAGTTTTCTTGTTGAGGTCGGCCGCATCTGCCTGCTCTCTCGATACGGTGGGAATCTTGGAGATGTCGAATGCGCTTTCAAAGGTATCTCGTGAATCTGAGCTGACATAGAGGGCAAGTTGATGCTCAAGCACAGGCAGCGAGAACATGGAATCATTGCGGATGAAGTTCACCGCCGTCTCATCGTCCTGATCCATCAAGCTCAAATTGAGTGCCGCACGATCTCGGACCTCGTCATCAACATCGTCAAGGCACCGGGTGAGGAGGACGTGGACAGACTTCTTGATTTCGGGATCCTTTTGGCCAACACCGAATTTGGCTAACGCTGAGGTGGCCGCAGCTCGGACAATGGCGTTTTCCAGCACGACGCGGTTGTAGATATATCTGATGTATTTGGTAGGGTGCGGTGTTGATGGTCCTTCTCTTCCAAGCACAAAGAGGATCCGGACGGCGAGCTTCGTGAATTCGCAATCCTCGATGAACTCGCAAAGAGTGGCGAGGGCGTCTTCCTTCGCGTCGGGAACAAATCGAATCAAGTCCATGATGGCCTCGACAACGGATCGTTTGAATTCATAACCACCTTCGTCTCGGAGAATGCCACTGAGGAAAGCGAGAAACCCTGATTGCTTGGCTGTAAACTTCAGGGCCAGCGTACGGACCGCCTCGACAATGGTGACTTTGAATTCGTCAGTTATTTCGGCCATGAAGCCAGTGATCTGTTTCATTAGTCTGTCAACCGACGATTCATTACCAGTCTTGAGAAGAGTGGTGATGGCAAATGTCGCAATACTTCGGTTGGAATTTGTAATAAGGGACTCGATGTCCTGGTTGCAAGATCGGACAGCGTCCGGTTTGAAAGACGCCATGGTGGAAAGAATTCTCAGAGCGGCAAACTTTGTGACTGCACGAGGAGAGGTTAGGAAAAGCTGGAGAACATGTACAGCCTGCACTAATTCGCCTTCTGTAACATCGCGCATGTCACAAATAGCTTTTGCCGCCTCGAAGTTGACCATCTCTGATTTATGGCGTAACCAGCCGTCTAATAGTTGCATCATGGGCTACACATCTGGTCAGTAGGTACCAACGAAAATCCTTGGCAACTCACCTTTCGTAGATTGGGGTCCTCTTCAGCGAGCTTTGCTGCGAGCCTCACAAGCAAAATGGTTGCAGCGGGACTCTTGACTACACCCGCCGCGGAGTACTGCTGTGCCATCTTGACCAAGCTCATCCGGTCGCCTGAACGCATCTGGTAGAGCAGTCCAATGGCATGATACTGCGACATGTAATTCGATCCGGCTTGTAGAGTGTTGTGCGAACTGCCACTGAATCCACCCAGAAATCCACCACCAGATTTACCACCAGACGCAGCCTCGGCGGCCTCGGACTGCCATCTCCGGACCACATCTTTAGCGACCGGAAGCAGATGGTATGCCGAAACCAGCGCCGCAGATGACACAGACGGATTCTTGTCAACGATACATGTCTTAACGAGTCGCTCGATTGCTTGCACGGTGGAAGCATCAATGACACGGCAGAGAGCACGGATGGCGTTCGGACGATATATAACGTCGCTGCTGATTGATGTGTCTTTCATTATAGACGATGTGACCATAATGACATCGTCGGCGGAGCCAGCCAGCTCTTTGATGACCAGGTAGACCATCTGGCGGAGGGAGGCATCTTTGTTCTGGAAGAGCTTTGAGACTACAGTGATTTAGCATATATGAGAATTTAGGGAACGAGCAACGTACTTCCAAAGAAGAGGGTAGTAGCCTCCTGTCTGCCCCAGCTCTCTCCAGTGAACAACAGCAATGCGAGTTTGGTCAATATCTTTCGGTGGGGTCAGCTCATTTCCAATTTGAGAATTCCAATTGAAACACCTACCACTCTGCATTTACGGGGGGAGATAGGGCTCTGGTTAAAAACTCGTGCTGGACCATGCTGTCAGCCTGTGGTCTCTCGACCAGAATAACCCAATGCTGCGCGCAAGCATGCTCAGGATGGAGCCACCGTACCTTCTTGGAAGACAGAGGTCTTGTCAATTTGCGCCACCGCTCCGACATCCTCGTGCTTCTTGTCCATGATTGCTGACTTCTGGAGCTCAAGGGGAGCCTTCGCTCAAAGCGTGTGATGTCTCGCTGGCTGCGCTCCTTCAAACGTGTCCTCTCCCCGAACCCGATTAACGTGGTCGATGTGATACGGTGGATCGAGGGTGCAGCTTTGGTAACCGTGGGGAGAGAATGTTTCGGTTCGGAGGCGTTTTGGAGAAGGGTCGCTGTTGGATAGGGTTGTGTCGAGGTAGCCCTCTTGCGGAGCATGCAGCAATTGTGGGTTGGTGTTTGTCTTGTTTGAGTGGCTTGGCGACGACTAAGGTTAGCGTTGAGCTTCGGGGAAGAACTTCGAGATGCGGCCAAACGCGGGCTTGCCGTTATCTGTCGTAAACCCTTGGGGATTGAACTCCCTTCTTACACCGTCGTCACTCTCGTTCAGAAGCCTCAAGTATGGCTGCATCAATCCCACGATCACGCTGCCTTCTTCAATCTACATCGACTCGATCTCTGCCCCACCCAAGGGCAACACGATCGTGCAGGCGAACGTTCGCCACAACCCTAGATTCTTCCTCCAATGCAACCCCACAATCTACGAACCCTACACGGACTTCGACAACGTTCCGCGACAAAATAAATGCAGGACCGTCATTCAGCGACTTTGTCTCACCCAATGCGCCTCTCTCAACCGCCGAAGCCTACGAGATACGCACTGCACAAGTTGGCCCGGAAGGCCGCAAGAAAACGATTACCCGGTTGCCAGAGTGGCTGAAGACGCCAATACCTGTTAATCAGAACTACAAGAAGATCAAAAGTGATCTTCGAGGCCTGGGGCTGCACACAGTATGCGAAGAAGCGCGATGCCCCAACATTTCCGACTGCTGGGGAGGAAGCTCAAAGAGCGCGGCGACGGCGACAATCATGTTGATGGGCGACACTTGCACCCGTGGATGCCGCTTCTGCTCTGTCAAGACATCAAAGGCTCCCCCACCACTCGATATCCATGAACCGGAGAACACGGCTGAAGCATTAAAAAGGTGGGGTCTGGGATATGTTGTCCTCACAGCTGTGGATCGCGATGATCTTGCGGACGGAGGTGCGCGACATTGGGCAGAGACAATCATGAAGATCAAACAGAAAGCGCCAGCAATGCTCGTTGAGGCACTGACGGGAGATTTCGACGGAGATATGGAAATGGTGAAGCTGGTTGCGAAGAGTGGATTAGATGTATACGCACACAACATCGAGACTACCGAAGTTCTCACCCCATCTGTGCGGGACCGAAGGGCAAAGTTCAGACAGAGTCTGGAAGTGCTCAGAACAGCAAAGGAGGTTCGCCCGGACCTTATCACAAAGACGAGCATGATGCTAGGCCTGGGAGAGACGGAAGAGCAGATGTGGGATGCACTGAAAGGTGAGCATAGTCATATCACCTCACCTCCTTCGCTACATTTACTAATTTTGCATATAGAACTACGGAAGAACAATGTAGATGTAGTGACGTTTGGTCAATACATGCGCCCCACGAAACGACACATGCCTGTGCACGAATACGTCACACCCGCTACCTTTGAGCTCTGGAGGCAGCGCGCTCTAGACATGGGATTCTTATACTGCGCATCTGGCCCTCTTGTGCGCTCTAGTTACAAGGCTGGTGAAGCCTTTATCGAAAATGTGTTGAAGAAGCGAGCAGCGAAGAGGAACGGTATAGTAGATGACCCGTTAGTGGGGCAGACTTTGAAGCAAATCTAGGCTTGGGGATTATTTTGTTTCTGTATGATATGATCTCTGTCTGGGTCGGGCAAAGGTGGTTACGTTTTCGAGTGTCCTCGGTGCCGTTCCCGGATTGTCTTCTCTTAGAGCTTTTTTGTCTTGATCTAATTAGATATTGGTAAATCTTCGAACTGAGTCGGATGCATGCTACGAACTATAGATAGATATAATAACGCTTCACCATGTCCACGAAATCATGGAGAGAGTATGCGTAACTATGAGCCAGGACGAAGCAGTGAAGCGGAAACAAGATGTTAAATTTTTTCAAATACAAAAGTCAATCGCTCCTTGAATGTTCGAATATGTTCGCACGTGAGCTCGCAGCCCACTCGCGCGCCAAGCCTTTCACAGTTCAAGCCAGGCGTTCCCGCGGGCGCATCGCCGCCCCCCCTCATGTTGCAACTGGCAAACAATCCATCCAAAGAATGTCGACCAAACTCCCCATCCGGATAATACGGCCCCTACACCGACAATGCCTTTTCCAACGCGCTCCCGTGCGTCAATTCTCCATATCCATTGCGCTCCAGGCCAAGAAAGCAACGAGGAAGCCACAAATTTCTCCATCCCCGCAGGCCGAGATGGACGCAGCTTACAGGAGCGACGAGAACATTCCGGACGACCTGGGCCTGATATCCGGTATGTTTGCCTAGGTGCAAATTGAAGGGTGGTCTTTTTGTTTCTTTCTTTAGAGCTGGCTGGGAAGAAGCTGATTTGTTTTGGGGAAAAAAATATAGGCACCTTCATCCGCCCACCGATATGGAAACTACCGATCAGGAATCTAAAGCAGTGGTCACAATTTGAATGGAATTACGTCAAATCCAAGGTCAAGGGCTGGTACTCGTACGGAAAGCGACTTTTTATACATGAGGATTGAGCCAGCCAGCGCTGACGCGGTGGGTAGACTCTATGTTTATAGAAACATATGCGGAACGCCAAAATTGGACATCAACATCCTCTCGGACAGAAGGCAATTGAGGGTCGAGGCCGGGATCAAGTATAGGAACATGTATACTTTCTTCGCCGAGTGAGTTTGGAGATCCGCTTCGTTCAATCCTTCACTGGACCCACAACCTCTCTACTTCCTTGTTCTTTCAACGGTAGAATCGCTGACACATATATCTTTTTTTCACCCCTCTTAGCAAGAACAAAAAGGCCCTTTCAGAAATCTGCCTCTCAGGCGTCGGCACAGCCCTCAACGAGCGCCTCAGGAGTCGTCCGGATAACGTGAAGTTGCACTGGAAGATAACAAAAGGCGACGACGTGCTACCCACGATTGTGTCGAACCGGGCCCAGGAGCTCAATCTCCCAGGATATCCCCAGAGCGCCATCCGGCAACTCGTCTTCCGCGTCCAACGAACACACCGGTTGGAAACGAAGAAGTCGGCGGCGCCACCGACCCCGGTAGCCCAAGTACAAGATCTGCCCAAGAAGAAGAAGCAGCGGGCTATTGTGTGGACGCCGGATGGACGAGAACCCCCAGAGGAGGTGACGAATGTGGCAGAAGGCGAATCAACGAGTACATCACGGGTTGAGGAGCAGGTCACCGAGTACTTGGTGCTGCAGAAACGTGTTCTCAGGGGAAGGGAAGATAAACATTGGAGGATTTGGGGATTTACATCCGAGACTACCCTAGATAGTATCAAAAGGGATGAGCGGTGGCAAAAGCAGCTCGTCGACTACTCGGTGCCCAACTGAAAAGGGTCTGCTCCAAAGAGTTGATGGAACTAAGGTAGCGAGAAGCTATGTATTGTAAAACTAGATACAATGTACGTGTACAGCAGTCGTATTATTCGAGTCTTGTGCACTTTGAAGAGGCGCAGTGGACATGATATTCAGAGGGCCTTGCACTATAGAGACAATCGTTTTACGTTTTGCTGTTGTTGTTCTCCTCGCGTGTGATAGGCAATAGTAGATTCGGCAATGTTGGTCTGGGAAAAATGTTGGTCACGGAAATTCACAGGTGGGCAGCAGAGAAGCAATGCAATATCAGCATAACTCTTCAAAATTAGTCTATCAGCAAATGAATGACCGACATGCTGCTGATCTAGACGAGAAAAGAAGGAGTGGCTATCGTTCTTGGCAAAACCATGACAGCATCATCTCTCAGACTCATTAAAAATCCTGACAGAACTGAAGAAGGAGGCTCCCGCTCTCTGGCCGCTGCCGCGATGTAATCTCTCCAGGAAGAGAGTATAATCGTGCTCCCATTCTCGCAGTGGTCGCCAAGTCGGAGGCTCTCATTGTGTTCGAAAGAAAGATGGGGGATAGCAGGGTCCCGTGGAGCGAAGGCGTGCGGCGTGAGGGATCCCGATCGCTAGAAACCGTGGACCTAGGGGATATTAGCAGAGCATCTTGAAAGGGGCATGAAAAGGGCAGTGCCGTAAAACATACCTTGATATCCTTTGCGTCGAGGCCTAAACCCTCCTTCTTATCGATGAGGAACTCTTGGACATCCTTGCGTTGATCGCCCTGGAGCTGAATCACCTCGCCCATCTCCGTGTCGACGACAATGGTGCCATTACAAGCGAATTTCTTCTTGATGACCTTGAGAATCTTCTTCTGGTCAAACTTCTTGGGCAAGCCTTGGACAGTGGTCAACGTCTTACGACCATTGCGTTCTGCGGGGCGGTTAGCGCATGTCAGCACGAGATGCAGGCATGACCACGGTATGGCGCAACCGCCTGTCCGATTACGAAAACTTACGCTGGATACGTATGTGGATGTAGTTCTGCGACTGCTTGGTCTCGCCAGTATCCTCATCGGCCTCGGCGAAGGGGTCTGCGAGGCTGAGTTAGCAAAGTCTGGGGCTGAGGACCAACAGAGCGAAGAGTGAATCAGGAGAGACAAAGAAGATGGACAGGCGCGTGACACAGACACAGGCGTGTAGACTGATTTGTCTGTATACTGCGAGTAGTGATGGAGGGGAGGGAGAAGGAAATGGGCACCGCACGCTGGG
>MU005784.1:312930-368822 GCA_010093715.1 Pleomassaria siparia CBS 279.74
TCAGTCTTTTTTCTTTCTTTTTTTCTCATGTATGTATGTATTTGGATAGACAGGATAGACAGACATGAGTGATGGAGAGATGGAGAGATGGTTTGGGCAGGATGGGAGAGAGAGAGAGAAGCGAAGAAACCCCCAAGCAAAAAAGAAAAAGAAAAAGAAAAAAAACCCGACACACAAAAGTATGCCTAGTATATATATATGTACGTACCAACAGAATCATCCAACAAATGCATAGCAACATCCTTGGCTTCCACATTGGGAATCGGAATCTCGAGGTTCTGGGCCCGTTTCGGTGCGAACGCTGTTGGTTTCGGTGTCATCTTTTTTCGGGGAAAAAAAAAGGGGGGTTATGTTAGCGGGGGTTTCTTTTGTTTGAAAGGGGGACATATATATGTATATATATTTGTGTATGTATATACCGGGACGGTATTGTAATTACTACTCACTTGCTGGACTGTCGTCTGTCGGCCTGTCATGGGAGAGGCGTATGAGAAGGTTTCTCCCATTTTGAGGCTCTGGAGTCGGTCAGTAGTGTGTGTGTGTGATTGTGGGGAAATGGGGCAAAAGGGGGGGAGGAGAGGGAGGGTGTTGTCGGGATACATACGTGCCTGTCGTACTCGCGGCCCAGATTGACTTCTGATAGCTCTTCTTCGTCGTCGTCGTTGTTCTGCTGCCATTTCTTTTCAGTGTCTTTGCCCCGATTATGGATAGGGTGGCGAGCGAGATCTATGACGATATGCATACCTGGGCCAGCGACAGCATAGCCTGTCTGTTCTTCTCCGTATGCGTCGAGATGATTGCCAGTCCGCCCCAGGGCACATGTTGCACCTTCAGCACGGGCTTATCGCTCTGGTATTCCTTGCGCTCGTAGACATCATCCGGCAAGTGAACCCTATCCTTCTTGTCGACGGCGAATCCCGGGGCCCCGTTGTACAGGAACTGCTGCCACGGCTTGAGGCCCGCCTTGAACCCAGTCCTACACTCCCCGCCGTCGACACTTCCAATGTCCTCTGTGATGGGAAGCAAGCCCGTGGGCAGGGAGAAGTTGGGCACGACGATCTTGTCCTGGCCCGAAGACAGCGGCCTGCGGCCCGTGATGATGGTGTCGATGAGTTTCAACGTCTGCGCATACTGATTGTTGAAGCGGAAGTAGTGGTCGCAAACCACGACACTGTGCGTGGTCCCGTGGGGGAGGCCCCCGGCGATCTTCTGCATACAGTCGACCAAGTGGAACCAGAGGCTCTGCATCAGTGCAGTGTCGTACCGGGCGAAATCGGCAAAGTAGTCGACGATGCGAGCGAAGCAGTTCCAGTACGCCTTCATGAAGTCATGCTTGCATCGCTGCACCGTGTGGCGCTTCCCAAGACCGCGAGCACCGGGTGCAGAAGTGACGCGACCGCGACCGGGATGCTTTTGGAACGACTTGATCTCCGTGTAGACGGCCTTGAAGTCGATCTCGTTTTCTCCAAGGATATAGTGTGTGACCACTTTGTGCGGCCCTGTCATGTCGGTGACGAGGATCACGGGGATTGTCGACTTGGAGGCCCACGACACAGGACGAAGAGGGCGGTTAGGCTTGAGAAGCGTAGGCGGGATAGAAACATGGTGATAGTAGTACGTCACTCCACCCACTGTGAAGGGCTGGTTGTCGGACATTGTGCTTGTTCTGTCACTGCTGTTGCTATTGTGGAAAAGAGTGTTATGATTCTGGCTTTTATGGGTGAGAGAGATTAGTGCCAAGACGTCCACTTCGACTGCGCGCCCTTCACTTCGCCACTCCGCTTCACCATCATGTCAAAGTGGTGATCATCATCATACAGAGACTTTTGTATTCAATCATGTAGACTTGAAATAGGCCGTAAGAATCGTTTGTCCTTCTACCGCGGTTCTTAGAGCACCTATGATACATATATATCACAAACTCACAAATATCGCGACCGCAATTGACTGAGTGTGCTCATGCGCCCGTGTCTTTGTAGAAGACATAGTTAGCCAAACATCTGGTACTATAACAACTTGAAAGGGACCCACATACTGTATGTTACTAAGCAGTGCTTCCTCAAGTGCAGATTGGCTGATGCCAGCATCTACGGAGAATATGATTAGTCCAATCAACGGGAATGAAAGCGTATACAAAGAGATCCTTTCAAGGTTAAACCGCTGAGTGTAACATATTGGCTGGCTTTGTAATCTCCGTAGAAGGACACAGAGTTGAAGAGAAGAAGAAATGCTGTAGACAAAACAGTACATACCGTCGATATCGCTGAAACTACTTCCCATACTAGGCGTCCCTTCACTTCCATTTCCCTTTGATCTCGGCCCTGTCCCATGGCTATTCAATCTCGCAAGCTCAGCTCTATGCCTAGGACTAAGCGGTCCATGCCCCTTCCCATTCAACCCACCCACGGAAGAAGATTTCGGTGCGTCGCTCGCCGAACTAGCCATCGAGGAGCTCACGTCGGTGATGTTTGCTTTGTATTCTTGCTCCTGATTGGTTTCCGTACCACGCACTTTAGCATGTTGGCGTTTGCCATCCTCCGATGCCCCTTTCCCCCCTTCATCAAGTCTAGGAGCGGGAGCATTCAAAGTACGGGCAAATGGCAGCGGCGCTGTGACACTGCTCTCAGGATCATCACCTTCTTCGAGTTGCTCGTCGTAAGAAAGCAACTCGCGTGGTCGTTGCTGGCGGAAACGAGGTGGACGCTTGAACAGCTGACTTCGATGTGCGGGACCATCGGGGTCTGATTCTGACGAGGAAGAACTCGATGAAGATGATCTAGACATCTCGAAAGAGTTTGCATCTACTGTTCCGTGGGGATCTGGTTTTGGTGAGAATATGGTGGATCCATCGGGGCGCTTGTTAGTTGCGGGATTTGGGGGTGCAGGGCGTTGGGTTCCGCTTCGAAGCGGAGGGTGTTGGTTATATGCTCTGGATTGGGTTATGGTGTTTGTTGATGGGGTTCGAGAGAGTGGTGGTATCGCTAAAAAGAGTTAACCCCCTGCAACGCATATAAGTCGCAGGGACCATACCTGGAGGAGCATTTTCTATTCGAGGTACTGGGCTGTCTCTTGGGCGGACCGACATTGCCGAGGGAGCCCTAGAATCTAACCCTTGTCAGACCGCGCTCAAAGCTCGTGTGGATGTGATGCATACTTCTCGACCCACCGCTACCGCCCCTTTGCATGGGGAGCCCTCCGATAGCAGTGTATGCACTGCCATAACTCGACGTTGGGGCTGCAGGCGTGTTCGTAGTTCCAACCTTCTTCATCTGCGTGCGAACATGATCCAAATGTCTCTCATACAGCCATGCAGCTTGCTGGAGGAGGAAGGCAGACGGAACTTGAAATCGGGATGCACTGATGTCACAAATTAGTTTGATGTAAGTATGCAGCTCAGGCACCTCTTTGTGCGTACAGTTCGATCCCTTTAACGACAGTCAGTATTGCTTTTCCGTGTTAACATACGAGGAATACTCCCAGTTCAAGTCGCTCGTTTTGGATGATTTCGAGATGACTTTCCATAGTGCACGGTCTTTGGCAGCACTCCAGTCCGCCTAAAGTACTCTCGGTCAGATCACCTTTATCTATGAGATGGGAGAGTCATGTACCTGCTGCGGATCGACAAAGTCTCCGCGAGCGAAGGGGAGTCTGATTAAAGCCGTGAACTGAATGGCTGCCATTATGCTGTGGCTTGTGATAAAGACAACCGTTCACGGGAGATGGGACGAGGTTGAAGGCCAAGCTATTCTAACCGAGGCTAGCGCGAGGACGTTGGTCTCGAGAGATGTGTTTTAGGCAACTTTGAAGAATTAGTTGTAATTAGGTCAATAGTACACGTGTAAGATACTAATTTGTAATAAATACAGTCGATTAATTCGTCAGAAGGCAATTTATCATCCACGCCACGCCCATGCCCAACCCTCTAGGACGTCTCAGCACTCAACTTTGCGCCAGTGATTCTCTCAAACGCCTCTCTGTACTTCTCCGCCGTCTTAGACACCACCTCTTCCGGAACAGTCACAGCCTCTTTCCCTTTCAGTCCATTACCTGTCAGCCAATCCCGCAGGTACTGCTTGTCGAAGCTCGGCTGCTGACCGCCCAGATTCTGCTCCCACGTATCCCTGGGCCAGAACCTGCTACTATCTGGGGTCAATACCTCATCGATCAGCACGACCTGGTTTCCATTCTCTTCATCTAAACCAAACTCAAATTTGGTATCGGCAAGTACAATGCCAACTTCCTCGGCGCGCTTGGCTGCTACGGTGTAGATAGATATGCTAAGGCGCTCGACTTCTGCTGCGATGGCGGCGTCGCCGATGACGGTGCGCGCTCGTTCAGGGGAAATGTTCTCATCCTTCTCGCCAGCCTCGGCTTTGGTGCTGGGTGTCCAGAGTGGCGTTGCGAGCTTTTGGCCCTCGATCAAGCCGGTGGGGAGTGGGATACCGTGCACAGTACCCGATTTCTTGTACTCGCTCCATCCCGATCCTGTAATGTAGCCGCGGACAATGGATTCGATGGGAATAACGCGGAGACGGCGGACTTGCATACTCCTACGGCTGATGGAAGCTAGGACTGATGCGTCGAGAGATGATTCGAGTGCTGAGGGGAGGGAATTGTTGATGAAGTGGGTTTTGAGACCTGGAACATGGGAAGGGAGATAACGGAACCAGTAGATGCTGGGAAATAATTGAGAATGCGGTATATAAGAAATGTAGTGTGACCGTCTTGTACCTCAATGCTGTGAGCAAGGCGCCTTTGCCTGGAATGCCCTGTTGAGCAAATGTTAATATCAGATCTAATCCCCATCGATTCACCAGCGAACGTGATAGTAAGGGATCGGAGACTTACATTTTCCATAACCACATCATATGCAGATATCCGATCGCTCGCTACAAATAGTAGAGTCTTATCATCGACAGCGAACAAGTCTCGCACTTTGCCTGATGCGACCTTGGTCAACGCGCCTCCAAGTTCGATTTGTACGACGGCTGTGGATGCCATGGTGGAGTTGTTTTGGTTGTACGTATACGAGGAGTCACAACGGCGCAATAATAAAGGGTTTATAAATTTGTGCAAATGGGGTGGGGCGGTGTGTGGCTGGTGTGCGGTTTGTGGCGCGACAAATAAATATCAGGATATATTTCACTCCGCTATCGGAAGCAGCATTTCTGTTTCCACGGAGACTTGCTGTCGAGGAAGCTCAAGAGGGGTATTATACAACCTAGTAGACTTGTATAATCACTCATACGCTGACCTCCGTTCCCAAGATGGGCAAATTCCCCATGCCACTAATGACTTCCAATCCCTTAAATCCTTCTTCAACCACCCATTTCTGATAAAACTGCTTCAGAACTCCACAGGCGTTCCCGATAACTAACAGCCCAGGCGGACGACTTCCCTCTTCTTCCACGGCAGCGCACACATGTTCCAGAGTTGTCCTGATCACTCTTTGATCTTGGCAGCTTGCTCGTTCTATGACTGCACACGGGGTGCTAGCCGGGTAGCCTTTAGCAGTGAGACTCTCGATTAGAGGCAAAATTCGATGCAAAGCCATCAGCAGTACTACAGTGCGCGATGCCACATACTCTGGAGGATCGAGAGGTGCCCCCTTTCGACCCGTCCCTGTACATATTAGGACTTGATCTGCGACACCACGATGTGTTGTAGGAATCGCGGCGAATAGAGGTGCACTCAGAGCGCTAGTAACACCAGGCAGCACCGTCGGAATGTATCCGTGTGCGCGAAAGAAGTCATACTCCTCTCCACCCCGACCGAATATATAGGGATCGCCCTGCTTTATCCGCACCACCACCTTGCCTGCTTTGAGACCCTCGAGTCCGAGTTCGAGAAGTTCCTCCTGGGCCTTGTCGGCGTTTCCAGGAAACTTTCTTGCGATGTGAACTGTTGCGCGACGAGGAACGAGGTCGAGTATGGGACTTGGGACCAACTTGTCTGCAAGTATAAGATCCGCAGAAAGAATGGCCTTGTGCGCCGCTCGAGTGAGGAGGTCAGGGTTTCCGGGCCCCGACCCTGCCAGTATGATATGCCCTGTTCGAAGCTCCACGGACTCTGCCGCTTTGCTCGATCTTAAAACGCTCTCGGCCGTATAGTCACGAAGCACAGTTTCTACATCGGCGTCTGAGATGGATGCAAGACGTCGAAGTGGCCAGTATTCGCAGATCTGTGAAAGCCACCTGATCCGTCTCCCACGTGCTGCTTCCGCACTTTCTGCCAGGACAAGCTTGTTGAAGGAAGCTGGCTGGCCAATATCCTCTTCTTCCACTTCGATATCTTGAGAGAGCTCAACAGCGTGGTCTTCCTCCCATATCCGTCGGCGCATAGTACCGAGCCTTTCAACTGCATCGCCCAGGTGTGGTGGAAGCGATGCTGATATTTCCCGTCGAATCCTTGCCGAGAGTTTGCAACCCTTTCCAGATGTCGTAACACCGATTTGTAAAGGGCCGTCGGAGTAGGTGGAAAGGAGAGTAAAGGAGCAGAGGTTGGGGGCATCGGCGACGTTTACGGGTATTCGGAGGCGGCGGCATAGGCTGGATATCTGAGTGCCTACTTATCACTTTAGAGGATAATGCAGTGAAGGTGGCGGTCCATTTACTTTGATTCTGTTTACCACCAGCCGTCACGAATACGGCGTCCACAATGCCGTCTACTTCGGCACGACCCAGAGTCGTCAAATCACTCTCTTGAAAACCACGTTGCAGCCATTGCACTTCCTTGTCTTCAATTCTCTTCACCAGACTGTAATGTAGGGTAGAA
Organism: Pleomassaria siparia CBS 279.74; assembly: GCA_010093715.1. NCBI lineage: Eukaryota > Fungi > Ascomycota > Dothideomycetes > Pleosporales > Pleomassariaceae > Pleomassaria > Pleomassaria siparia. The sequence continues at coordinate 319,705 of MU005784.1, forward strand.
TCCGCCGGTGTGATCAGTATCGGCGTGGCGCCGACCTCGATAGATTTTGAGCATCGCGCGCTGGCGAGTGGGTTGGATCCGATGATCAAGTGCACATGCGAAGTCGCATCGACAGCGGTAAGGAGTGCAGGTGCCATGGAAGACAACTACACAGTACCGGTCCAACTTTAGAGGATAAAGTGTAGAGGTGGGAAAGAGACGACAAAGAGACCAGCTTGGAGGGCGATTGCAAGTCTGAAGGTTTGACGGTATATACTCATCAATAATAACGCCATCATGTTTGGTGCCTTTTTTTGTTCCGATATCGATAAGTCATTTGCCACTAGCCGCTTTCGCGCTAACCTCGGAGATGTCAGGAAATGCTGCATGCAAAGCTAGAGCTGCATCGTCCCGCGGAGATTTTGCGAGTGAACGTGCGCCAATCTGTGGTCCACTGTCAATCATCCAACGTTGTCCACTCCTCAATCAATCAATCCATCTACTCATTGTGACCCATGACGATATTAAGTGCTTTTCGGCTCAACATAACGCTATGCTCGAGCGCGTTCAATTTGGACATGGTCGAAATCAGTGCCGGATCCTGGCTCTCGACTCGTATCTTCTCCTTGACCCTTACGTCTTGACCCTTGTACGAGAATGTACGATCCGCCTCATCGTGGGCAGGGAGCCGTGCGCCACCTAGTGCAACCGCCAGTCTATCGCGAATGCTGAGACCCGAGTACGATTCGTCGCCTGCAACGTGGACTTCGAGAGTTCGGATTTCGAGTATGAGTGCAGCGTCAAAAACGCATAGGTGGAAGGAAACGTTCGGTGGTAATGGAGGGTCGAAGACCTGCATTGGTTGCATCAGCGAGAGCGCGCATTTAGTTCGCAGCATGTTTGATTCTTTACCTTGTCATCTGCAGGGTGCTCCCACCAGAGGAGCTGTACATCTGAGTAGCCTTTCAGTGCCTGACGGGCTTCCTGTATGTGGTCATAGAGTAATTGCAGCTGGCCTGCGACGAAGTTTGCATTGCTCGCGTCCCCTGTCCACGTAGTAACATCGATGACGTCCAAGCACGTATTGATGGCCGTTCTGACCGAGGTCAACTGGTGTATAACGAGGGTAGGTGCTTGCAGCGCAGATGAAATGGAGAGGTCGTAGGACGTCGAGCCCCGGGGAGGTGGGAGGCTGGAAAGGCGGAGCTTGACATTCTGAGCTTCCGTTAGCAACGAGTATGGGCGCCTGTGGATAATAAACGTACGCCCTTGACGATGCGAGTGCCAACTCGAGTGACGAGCCCTTTGAGACTTTCCGAGCGCACTGATGACAGAACGAGGGTCGAGCCATGCTCAGACGGCGCGAGTAGGGCTGCGCATTCTTCCAATCCAGCCTTGAGCGACTGTAGCGTCTCGCGGAACTGTGCAAGCAGCCATTCGAGCTCGCGGGCCTGTGGTTCGGGGTCAGTACTCTGCACGCGGCCAGTGTCGAACCTCTGGACATGCCTGGGATGCGGCTTGCTCGTCGACAAGCTGGGCGGGGTCAATGGGCGGCCAGACGGCAGTGGACATGGCGACAGTGAGGCACGCGGACAACGTCGGTCGAATGAGTGATGGGGGGCTTGCTTGGAGCAGAGACAGGCGTTAGGTATGAAAGCTGGCGGCTGCCAAGCAATAGCTCATCAGATCGTCGCATGGATCAAGGTAAGATGGCACGATCATCGATGGGAACATATGTACATACATGAATATTGCTTTCAAAACGCCTACTTGTAAAAGGCCTAATTGTAGATGGCCCAGCAACTTCATTCTAATAATTATCAAACACTCTATTATAAGTAATATTGGGGCCATGACGGACTGTCACTCGTGGCGAGGCTAACGTATTTGTGGTAATTGTGAAGTGAAATCAATAATTACTTTGTGCAAATACGTCACACATGCTATTTAGCTAGTTCCAGCGCCAGCACGTATCATCCATAAACTAGAACTGCCAGCTTTTCCAAGTTCTTTTTCCCTCCCTACATACCTTTGTCGTTAATTATTACTCTTCTTCCTCGTGTGAAAGTGTCGCGCCCCTGCTCCTTCTCAAACACTTATACCCTTATTCACTTATCCACTTGTCAATATCATCCGTCTCTCTCTCTATTATAGATAATCTCGTCGTCGAACGCCATGGTTTCCCGTACGTGCATCTCTCCCTCTCTCTCTCTCTCTCTCTCTCTCTCTCGTCATCGTTTGTTTACCTCGGTCACATGCGCTAACCCCCCATGCAGGATCCATCATCGGCATCCTCTCTCTCGTATTCCTGGCCGCCGGTGTTCTCTTGCAGTTCTTCACTATTCTATCTGGCGCCATCACCAGCAGTCCCATCGACAAGTTCTACTTTTTGGAAGCTAGCAACATTGGCAACATCCCCGGTGCCAGGAACCCTTCACGATGGACCTTCTTTGCCATATGCGGCGCGAATGGCAACGGCCATAATGCGAACTGCGGAAACGTCGTCCCAGCTCTCCCTTTCGATCCCCCGAGGAATTTCGGCACTACGCAAAATGTGCCCCAACCCTTCATCGGGTATGTTTTACACACCACATCCTCCTCTCTGAACACGGTGGTTCTGATAGGTATTATTACCACTTCTTGCTTACTGACTACGGATATAGGACTCACAAATTCTACTACCTGTCGCGTTTCATGTTCGCCTTCTACCTAATGGCTCTATTCTTCAGTTGCATTGGACTCATGACGGGCGTTCTCGCTCTCTGCTCTCGTCTAGGTGGCTATCTCGCAGGCCTCACTGTAGCTCTCGCTCTCTTCTTCCAAACCCTGGCCGCTGCTCTAATGACGTAAGTTGACCCCAAACTCCATTCTCACATGTTCCCCCCTAACTTCGCTGCAGTGCCTGGACGGTCAAAGGCCGCAACGCGTTCAGATCCGCTGGCCACTCGGCCCATCTCGGCAAGTACCTCTACGGCTTCACCTGGGCAGCCATGGCGTGCTTCCTGATTTCCACAATTTTGTTCTGCATCGCCGGATCGGTAGGCCGAGAAAGAAGCTCGGGTGTCAGCAGGAAGAGGTCGACGCGGTCGAATCGGAGTCGCGGCAGCTTCTTGGACACGGGGTCGGCTGGGAAATCAAGAGAGGATTATTCGTAGAGTGCGAGAGAGATAGAGAGAGAGAGAGAGAGAGAGCCAAAGATGGCCGCCGGCGTGCAAGTATTCCTGGACATTGGAAAAAGTCCAAGTACATGTGATGCGCAGTGGTCAAGTAAGTACACATTAGGTGCCTAGACAGAATTGACATGTAAAGTCTGGTCTGATCTCATCTGTCCTTTTCATCTTGTACATAAAAACCGCATGTAGGAGTAATAGCCAAGTAACATTAATGTAATTAGCCATGCATGGGACGTACGTTTTTTTTTGAAAAACATGCATAGATAGCATGTGAAGTCCGTCTCTATTATTTGTGAGAAATCCTTCCCAATATAACAAGACAATGTTGTGCCGAACGCATCATCATTCAAAGAAGAAGAAGAGGAGGATCGAGTCCCTTGACACATACATGCCCACGATTAAATCTCTACTTGGAGGCATTAAATCCATGGGAGAATCTTGTATATATATTCTTTGCCCCTTATATATTCTTTGCCCCTTATATGTATGTGTATACCAACTACTGTACTACTACTACTACTACTACTACTACTGCTTGACCTCGTTATCCATCCATATCCATTGCCGGGAAAACATTGCCTTCGTCCTCTTCCACTGCCTCTCCTCCTGCCGCACCATGGTCCTTTGCACCACCACCATGCACACGATCCCTATTGCTCTTCGCACTGCGCTCACTGCGGCCGCTGTGACCGCTCTCCCAGTCCTTGCTAACCTTCATACTCTCCTCCCTCTTGACTCGGACGTCGGCGTCGGCGTCGGTAGGACTCGTCGGCGCGCTATTGTCCTGGGGCGGAGCTTCGACGACGAATAAGCTCTCCGGGCCTTGAGAATGCCGGTCCGCGGCATCTGTGACCGACGATATGCGCTGTCTTCTCTTGGGCAAGGGCGGCGGTGCCGGATTGATGGACTGGGTGGAGGAGGAGGAGGGTTTCCGTCCTGGTTTTATGTCGCTCTCTGCCGATATTGATGTTGTGCTGTCGCGGGCTGTAGAGTGTTGTGTCCCCGTCAAGGGAAGGGAGGACGAGGATTCGAAGATGGACTCCGAGCCGTGCAGGTGTGGTGGCTGAGGTGAATGGGGAGGCTGCTGTCTTGTATTTGTCGGTTTCCTCTTGGTGAGATTCGCGAATGTCGCCGCCGCCGCCGGTACACCCCATGTCTTCTTCGGTGGGTGAGGTAACGGGGTGCCGGGTGGAGGCAGTGGTTGTCCTCTGCCAATAGGGTGTGCGGGCGAGCCGAGCGGTGCAGAGGCTTCCACGCCTGCTGCTTTCGGAGAAGGTTGTGCGGAGCCTCCATTCAGGAAATCGTTGATGGTGTCTTCCGGTGTTCCGGACGTGTTGCTGTTGCTGTTGTTGTTGTTGCTGTTGTTGTTCGAAGGGCGAGAGAAGAGGCCTCCAGCGTTGGGTGATGCAGGTCCATCGGGATTTTGCCTAGATGCGAGCCACTTCTTTGCTACCGCCGTGGCCGAGTTTAACGACTGGTTGAAGGTTTGCTTTCGCTCAGAAGAGCCAAATGTGTTCCGTGGCAGGGACGCCGAGCTTCCATGTCGCGACTTCAGTGGAGTTTCGGTCGTCGAGTCAAGCATATCAGTGGCATCGGAGGGAAGATCTGGAGTTGTAGATAACACTACAATGGGTGGTGGGTCAAAATCATTACGCTGTACTCGATCTGCTCCTTGGAAAGTGGCCGGAGAAGTGCTTCGACGCGATTCGGTCTGTCTCGTAACCGACGGTTGGGCTGGCGAACCAACTGGTGATTCTGCGGGAGAAGTGGGTTGCGACCTAGATATTGTTGTCTTCATGGCAGAAGTTGCATCAGAAGAACGCTTCCGCTCTTCGCTTGAGGATACAGGTGCATTCGCTGGGTTCGTATTGACTACTGGGCTTGCAACGCTCGCGAATGACCCGGATCGCATGGCTTTGGGCTTTGGAGGGGGTGTCCTTATATCGATTGCCGAAGATGTTCCCGTGGATTCGTTATCAGCAACCGTCGACGACGGTGTTAGAGGGCGGCGTGTGGCTAGTGTTACCGTTTCTCTTAAAGTAGGCACACTTCGTGTAGCTTCGCTCGATGCGACGTTTGATGATTCTAAGTCTTCATATTCGGTTTCTTTCTCTCTATCGAACTGCTCGGCAACCTCTTGTCGAGGCAAACCTGACTTTGCATCACTTACGCCATTGTCCCATAGGCCGCCTCTGAATTGATCGAGTATAGTGTTACTGAAAGGAATATCGTCCCAATTCGGCAGTACTAGAGTCTCGCTCACGACTTCTCTTATTCTGCTCTCGATAGCCCGAAGAATTACACCATAGGTGATCTGTCGGGAGCTCACGATAGGTTCGAGTGACATTTCCATTTTAGGTGGCGTCTCGAATGTGATCCACATGCGGTTACTGGGCGGAGGTTTTATCCTCACAAGTACATGCCCTTCGAGTGACTTCAAGATACTGGCGAGAACGAGTGTCACCTCACGAGCTTTGAATCGGGATCCGAGCTCGATCCGGGCTATTGCCGATATCTCGAGGCAAAGGTTGCCTTTGTAGCTTACATCGGCTTCAACAACAAGATCGCCATCCACGGTCAGCTCTTTCAACTTCGGATTCGTGATGAAAGGCGGAAGATCACCCATGTCAATTCTTTGGAGCTTAATGCTGGTAATCAAGGCCGGTTTTGGCACTCGGGCAATCTTCTTCGTAATCTTGGTCCAGAGATGGTTTTCAACTGCGGGTGTCTTGTATAGCGCAAGGAACAACCTTCCTATGAGTGCATTGATCCAGCGTGTGTGCAAGTTCTCTTCGGATGCATGCAGCTGCTGTACTAACTTGACAAGATCGGACGTGTTGAACTTCAATGGAGGCGGAGGGTTCTCCTGCGCATCGGCACCACGCTCCAGACTTTGCAGCATTGCATGATAGAAGTCTTCCTTGTCCGAACAATTTTCCGAGAAGATGTAGTACGGTTTCGAGTCTGAATGGATGTTGGTCGATTGAGGCCGCTGAGTTAATCGTATACAATTCCGCTTGATCCAAAGTTCTCCTTCCGGAATGGGGTTTCCTCCCGAATATACGCTAACGTCGTAGTGTGTGAGAGAAATGACATGTCGAACTTCCAGTTGTTCCGAGTCATCATAGAGCATGAGGTGTCCGAGCCTTGAACAAGTGTCAGCTTACAGCACCTGCAGACCATCAACATGATGGCATATAATACGACGAGTAGACTACGATTGCATACATACCTCAATACAACGTAGAAAACGTTCCGGGCCTTCTTGCTCTTCCCGTTTGCACCCTCCAGGGTCGGAGTGAAGGACTTGTTCCTGTCAAAGATGCTCCTGTACATGGACTGGTATACACTCGGACTTTCGGTCGCTATTACGGATCCGGCAGGAGTTGTACGCTCAGGGGGTTTGCCGTTTATACCACCGGGCACGTATTCTCGACACACTGCAAAGTATCCAGCGGCAACGTCCGGGACGTGACGTCTCTTCAGTCCCCCCAAGCCCGAAATCCGCGCGTCTCCTAGTCCCTCATCTCCCCAACTCGAATCTGCACCAGTCTTAATCCCATCTGTGCCTCCATCCCCAGTTATGTTTCCTTCCTTGTCCTCCTCATTTCTTCCATTGCCGTTCCCATTGACCTTCTTCGTTCCCCAAACAATTCCGATAGATATCAGAAATGGTATAAACGTCAGGCCACCCAGCAAATAAGCAGCCAGAAAAACTAGCAAGCCCATTGCTGGACCATTAAGGACCTTTTAATGAATCGAAGCGACGGCTAGCGAGCCCATTTGACGGTTATGTGTCGTGTTCAAGTCCACGAAACGGTAGAGAGTGTGTCTGCCCTCGGTGGAGAGATGGAATATGTGGAGCGAGTGGAAGAGGATTCGAGTGTTTCCTGGGGTTAAGCTAAGAGTCTGTTTGTAGGTTTAGGTGAGTGTGTAAGGTCGTGTTGTCGTGTCAGTGAGATGCACGGTTCCGGCGATGATGTCCTCGGAATCAGCTTGACGCACGGCCCGATGCAGACGGTCCGAGCTTTAGTACCTAAGTAAAGCGCCGGATGGGATGCCGGACGAAAGCAGGCACGATTAATTAATAGCTTCAAGTACCTCATCCGTTTAGAACAATGATCATCTAAGCCCATAAGAGCAACCCATTCATCTCATACGAGAAGCCTTCACACTGATTGAGATGCTTTCATTGTGTAATTCATGCTATTTCTTCTCATTGCCCTATCATCTACAATACTGGGCTTTTCCCGCGCCCATGTTGTATATTCCGGTTTAGCAGACCCAAACCGCCTGTCCCTCAACCAGCTGAGCACAATAGACACACCCCAATGGCTCCCGCAAAACTCCGTCTACGGCAACGTCCCGTTGCAGAGATGGGTCTATGACTGTGCTCCCTCATAGAATAATATTTCGCGATTCCCTAGACATAAAGAAAAAGGCCCGTGAGCTCATAATTGTTACACAGCCTAGAAGTCTCGGCCTTTGAAAGGAGAAGAAGAAGGAAGAAGAAGAGCAGTCGAGGTCCTCATAATGGTATGAGTACAAACCGAGCCACTGACTAGAAATTACGTACGTACAATGCCAGATACAAGTGACGTGTCTCTTTTTGAAGCTTCCTTCACATTGTTCGAGCCCACAGAGCAGCGATCCGAATCAATACGAAGGTAAGGCAATCAATGAGCCAAGAAGATCAGGAAGAATCAGTCGTTCTAAGGAGAGGTCCGCTTTCAAGGTGAAATCAGAAAGTGACGGCTCTTGTGTGTTCGTGAAGGGTAGTTTGTATACAAAAGAAAATCGAAAAAGATGGATTGCAACATCGCAGTCTCGTAGAGAATGAAACTCAAAAGAGAAACCGGATGTACAATCAGTGGGTTCCATCGTATGACATCAGGAGGGTATATTCCGAACCAGCCGTGAACAGGTTGAGGTGTGACGTTGCAGAAGAAATGTCACGAGTGATGGTGCTATCGTGGCGAGACATCGAGAAAACCTGCTCCCGCGACTAGCCCAGATTCGTGTAGATGGTAGAGATCCCAGCTCAACCTTTAAATAGCAGTCGGGTACCGGCCCTGATTCCCCATTCCAGGCCCCGCTAGCATGGTTGGGGGTACAATTCCTCTTCCCCCTCTTCCTTGTCCTCTTCCTCGTCCTCTTCCGAATTCTGCGCCTGGTACAGCGAAATCGGGATTGGCTGCATTTGCTTCGAGAATAACATCCTCTGGTCTCATCGGCCGTCGTCCATACGGCGGGAAATTCCCTGGCATTGGAGGTCCAAATCCTGGCATACCTGGCGGTGGTGGTCGCCACGCAGGGTTGACACCACGCTGTGAGACTGAGGTGAAGTGAGAAGTCTCCGAAGCAGCAGGAGATCGTGAACCATCCTGCAAATCCTCGTACGAAGAGTTTCGCCTCAGATTGGGATCGCTAATGTTAAGGGAAGGGTTGGATATATTAAGTATGTTGGGATTTGACGAGAAGCCACCAGGCATTAAAGATAGAGGCAGTGGGTCAGGCCGAGGTTGGTAGTTGCCATGCTCAGCAAAACGGGGATCCACGTCCTCGTAGTATTCCGAGCTTCTCTCGTTGCGGGGCATGTCGACCGTCGATAGCTGTGCGGGAAGTTCTACTGGGGAATCCTGGATAGGGGATAAGCCTCGAGTCTTGTTGTTGGTGGTGGTGGTGGTGTTCGCGTTGTTGGCGTTGCTGTTGTTTGTTTCAAGTGCCTGTTGAGCTCGATTCCAGCCGCCTGGTGCGGATGCGTAAGGCGTGTCCCTGAAAGACAGTCAGTTTTATCATAATGCTGGGTGAACGATCACTTGCTCTTGGGAATAGCTGCTTGTCGGGCTCATGGGCCCACTCGGCCGACGCGCCGGAGGCTGTGCTGCAAAGCCATCTTGTTGAAGGGCCAACATGCCTTGCACATCACCATCACTCTCTCTGAGACCATAGTTTTGAGATTGATTGATCGGGGGTGTTCCTGTCCGAGCGTCCATTTCGATAGCTTGGCCGATTAGCATCGGGGGCTGCATATTCGGTGGGGATGGGCCACGGGGCTGCATATTTGGTGGGGATGGACCGCGGGGCTGCATATTCGGTGGGGATGGACCACGAGCGCCATAGGGTGAAGGCTCATTTCGAAATGGTATACCTTGGGCGTAGAAATCGTTGTTGTATCCGGGTGGTGCTCCTCGACTCTGGGGACCAGGTCCTGGCATTGGTCCCGGACCGGGCATGCCTCTTCCGTTTCCATTTCCGCTCCAGCCTGGGGGTGGACCTCCTCGCATACCACCTCGCGGAGGACCATAACCTCCTCTTGGTGGTGGACCATAACCCCCTCTCTGTGGTGGACCATAACCCCCTCTCTGTGGTGGACCATATCCTCCTCTCTGTGGTGGACCATATCCTCCTCTTCCTCGTCCATACATCTGGGGGCCTCCCCTGTTTGGCGGTGGGCCCATGCGCGGTTGATTTTGCATCATATAACTATCTGCTGGCATGTTTGGAATTGGGTTGCCATATTGATCCACTGGTTGTCGACCTCGTGCTGACGGACCTCGCGATGGATTCTGCTGAGACCTATCCGAACCATCTCTTCCATTACTGCTGTTTGTATTGAGCGAAGGATTACGGGGATTCAAGGGGGTTGTGTCATCGTGTGCCTGCTGTTTCTGCATTTCAAATGTCGCAAATCCGGCCTTGTCTCTGCCTGAGTTCAAAGATCCCATGGTTTCACTAGACAGCGGGGGTGGAGATTCGGCCTTTGGTAGGTTGTCGACTGGTGCACCACCACCACTACCACCACCAATATTGCGATTTGTATAGTATGCCTCTCCATTCATCTCGGCGTTCTCGGCAATCCGCCTCTTCCTCGCCTTGCGACTGACCAGAGTGCGTCGCATCGCACAGGTGACTACCCCACTCGCAGTAATAATGATGGTCGCGGCCAAGACAATCCATCCTCCCCATGCCATATGTGGAACGAATAGTAAGATGTCGACGAGAAATGCGAGCAGCGAGACCAACAGCGTTGGGAAGGTGAGAATCAGGAGGGCAAGTAGGTAACGGGGCGAATGGGCAGGTGAGTGAAAGTGCGCTGCAACAGCGAGGCCGAAACATATCAGCGTTAGCAAGGCGGCAACAGGGTGTACAATGAGAATCGTAGATAACGAATGTCGAGTGGTTTTGGGTAGCGAGAATTCATCGTCGTCAGCAGTGCCGAACAAGCCATCTAGATATCAATTGTCAGTCTCCGTGTCGTCCCAGTACAGTCAGTCGTCTTGCGGATCCTCGTACTCGAGATGCACCTCGTATACTATTGCGCAAAAAAACGTACCGGTAGAGTAGCCAATTCCCGGACCATCGCAGACGCTATTAGCGCCCGTAGGGCAGTATCCCAAGACGCCAAAGTTGACGCCCTTGAAAGTGGCCAGTGGGATACCTCGAATGATGGGGGTTGAGAGCGTGGATAGGAGTAACAGGACGAAGGCGATAAAGAATAGAATGGATAAGGGCGTAGCCGGCCGCAGCATGATGGCGAAGAATGTAGTGAGATTTTGCGCGCAAATACCCGGCTCGCCAGAGACCGGTCTTCTGGATATGAGCGGTGTTTGTGGGTGTCTGCGAACGCGTGGGTGTGGCCGTGGGGGGTTGCAAGCGGTGGGTTCACGATGGTGAGACGGCTTCGAGGGAAGTGAAGGACGGATTCGGAAAGGTCGGTGTTGTTTGCAGTGGCATTGGGACAGTAGCTGCGTGCGCAACGTCGTCGTCGTCGTCGTCGATATGAAGGCGTGAGACGAGCAGTTGGCACGTTTGCGCGGGGGAAAAGGTGTGGAGTGGAAGGTTGGATGTGAGGCGCTTGAGCGATTAGGAGAGAGCACAGGTCGGCGAATGGGGGCGGCGGGAAGACGTGCCACAGCATTGACTTGTGGGTTAACGAGCCCGGGCTACACGACGCCTTGGTTCACTGCCTTTGTGAAGGTGGTCATCAATACCGGTAACTATTATTCTTTGCTTTTGTGCAGCGACAGCAGTGGCTTTCTTCCTCGAGGTTCAGAGACATACACACACACACTTCCATGTTACATCGAGATGTCCCCTTGGTCAACCTCACGCATGCTACGGCACGTGCGAGCGAGCGAGCGATTTCATTTCAATATTCAGACACAGGCACAGATCGTCCAGTGCACCGCCACGCGACGACGACGCCTGGACACCCACTCTCTTTGCCTCAAACATGGCAATCTAAGGAGCCTCTGTGTCAGATCCCAGTATTGTCCTTGGTCCTTGGTCGCAGACAGCGTCTTGATTGGTCGCACAATGTCCTTCTCCTGACACTATCAGCTTTAGACTAACATCCCCGTCATCGTTTTTCAACAGCCGCGACGTTTGGATGATGCAAAACACCCAGAAATACCCACATAGTATTAACCCACCTGCACCACTGCCGCATATTGAGTACTACAACTCTAAAACTCATGACCCAGTCAGGAGTATAATCATCTTCACCACTTGGTAACATATTCCGAGGTCATTTGGCTTGGTTTATTTTGAGAATCGTTTGATATGCAGATTGTCCCAGGCCCGTTAAACTTGCCCACGACTGACCAACGCCTGGTAAGATAGAGAATCCGAGTCCTGTGCATGCTGCACCCACGTTAACCTCATATGCTAGCTACCTTTTTGCACATTTCCTCCACGCCTAAGCAGCAATAGCCTGGGCCCGGCGACGATCACGCTCGTCGGCGATGGTGAGCTTCACGCCCTTGCCCTTGGGTAGGCTGATCCACGGCTTCTCGCTTCCGATGACGCTGCCCGTGCGTTAGCTATTGTACTGCTGCCAGAACAGCTTTTCACTTGGCAACTTACAAGACGTTGGCCTCACGCGTGGAGAATTCGTTGTCAACGGCATCCTTGATGTGGACAACGTTGAAACCTCCGTCGTGGCGCTCACGGTGAGTGATGACACCAACACGACCCATGTTGCGACCACCAGTGATCATGGCAATGACACCAGTGTCGAAGTGAATGAACTCGGAGATTTTGCCAGTGGCCAAGTCGATCTTGACGGTATCGTTGACCTTGATGGCGGGATCGGGGTAACGGACTCTGTACGTTCCTTTAGTATGATTTCTTCATGGCTTCGCCATTAGGCTAGTCTGATGCCCGACGCAAGAGGTCTCCCTCAAGCACCTTGCCCAAACTGTGCCCAACGGCTGATAGAGGCAGCAAACTTACGTTCGCGCGTCATGCGTAACACAGTAGGGAATTCCGCCCTTGCCAAGCTGAACACGCTTGACTTTGCCCAACTTGTATGTCGCCTCCTCAGCAGTTATCCGGTGCACCGTGTAACGACCCTTGGTATCGTAGACGAGGCGGAAGTTCTCGCCCGTCTTCTCGAGTGTGATGACATCCATAAACCCAGTGGGGTATGTGGAGTCGGTGCGGACCTTGCCGTCGACCTTGACGAGGCGCTGCATGAGGATGGCCTTGACCTCGCGAGCGTTGAGGGCATACTTCAGGCGATTTCGGAGGAAGATGACCAGAGGCAGGGAGTCGCGGAGCTTGTGGGGACCAGGGGATGCTTTGGGAGCATAGGCACCGGACAGTTTGTCGAGTAGCCAGTGCGAGGGCGCACTCAGGCGCTTTTGGTGCTTCTTTCTGTATACAAATGTCAGCGATGAGTTACGAAAATAGAGTTGCGACGCAAGGCGGGAAGGCGGCGACGACGGTTGAATTGCTAGAGTGTCTGCCAAAGTGCATATTAGGATCAACTTACGGTCCACGTCCCATGTTTGCGGTATTGTCGGAGGCTGGTGATTGAAGTTGAAAGTTCTCGAGAGTATTCAAGAGCAGGCGATTTTCGATCGTGGTGCCCGCCAAGCTAGTCCGTCGCTTGTAGGGCCAATGAGCGAAGGGGCGCTAGCATCACAGTCTAAACCAAAATAGTCAGTACGATAAAGCTCTTATGCTATCCTTTTTTCCCCATATATTTTTATGTTCAATTGACTGCAAAGGTGAAATGTAATTGATTGGTCTGATTGTCATGCTACATTAGGCTTTATCAACTAGAAGAATTACGTGAGAGCAAGTCTCGAGCGACTTTATCCTAAGATAACCAAAAAACAATCCTAATAATACCTTTTCCACGATTCCAATTTCAGATTCATGCAGTGTTATTTACTGGTATCTGATACTGACTCAGGTAATTGAGTACTTTTCATTTCATCCATTTCCCCCCTCACATCACGCAAATCCCTTCAGCACTGCGGCCTCCGCGTTCAGTATCGAAGAGCCAGCCGCTCCAATTACAGCTACAACTGGTTAGTAACTGCATGCAAACACCACTCATCTCACTTCGGCAAACTTACTGTTATGACTGAGCGCAACGAACATGATATCGAAGATGCCCGACTCATCCTCCCTCACTCTCCCAACACTGACAGCATATCCTCTATCCGTCTCCCTGTCCAACCTTGGCTGTGGACGATCCGGCTCCTCCATAACGATGATAGCCTTATTAGGCGCCGACGGACAGCCCAACGTCTGGGCCTCTGAAACATACTCTCTCATCGCCTTCTTGACCTCCTCGGCGCTGGGCGGAGGCCGTTTCTGGAAGCGCAGCGACACGCACGCTGTATGTCCGTCCAGAACAGGCACGCGATTACATGCTGCAGATATCTTCATAGGCTGCTCCACAAAGCCCGTAACTTCCCCATTGACGCTTCCCAGGATCTTGGAGGCCTCTGGTTGTAGTTTGTCTTCTTCGCCTGATATGTAGGGAACGACGTTGTCAATGATGTCCATGCTGCTGACACCTGGATACCCGGCTCCGGACACGGCCTGCATGGTTACGACGGAGACTTGCTCCACGGGGCCGAATTTTGATTGAAGTGCAGCGAAGGGGATGACGATGCCGATGACGGCGCAATTCGAGTTGCAGACGAGGAAGCCCTTGCCCAGACCGTGGTGTTTTCGCTGGTGTGAGATGACATCGAGATGTGCGAGATTGACTGTTGGGACGACGAGCGGGACGAGCGGGTCCTGGCGGTAGTTTTTTGCATTGGAGAAGACGGCGAGGTTAGATTTGAGAAATGCCATTTCTGCACAAGTATCAGCGAGGAATCATCTGCAATCAAAGACATGAAGCATCATCTCTTGTATCTCTCTTACCGACATCGCCCGCCACATCGCTATCCAAGCCAGAGAAGATCAAATCGCAGTCCTCAAACTCCTCCGGCACGCATTTCTTAACGACCAAGTCGCCAATCCTGTCCGTAAAGGGAATTGATTGTTTCCACCGAACGGCATCTTTGTATTTCTTGCCCGCTGAGCGTTCCGACGCGCCAACGGCATGGAGCACAAAGTGTGGGTGTAGAGCGAGGAGTAGAATGAAGCGCTGGCCAACGGAGCCCGTCGCGCCTAGGACCCCTGCACATGTGCCTTTTTGTTAATATCTATGTACAATTCCATTTATCGGGGCAATGGAAGGGAATAAGCGACCCACCGCATTTCTTCTTGGGGAAATTCCTATTGTTAGATGTGAAATGTTCGGCGTCCATGTTTGGTGCTCCAGGCATGGTGCTGGAAGGCAAGGGAAGGGAAGCTCAGGTAAAGCTCAATGGTGGGATTGGAGTGTTCTGTAGAATGACGGATGTTGGCTGCGGGAGTTACTTTTGGTGTCTAGTGGGGTTAATTAATAAGTTTTACAGTCACTTCGATACACGGACGCTTGTTTTCCTGCCCCTCAACACCCGCTTATTCCGATCACGGAACGGCATCGGGCCTATATGGGATGTCGCCAATCAGCCCATGCCGATTTTCGGCATCATGTTGTCTGATGGGTGTTTGCAAGCCGCGGGAGAGAAGTGATTATAAAAAGCATGTGGAATGTTTCTTAATACATTGATTGGTCTACAGGTAGAAACGCTGACAGCCGCCCACCCACGCTCAATGCAGATTTCTTTTGTGAAAAAACAGAGCAGAGTATGCAAGAACGCCCAAGTATACACCCGAGCACAAGATATCCAATGATACAAGTTTCCAGACTATTTCGGCAGTTCCATAATCTTTCCGGGATTCATCAACCAGTAAGGATCAAGGGCGCCTTTGATGCTCTTCATGACGTTGATGGTATCGAGGCCGAGCTCTTTGAGCAGTGAGTCTTTCTTACCCAGTCCCACGCCATGTTCTCCTGTGCAGGTTCCATCCATCTCTAAAGCTCGGTTGACCATATCCTTGATGCATTTTTCAACTGCCGCTCGCTCTTTGGGGTCTTTGCTGTTGTACATGATGCTCTCGTGGAAGTTGCCGTCTCCGATGTGTCCCAGGATACTAGCAAACAGGCCAAGATCATCCATCTCCTTCTTCGAGATTTCTGTTCCCTCCCGTCAGCAAAAGGCCATATATATATGTTGCTGGCCGACAATGGACGGAATGCGTACCTATGATATCTGGCAGTCGTGAAAGCGGAACAGCCACATCCGTGGACCAAACCTCTTCGCCTTCTTTTCGCATCGCAAGCATGCTCCAGAGGGACTCTTTCCTCGCAGACCAGAGCATCTTTTGTTCTTCTGCACCCATGGCAAACTCGAAATCACCGCTCTTATGTGCCCTCGAAATGGCCTTGACTTGCTTCACGTTCTCCTGGACCTGGCATAGGGTTAGTATCTTCCCGTCGAAGGCACACTCAGGAATGGCTTACTCCTGCTTTGGTGCCAGAAAACCTAGAGTCCCATGTTAGCATGTATTCGACCATCACATCTAGGAATATGCATACTTGAAGAACATGGTGGGTACTTCTTTCCACTTCTTTCCCGTAGAACCAGCCTTGTTGATGACGGACATTTGAACATCATCCATGACTAAAAGCGGAGGGTCGAAGTCAGCAAAGTTCTTCAGATAGTGAGGCAGGAAGTATACTTTGCACCTCCGGGATACGTACTCTCCATGGCTGCGACCGGAATTCCCGCACGCATGATCTGAGAAGAAGCTAATGGTGGGGAGGCAAAATCAGTAAAACCCTTCAAAGTATAGGAATCTTCAACATTGGGGATGAGGTAAGACGAGTAGCAATGTGATGTCTTGCTCATGGTGATACGTACCAGCAGCAGCATCGCGAATAGAAGGGAACGTCACGACAGCAACGCTGGTTTCTTGCGGTATTACTGCAAGCTTGAGTGTGATCTCGGTGACCAAGCCCAGGGTGCCTTCTGAGCCAATGAAGAGGTTTGTGAGGTTGTATCCAGCCGAGGACTTTCTATGCGAATATTAGGAATGACATAATGGCAGTTGGGAACGTGACGCATACCGAGGACGACGTCGCGTCTTGATGATGGTGCCATCGGCAAGGACAACGGTTAGGTTGATGACCCAGTCTTTCATAGTTCCGTATCTAACTGCATTGGTACCACTGTCGGGGTTTCAATTCATGTCTCCTCTATTATTGCTGTATGTGAGATCTTACCTGCAGCTCGTTCCGACCATGCCGCCGATTCTGGCCTATGGTATAGGTCAATACATGGCTTGGACTGCGTTGGTGAGATCGCCGGGTGGATTGGCAATTTCGTGGACAAAACTTACAGATGGACCGGGGTCGACAGGGAAGAACAAACCGCAATCTTTGATTTGTTCGTTTAGGGTCATCCAGGACACAGATGGCTGCACTACAACATCCATGCTATATATGTACGTCAGGTTGAAAATCTCTAGCCTAAGCTTACAGTGTTCGCTTACTCGTCGGCATGCAAGGACAGGATTTGATCCATGAAGGAGAAATCAATGCTCATACCCCCGTAAGGAGCAGAGAAGTTTGCTTCCAGACTCGTCCCTCCAGAATAGGGGACTAGAAGATGAGTCAGCGGAAGTTCCCCTAGTAATCCGCGCAGCTCGTACTCATGGGCACCTTGTACTTGTGGCATACTCTGGCAATAGCAGAAACTTCTGCAGTTGACTTTGGGTATGCGACGGCGACTGGGAGTTGTTCAATGTTGATTGAGGACCACTCCGAGTATCCATGCAAGAGCAGGTCTTCGTCGTCTGTGCTGATGGCATCTTCTCCAAGCAGGTCTTGTAACTCATGTATCGCCTGTGCTGGGGCGTTAGCGGTGTCGACGAGTTGATGAAATTTGCAGAACCTGCCTTTTCCATAGTCGTCTTGGATGCATAGTGGTGCCTCGAGGGCATTCGAATTCCAAGGCGAGAGGTATCTCCACTGACGCCATACAGGTAGGCGGAAGTGGCGGTCAAAGCGCCGAATAGTAGGGCTCGGGAGGAAGTCCAAAAAGGTTTCTGTCGGGGGTTGTTTGATTTGGTGGATTTGATGGATTTGTCGGCTATGCTCGTTTGGGTTCGAAAGGCACCCCGCCGCAACAGAGGCGAGGCGAGCTGCCTGAGTCTGGCTGCTGGAAGGCGGAACATGGGGGGAAAAAGTCTGGAATCTAGGTGGGAAGGGTGTTGTGGAAAGGTGATATGATAAGGTAGGGCACTAGACAATTGCAGAGGATTACGAATGCCATCAGTCCGTCCTGGGGCGGGTGGCCGGTCTAGAGGTGTGAAGAGGAAAGGATGGCAGCATCCGAACTTGACCCACTAGAGATTCCTATGTAAGTAATAGCTTGATAGCACACAATGTGAGCAGGGGCCGGGTAGGTTTATTTTTTTGGGGGGTGTCTAAACGCAGTTGGCGCCCCGTTCTTTGGCTTTGGTGGCGTAAGGAGCCAGGCCAGCGCACGAGCAAGGTCGTATTAACGCTGACATGGCGGCGGTTCTGTACACACCATGCAACGTACAGGAAATGGCTGCATGATCAGCTGCAGGGGAGCGCGACAGAAACAATTGCGGGGAAAGACAAGGACGTGAATTCGGGAGGCATCTGAAGCCATACAAAGAGTAGGTACTACTGTAGATGGGCGCCGTGGCACGATGAGAGCAGGGGGGGGGGGGGGCTGGGCACAAGCACATACGGAGTAAGATGCCGGCTCTGTCGCGTGAGGAGGGGAAACTATGTACAGTACTTGTACATAGATAGATATGCCGCTGCACGACATGTACCGGTAATGTACAGTATGTATGTATGTATGTATATACTGTACATAGACGAGAGCCCATCTGCCAGGGGCGAGCGACGACATGGATTTGGGACGAGAATCGTTATTACCCATGACGTTGCGGCTCCTCATGCCTTATGGCGAGTGGGAGGGTTTCCTTGTATGTACGTACTGTATACATTAGTAGACTGCAGCTTGTTGCACAGGATGCGGATTTGCGCCTCGTCCATTGCGATTGGACGTTGACAGATACAATTACCCCCAGGAAACTGCAAGTGGAGTGGAGTGTGTCGTGTGAGTGATGAGTGATGAGTGATGAATGAGTGCTGGAGCCAGAACCGGCGGCGAAGCGTGGGGGAGGGGTAGGGCAATGATGAGTGATGGTGATGAGTGATGGTGATGAGTGATGAGTGATGAGTGATGAGTGATGAGTGATGTATGAGGGGCCCTTTAATGTTGGTTGTCAGGGCCAACGAACCCTTCTTTGGAAAACAAACCTCGACGGTGACCCTCTCTCTACGCAACCAACAACCCAGCATCTCAAACCTACCTACCTACAAAGGTTACCTCCCCCTCCACACCATGGCCAATGTTGAAACCGAACTGGCCAAGGAAATTGCCCGCATTGTCGCGTGCCAGTATCCCCCCTCTCTCGTTGTAAGTTGATTGTCACGTCGTGTCGTACCGCATTTCCCCAGCTTTTCATTAGGTAATTACTGCATACCTAGATGAGAGAAGAAAAGAACAAAGTTAATTACGAGTCGTGTGTTTTGTGTCACAGTGTGGATGTGGGCTGTGGGCTGTGGGCTGACGTGCATTTTTAGAAACTAGCCGATACCCTCGCCCGTGCCGACCCTCTAGTCGTACAGACATGCATGCAAAACTGTCTACCTAGTGCTGTCACAAAGTTGGCCTCGATCGTATCCGCCGCATTACCGCTCTGGGCATATACACTGGATATCTTGAGAAAGCTCTGTACGTGACCTCACCTCATCAAAGGGGGCCCCCTCGTCCTCCTTCCGCATCCAGTCGAGCAAACTAATCGTGCCTTGGCAGCAAACTCACCGGATTTCAGACATACACTCCTACTCCACACTCCCGCCCTACTATGTGCCCTACTTACAAAGGCAAACGCTTCCCAGACAGACTTTGACCAGGTATGTAATGTAATCTTCTGTATCACGTCCTACCCGCTGTCACTTCCCAAGACCAAAGAGTCCAATTCATCTTGCACGCTTATCAAATAAGCCCCGCTATTCTCCTCGGGATATGTCATCAAAGAATCATCATGATCATCATGTGCCTTCTTTCATCTTGACCACCTTCCCCATCTTATATTGATTACATCAGACGGCTCATTCTCAACATAGTATGCCGACCTCGGTGTGCTTCTACTCTCACACCCCCTCCCGGACTCGGTGCCCTTGCCTGCGAGCGCCCAGCCCTTCTTCTTGCGCGTCTTCGACAGGGCCATACAGGCACCCGACCACATCACTATCAGGCCAATCTACTGCATGCTCAATGGCGCTTGTAGACACCTCCTTGGCCTCTTGCCTTCCGAGCCAAGGCACGATTTTGATAAGAAGCTCTGTCACGTCCTGTCGTCCAATTTCGCTGCCCAGAACTCGATGCTTTTGCTGTGGTGCTTCGGAATCGCCATTCTAGCCGAGCACCCACAACATGTAGGTAACACGCACAACTCGTCCTACAGTTCGCAACCCCCTGTCCCAAATGACGTCTCGGAGAGGCAATGGACAACTGCAGCCGGTCGCAAGTTGTTTGGCTCGCCAAACGGCGTCTACAAAACCATCAACCTCACTTACCTAAGCGTCATCTTCCTGACCTCTAAAGGAGATGTATCTGACTGTGAAGCCATTGAGGGGATTCGGATTGCTATCAGCATCTTGACATGCGTCGATCCGGGCATGAGACAAAGTTGGCCAAACTCGACTTCCCACGTGGCAAAGAACATATTTCCAAAGCTCCCTGACAAGATACTGCGGAGAGGGCTTGTTGACGTTCGAATTCAGTTCGAGGCCCTCTCCTTCTTCGCCATGTTTGTTCGAGAAGCCAGCCTCCCACCCAGTGTCGTCGACGAGTACGAGAGTGTCCTTGCCCAGATTCCAAAACTCTACACCGACGTCGAGTCTCTCAGAGAGACTCTTTCGGTTTCTTTGCCGTCATTTGCACCTCAACTTCGAGAATCCACCCTTCATCGACTATTGTTGGATATTCTACAAGTATGCAACGAACCTGTCTCGTCCCAACTATGCAGTTACTCAGTCCTAGTGCAAGAGCTCGGTACAGTAATACCTGATTGTACACCTCTGAGGTCTAAGATGCTATCGGCTCTGTCTTCAAATGGGCTACAAGCTAGCATTCGAGGCTTTCTTGCCTCCCCTGGGAACTGCCTTCAGGACGTCGGAGTGCAGTATGGCGATACGGCGAGTGCTCTTCGACACCGAACACTTGTTTCATCTACCATCTCGATGTTACTGACAGCAGCTCTCACAGCCCAGTCAACTGAGCCAGGACTAACACATTCTCTTGCCATTTCTCTTCTCCGTAAACAGCAAAAGCTTACGCACATCCCGCCATCTTACCCTGTAGCTACGACCCCTAGTGCGCATGCATCGATATCCTTATTCGAGCAAGAGAGTACACAGTTCACCGGGCGCCACCTCCAGGACTGGAGAAGCCGCCTTAGTTCGGAGTTGGAGAGTCAAAGCTTTTATCAGCGTGATTCTGTAATTCGATCCGTTGCGCAAATTTGTCAAGATCTCGAAACTCGATGCGAAACCGTCGAGGAGCCACTTCGTATCGAGCAAACCAAGTCGAAGGAGCTTGAGACTCAGGTATCCAAACTCCGCGAACAGATCGTGTCTCTAGAAAACGAGGCAATAGATCGTAGGTTGTACTGCGATGGCCTCGAAGCCGAGGTTGGCAGCGCTGAAAACGAGAGGAACAGCATAGCTGCTAGACTCGATGATCTACAAAAACGATTTGCGGATGCAAACAAAGAAGCAGACGAGTCTCTCCTAGCAGCCCAGGAAAGCTTCAACTTCAGGCAGCTTCAATTCCGTTCGACCATCCTCACGCACGAAGAGGACATCGAGGCCCTGACCAAGGAAAAGGACCGACTCGAGGAAGAAGGGCGGCAGAAGGAGAGCGAGAGGAAGACGTTATGCGAGCTGCATGATGACGAGATGCAGGCCATGAACCAGGAGAAGAATCGGCTTTTGGATGAGATTCAACGCATTGGTCACGAGAATACCACCATGAATGAGCATCAAGAAAGACTCAAAGTCGACCTGAACAGCATCAAAGAAGAGCTGGAGGTAGAGCGTCGCACAACTTCACAACAAGCAGACGAGATCAGTCGACTCGAAAGCAAAGGCGCTGATCTTGAGCACCGCCTACACGACACCGAGGCAGAACTTGGGGCTATAAACGGCCAGCTGAGCGAGCTTCAGCTTCGCCATCAGCAGCTTGTCCAGACTTCGGAAGAAGCCCTGCAAGCTTTGGAGGCTCGACACGAGAAAGAGTTTGAAGTGGCAACCAGCAAAGCGAACGACGAGTGCAAGCATCTTGAGGACGAGTTGCAGGATGCACTCCATGATGGCAAGCAGGTAAGGAGAGCGTATGAAGACAGCCAACGTGAGCTCCAGCTCCTTCAAACTACAGTCAACGCACTCGAAGAAGAGGTCCGGCAGCTCAGCGATGCTTGTTCGGAAAAGGAGGAAGAGCTGAGAGCCTTGAAGAACAGGGTCCTAGCCTCAATCAGTCTTGTCACGGAACCCATGCCCGCCCGCAACAATATGGCAGACAAACCAAGAACACCACGAGAAAATCGACGTCGCAAATCTGCCATGCGTACATTCCAAGACGTTGCGCCGATGACCACGTCATATACCCAAGAAATTACGAATACAGTGATGGAGCATGTAGCAGATGCACATTTCACCTCTAGTGACTCCTCCAGAGATGGTTCCACGCCTAAACGAGCCAAACGTCGATCTACATTCAAGACGTCCACGGTGCACGCAACCAATGCCCAGAGCATGGTATATCCTTCTCGATTGCACGCAAAGAAATCATCGCCCACGGAGCATTCTGTGCTGAGACAAGTGTCTCCAAATCGTCGGCACACAACTGTCGGCTTTGCAATTCCCGAAAAGGACGAGCAAGAAGAACAGAATGAAGGCAATGGCGGAGTTGTCTTGGGAAAGAGGAGAGGGAGTTTTGGTGGCGGGGGCGGAAGCGGCGGCAGCGGAGGTAGAAGCGGAGGCGACATGCAAGCCTCGTTTGATATGGACGGCTTTCTAGCTGCTGGTACACCGTTCACACCGGGTAACTTCACGTCAGGAACAGGAAGCGGACCAGAAGAAGAAGAAGAAGAAGAATCGGCTACAGAATTATTATTATAATTAGTCTCATATTAGCGACTTTTGGATTCGGACAAGATGATTTAGTGTTGAAAATAGCCAATCGGATGCATGGATCTACCATGCATGTGGCCGGAGGTAACCGTCCAGCACGGTCTCGGCTATTCTGGTACACAAGCATTCCATCTTTAATTCATCATTATTTCCCCTTTGCCTCATTTTCTTTTTTTGCGCACGTCGTTGCAACAATTTTTCCATGAGTTATCCCACCGTCAAGGATCAAGATCGTCATGGAGCATTGTAATCGAGCCATCGAGTGTGACAGAGCAGGTTGACGCAAGTAGGACTGCGTGGTGCAGCGCCAGTTCTCGCACGCAACTCTTCTTGCACGCACGCGACTCTTCTTGCCAGGCTCGTGTCGGTGAGCAAGAGTGTTGGCACGATTCCAATTCTTTAGGTGCACGCACGGCTGCTTGCTTGTCCTCTATCTAGGACGGACCATCTGTCCACCAGAGGCTCGATTTTGCTCGACGCCGAACAACAGGGTCGAAAGAGGCCGCCTTGTTCGTTCACTGAGACACTGCTCGTTCTCCGACGTTCAGAGCACAAACGAAACAGGCTTTTTTGTTCAAAGTCTGACTCTACTCTCGTTTTGGCTCACCTCACTTGCTCTTCTTCATCGCTCACTCTTACGCTCCAAGACGGAGAGGAGAGCCTGAGCCTACTTGTAGCACCCCCACATACCCTTGACCTTTGCTTCTTCAAATCTCCATCTCTACGCTCGAATAGATCGATCCCTCCAATTCCTTCCGACTTGGCGGTTCGTTTGCTTGTCTCTCCCGCATCATCTACAAATAGATGCAGCAAACGCGCAGTCGTCCACCATCCTTCCACTTGCATCCACCTCGTCCACCATCTTGTCCACCGCCTTGTCCACCGCCTTGTCCATCACCTCTCCAGTCAACTCTCCAGTCAACTCTCCAGTCAACTCTCCAATCAACTCTCCAATCAACTCTCCAATCAACTCTCCAATCAACTCTCCAGTCAACTCTCCAGTCAACCCTCCAGTCAACTGGTCAAACGAGAGATTTTGCGCACATATCAAAAAGCACACTGCTGAGTGAAGGTGTCAAGTATCCGCGCGACTTCTCCCTCCAAAGCTCAGAGGCCGCTTTCCTGCCAAAAACAGCATCACGCAAGGCCGAAATCGGCAGTCACCTCACTACAGTGCTCCAGGGCCTCTGCGTGACGTAAACGCCAATTGTCGTCCGCAAATATGGACGCCGAAATGGACGCTTATCAATCGGGCGCCGACTCAAATTTGTACTCCAACCCACCATCTCACCCACACTCCCCGCTCTTCCCTTACTCGCGCTCTACCACATCACCTTCTTCCTTCTCGAGTCTGAAGCTTGGTTCTGACCTTGGTGAGACGCCCAACGGTGAGACGCCCAACGACGAGACCAGCCTCCAGTCCTCTCACAGCCCCCAATCCTCTCACAGCCATCGTGGTGGCGGTAGAGGCAGAGGCGGAGGCAGAGGCAGAAGCGGCGGACGCGGTCAAGTCAAATCTGCCGGATACGGCATTGTCAGGCCGCCGACAACGACTGGCGACACCCCACAGTCCAGAGCAGCAATGGCCGGCGTGGGACGTGGTCGAGCCAACACACACTCGATCATTAGGTCGCCAGATGTTGGCCAGGGCCCGCAACAACACAGGGCCAACTGGAACAGCCAAGCCAGTCAAAGTAACTTTCAGCGAGACTATAACGGAGCGGCCGGCTCTCGTACGTCGTCTCCAAACCCCAATAGACCCGCCAGCCATGGCCCGCAAGGACAGCGCACCCTCGAAAGAGCCCTCACTCGTACCAACGGCCAGAACTGGGCTCACCAGCAAGAATCGAAATTTCGCATCCATGGCATACCACGAGGTTACTGGACAAATGATGTACATCAGGCACTGTCTCGCTACGGCAATATTACCAGAATCGAGATGCAGCCCAACAACGTGGGGAGCTCCGCCTGGGTCACCTTCCAGTATGTCACTGCGTTTCAATTCGCATAACCAATTCCTCTCTAACCTGCCTACAGACCTCCTCCAACCCACCGTATCGAGAATGAGCATGTCAAGTTTGCAAGGGCCCGCGTCAGAATCGAACCGCTAAATGTTCGACCATTCACCGTTCCAAGCCCAGTCAACCCGTCCAAGGTGTACAACGAACTCAACATCGTTTACGCCAACTCGATCGATTTTGGCGTGAGAGTCGAAGACAAGTCTATGATGATAATGCGCACCGCAGAAGCAACAAACCAAGTTCAGATGGCACTGAACCTCAAGCGGAAAGAGATTGACATTCAGTTTCCCCTCATGGTTGATGGAAGGCTTACACGCCTCCGCTTTCGCGTGCCTCTTTCATTGCTCGGGCGCATCGATAGAGTCACCAAGGACGAGGGCCAGGTAACCCTGGTTATACCATTCGAGTCTCCACCTCAATTTTTCATGCAAGCTAAACCGGAAGAAGTCTACAAAACCTTCAGTCGATCGGACAGGATCTGGCTAGATTGGTATACTTGGTATCGCCAGACCGAGGTCGTCAAACAAGTAGACAGGAGTCGCATCAATACCGAGCCTTTGATGCACCTTAAAGATGACGCCATCATCGATATCGGGCGATGGACGACCTACCAATTGTCATTTGACGCAGCATCCCTCGTGGGTCCAAAGTTTGCAGAGTTCACTAGTGCCCTTGCCGATTATGGAGTACCTATTGTGGCCCAAGAAAGATACACGTTTGTAGACAAGACCACTCCTCTCCTATGGAGCCAACTTCAAGATGAGATATCAACGACTCATCCGCAATTCGAGCCATCCGCGCCAGGATCAGCATTTGACGAGCTTGCTACCCGTCAAATTCACTTGGCATTTCCAGTCCGATATCAACTCGAAGTTTGCCTATCTAATGGCTTCCTGAAGGAGCATACAATTACTAACGCTTTTCTAACTAGACTGGCTTCTATGGACCCCGCCGAGGCTACCTACATCCTGGAGAAGGTAGCCGACAGGCAAATCTTGCAACAAACTGTGCAGTATGATGGGATGAAAGCATTCGACGTGCGCGTTCCAGGTCGTATTTCGAAGAACGTGCCGAATTATTGCGTTCTCTCTCGCGCAGCAAACATCACCCCGACCATGATTCATGTTTCCTCGCCTGTTGTAGAAACTTCAAACAGAATTATTCGAAAGCATGCTGCAGACACAGATCGCTTCATACGTGTCAAGTTCTCTGACGAAAAGACCGAAGGACGAGTTAGTCAAGGAGATGATAGGTCAGAAGCAGTATTTGAGCGCATTAAACGAGCTATGAATAACGGCATCGTTGTGGCTGGCCGCTATTATGAGTTTCTAGCATTTGGAAATTCACAGTTTAGGGAGAACGGAGCCTTCTTCTACGCACCAACCTCCTCCGCAACGGCAGATCAGATTCGCGTTGCTATGGGCGAATTCTCTCATATCAAGACGGTTGCCAAATTCGGCGCTCGCCTTGGCCAGTGTTTCTCCACTACCCGCTTCATTCACAACGTTAATGTGGTCATTGAAACAATTCCAGACATAGAGCGAAATGGCTTCACCTTTACAGATGGCGTAGGGAAGCTGTCACGGTTCCTAGCCCAGATGGCGGCAGAAGAACTTGGACTTCAAAACCCCTTTGACGATCCTCCTTCTCTGTATCAGTTCCGTTTGGCCGGCTGTAAGGGCGTTTTAGCAATCGATCCGAGTCTCATGGGAACCACTATAAACATTCGACCAAGTCAGTACAAATTCTTAGGGCACGCAAAGGGCCTAGAGGTCATCCGCGCTTCTGCCTATGCCACTGCCAACTTCAACCGTCAACTGATCATCGTGCTCTCCACCCTCGGCGTTCCAGATCATATCTTTATACGAAAGCAACAAGAGATGGTGAACTATCTTGAGAGAGCAACCAAAGAGCAGACTGTAGCTTTGCAGCGATTGTCTCGTAATATCGACTTCAATAGGACGACGCTGACAATGGTCGCAATGATTTTGGATGGCTTCATGCAGAGTAGAGATCCCTTCATGATGTCACTTCTCCAACTCTGGCGAGCCTATCACATCAAGTATTTGAAGGAGAAAGCCAGAATAGTCATCGAAGAAGGGGCCTTCGTGTTGGGCAGCGTCGACGAGACTGCAACCCTGCGAGGCCACTTCGACGACCCACAATCTCGCCTAGACGCGACAAGGGACGGAAAACTGGAAACTTTACCGGAGATCTTCCTCCAGATTTCCGATCCGACCAAGAAGGGCTGCTACAAGGTGGTGGAAGGCGTCTGCATCCTTGCACGCAACCCGTCACTCCACGCCGGAGACATCCGCGTAGTTCGCGCAGTAGATGTACCAGCCTTGCATCATATGAAGAATGTCGTTGTGCTGCCACAGACGGGAGACCGAGACATCGCAAACATGTGTTCTGGTGGGGATCTTGATGGAGACGACTACCTCGTCATGTGGGATACTGATTTCATCCCAGAGACTATCAACGAGCCTCCGATGGACTTCACCCCGGAAAAGCCTCAGGAACTGGACCGGCCCATCACAGTGGCGGACATGACGGATTTTTTTGTAAAATATATGAAGAACGATTCACTCGCCAAGATCGCACTTGCCCACCTTGCACAAGCAGACTTGAATCCCGAGGGCGTGAACGACGAAAAGTGTCTAGAGCTTGCAAGACTTCATTCCCAAGCCGTGGACTATTCCAAGAGCGGACTCCCCGCCATCATGGACCGCGACCTGAAGCCAAAGAGGTGGCCACACTTTATGGAAAATAAGTATCGCACCCAGAGTCAGATTTACACGTCGAAGAAGATTCTAGGAATGCTTTACGACCAAGTGAAGCTCGTCGATTTCCATCCCCAGTACGAAAACGAGTTCGATGGTCGAATCCTAACCGCCTTTGAACTGGACGATGCCATATTGAATGAGGTTGCGCGTATCAAGGAAGATTACGACTCTTCATTGCGACGCTTGATGGCCAAACATGCGATCCAGACCGAATTCGAGGCGTGGTCCGTCTTCGTTTTATCTCACAATCAAGAAACCCGCGACTACACGTTCGCCGAAGAGTTTGGCATTGTAGTGAAGATTCTAAAGGACACTACCCGCCAGTCGTGCCGTGAAGCTGCTCCAGAGCATGGGGGAATTTCCCGGTTCGTCGCGGCTATGTACACGGCAACTGCTAATGAGACGAGGGCAGCTCTCGAAGAGTGCCGCAAGACAAAGACTGTAGGCGGCCGTGAAGTTCCAGTACGTAAGATGGACCCGGAACATATGCCTCTCATGAGCTTCCCTTGGGTGTTTTACGAGGAACTTGGTCGCATCGCGACTGGATCTCAACTCACTCGACAACCGGTTGTGGTACATCGAGGTGTGCAGAAACATCACAAGAAGCAGACCGATTCGGACAACAAGCCTACGGCCGAGACTGCCGGTAACGTCAAAACCAAGGAAGGCATTACGCATTTCGGAGAGCTATTGAAACTGGATTTCAGTCATACATTGCCAGCAGCGACTGAAGACTCGGAGAAGGCTTCCAAACCTCGACTTGACTCAAATTATGCTTCCAACACCGGACAAGGCTCGGAGAAGACTCTCAACAACACCTTACAAGACTCACAAAGTGTAACCAATGGAACACCATCTGGACCAACTCAATTTCCTATTCAGAAAGTAGCTCAGGGCGGAGGATACAACGAAAGCGAGAATGGAACATTACCATCAAGGAGTGAGAGTGAACAAACAGAGCCGAGAAAAGAGCATAGTAGCGAAGTGGAGGTCAGAACTGCACCAAAAACTTCAGCGATGGATAGACTGAAGAGGTGGATGTGATTTTGAGATTGGAATGAGCAAGGCATGGTGGAATGGGGCGAGGCAGACGGCTTGGCTGCTCACAAATGTCATCGAGTGCAGCAAACCTTGCAAGGTTTGCGGTTTTAATCGAAATGGCCTGTCAGAAGTGAGCAGGCGCATAGAAATTGATCACTGCTCCTCCAGTCAGGATGTATTTCTTGCATGGAGCTGGGCTGCCGGGATGATCTCTCTTCGAAGGATCAGTCTCTTGGTGCAACCAGTAGCGACAAGAGAGAAAAGCAGAAAAATATCAAAAATTTGAAACCTATAGTCCTTCTCTAGTGCCAACAATGTCGTGAAGGTCCGAGGTGAGATTTCGTCTTGCTCGTGGATGAATGTTATTACACCCAAGCAACTTCTGGAAATAGATCAAAAGGCTAACGAGGACTCTGCAAAGCGCTTTTGTATCTGCCAGGGTCACTTTACTATGCCGAGAATATGTAGCCTATATGTACCTCTAATACAGTTACTATGCTCTCACGGAGTTCCCAAGATGCTTATCGATAAGAGAAGATGTCCAGACGCCTTGTGCAACCCCCCACGACCCCCCTCCCTCCCCCCCCCTCCCCCCCCAGGATTTGCACACACAAAACGCGCCCACATGATGCCACCCTCATCACGAATCCCGCCCCTACTCCAACCATACACGCACCTCCCATCCTCTCCCTCGACCATCCTCCTCACAAGCACCCTGGGCGCGAGCGCAAATTGGCTCATCATCCGCTTCCTCTGCGCCGCGCTGTCTATCGAACCAAACCACCCATTCCCCCAACACCCCACGGAAAACTATGGCTCTACTACTACTATTACGCCGGCAAGCGGAGAGGAGCAGGATGGCGGCGGCAGCAACGGCAGCAACGGCAGCAGCAGCGTCAACGTGGTGCTCGTTTCTTGGATGAGGGATTGGGATTTTTGGAAACAAGAGGCTAGGAAGGGTGGAGGGTTGGATTTGGAGAGGTTGAGGAGGGGGGGTCGCGTCGCGTTTGTGGATGGGCTGGCGGGGTTGTTTGTTGGTCAGGATCAGGGTCAGAGTCAGAGTCGGGAACCTGTGCGTACCACTGCTGCTGCTGCTGCAAGGACAATACCGCAGAGTCGGCCTCTTGCTGTTGCCAGAGGACCGCCGGGCAGGACGTTACAGGCGAGGGCACCACCACAAGCAGCAAAGGTTCCAGGTACTACTACTACTACTACTACTACTACTACTACTACTACCACCGCAGACAACGCCTCTCCTCCTCCACCACCAGGAGGGCACTATTACACGCTCGCGGACCCCTCGCTCAAGACGCTCGAATCCACCATCCGAACCGCCCTCGCCGACCTGCCTCCCGCGGCGCGCAAATCCCTGCTCATCCTCGATGCCCCCGACGCCCTCCTGGCCACGACGCCCTCCATCTCGCCCTCGGCCCTGACGTCGACCCTCTTGGCCCTGCAGACATCATCCTCCACCGCCGCCGCCACTACCACCACCACCACCACCAGGGACACGCACGTCCTCGTCCACCTGCACGCCGACACGGCACTGCTCTCGGCCAGCACGCCGGCGGCGCAGCCGCTGGAGATTGCGGGCCATAATTTCTTGGTCAAGACGGCGCATAGGAGCCGCAGGGTTATGAGCTGCAGGGTGCTGGATACGGGCGTTGCGAGAGATGTTAGCGGGGTGTTGAGAGTGACGGAGAGCGATGGGTGGGAGGGGTTGGTGCTTGGGCAGCAGAATGATGGCAGGGCGGGAAATGATGAGGCCAAGGGGGGGAATAAGGAGTTGCTCTATTTTGTTAAGGGGGATGGGAGTGTCAAGGTCTTTGAGAGGGGCGCGGGTGGCTGAGGGGAGAGTGAGGGGAGAATGAGTGTGAGTGTGAGTGTGTGGAGAATATACAGCGGGGAAAGAGTCGCAAGTGTGAAGACGCTGGACTTGGAATTGGATCTTGTCCGCCCGAGGCATCGTCTATCATCATCGCAACGGTCGGGAAGGTTCCTGATTGGTCCGTCGCAAGTGTACAATCGAGTAAGAGAAGAGATGCTCAGGGAACGTTCAAGGAACAATAGTCGGAGACTGCATTGATACCCGGAATCACCAACTCATAGACGCATAGCATTGGATCGTAACTGATATTTTATCCCCACGCCTCCATTTGTGGCAGACCATGCGGAATCTTTTTTTCCATATTTATGCCACTAGTCACCCAGAAGATGTCTCTCCCCCGTCATCATCTGGATTTGGGTGCAAAGCAAATGGGAGAGGTAAGAAAACGCCCCGAGCAATACCATTGCCTGTGAGAAAACCGGTCTTCGGATCATGCTTCTGCCTCTTGACCTCCTTCGTCCTCATCCTCCATCCTCGCTATCGATCCGGTCGCTGTCTTGTCTACGAGGCGGTTTGAGGGCCCTTGGCGCCGTGTGGCGTGCCCTGTTGGAATCCGTTGCTGAAGCGGCGGGCGACAGTCTTGAGGTACCGCATGCGTCCGGTACCGGTGGTCTTCCTCCGCTTAGCCTTCTCGCCCCAGTTGACTGCGGTCATGTTAATTCCTTGTTCGCATGCCATGGTACAGTGCGGGTAAACGTACACTTGCGGACCTTAGCGGCAGGGTATCCGCACGAAGAGCAGGTGTGCTTTTGGATATGGAGGGATCGACGTCCTGGAGAGAAGATTGTCAGTATTGTGTCTCCTTCGAATTCGTGGCCCGGCTTTTCCTCCATTGCTTGCTGCTGCTGCGCGTACAATCCAGTTCAGGCGCCGGGGAGGGTCTTCACGTACCACATCGCCTGCAAAGCGTGTGCGTCTTGTTGTGGCGCTTGCCGAAGCTGGAAGTTCCCTTCGCTGTAAGTTGTTGTCAGTCTCGATAAGTCGGGCATTACGGCGGGTTTCGGGGGTGGCGGCGTACTCATCGTGGATCAGGAACTGCGACAGAGACTATGTTAGCGGAATGCGAGAATATATTCGAGGAGCGGAATGACATACCTCGGGGGAGCTGTGGTTAGTAGAGAATGGTTGACTTGTTGCGATGCAGAGGTGTTGGAATTGTCGCTTCGCTTGTTCTGTGGGCGCCAGACCGCATTGGTGTTAGCCCGGAAACCTTCGCCAAGTCTAATTAGCCGTCTGGCCCACCCCTTGTAGAACGCGTGAACGGCTTGTAGAATCGACCTCTAATCGCCTTCATCATGGCATTTTCATCTCGATGAATTCCCTGTCTGTTCTCTTGTATACTCCACTCTATTCATAGAAGGGCAATTGTATCATCAAACTAGGTTTCTGGCCATGATACAAGGTCAGCTTCGAACACCTTGGTTGCCGCCCAGGCTCTTGCAGGGCACGCCACATGTTGGAACCTCTCAAAATGTCAACAAACGAGGGACCAAAAGACCAGTCGTCCTCTTGAAGGACGTATTCGACCGTGCATTACAAACGCTCCCTTGATGCTCCTCCCAGAGACAACATCATGACATGACGTGCTGTTTCGGCCCCCGTATGTATGTAAGGTGAAGGACGATTATTGACACGCGGTGTGATAGACCCCTGCACGTGCCCTGGTAATTCCTTTGAACATTGAGTCCTCGACCTAACACGAAGTCTCTCTCTATCTGCTGCATTGCAGCACCCTTGGAGATTCTTAATTAGTAGTTTGCGCCTTCATCGCGGGCTGGCCGCCGCAACCAACAGCCAAACGCTCGAGTATGGTCTGTTCCTGTCACTATCAACTCCACACAGGTCGTGGCCCAGGATTCGTGACCGTCGCTTTTCCTGGTAAGACGAGCTGCAGCAGGCTGATAAAACCTATAAGACTCTGCTCCGTATCTACCAATCAGCACAGCGAACGAAGCTCGTGCCCGACCCAAGAGCGATTTCTCACCATGGGGGCATTCTTGCTAAGCCCACGCCCAAGAGACTTTGGATGGAAGCCTTGTCAGTTTATTATCCAATGGACATGAGCCAGAACGACACTGCCTCTAGGCTTCGCACTTCGACATCATCGCTCTCTGGCGCTCGACAGTCCAGTTCAAAGCTTAACCCATCCTGGGCATCCTATATACAGGCCCATATAATCCTACACACTCCTTCTGTCGATCAGTCAATCTACCGTCTTCACTTTTGGTACCGAGGCTCAATTAGCCAGCTTGTGTCTGTCTCTCTTCTGGCATGACAGGTCCGTTCACGACCCGACAAACCGACTTCAGGGACTTCATTCCTCAATGTTGTCGTTCCAGCGTGTTGGTAACTCGGCCTATCGCGATGCTCAGGGTGTTTATGTACGTCTTCCTCTTTGTTTCCGTCATGGCTCATCGCTGATATATACAGAACCACATTGCGGACCCCAATGAGCGCCGGCGCATGGCTCTAGCAGAGGTCGACAAAGCTCCCTTTGGTTGGTATCATGTTCGGTTGATCGTAGTCACTGGAATCGGGTTCTTCACCGATGCCTACAGCGTAAATTCTAGTTACCAAGAACCTACTTGACCCGTAAGCTTATTAGTTGCAGCTGTTCGCTATCAACCTTGCATCGATCATGCTCGGTATCGTCTACTGGCAGGACGAAGTCAACAACGGCGTTATGCCCCACAATGCAGATACCGCCATCAAAGTGGCTACATCCGCTGGAGCTATCCTCGGTCAAGTCGTCTTTGGTTACCTTGCCGACTTCCTTGGACGGAAAAAGATGTATGGTGTTGAGCTCATCATCATCATCGTCGCCACCCTTGCACAGTCGCTCGCTGGGATGTCGACCGCCGTGCCGATTGTGGGCGTTCTCATCTTCTACAGAGTAGTCATGGGCATTGGAGTTGGAGGCGACTATCCACTATCTGCCGTAATTACTGCAGAGTTTGCAACTACCAAGTATCGTGGAGGAACAATCGCGGCGGTCTTTGCCATGCAAGGTTTGGGTCAACTTGCTGCCTCACTGATGGCCCTGATCGTCATCGTCGCATATCGGTCCAAGCTGGAACCCGTTTTATCAGTGGCAGACTGTAGTGGGACTTGTACCGAAGCTGTCGATAGGATGTGGCGTTTCTTGATCGGATTTGGGGGTATACCTGGTTGGTTCGCGTTGTACTATCGCCTCACGATCCCCGAAACGCCTCGATACACCTTCGACGTCTTGTATGATGTGGAAAAGGCTTCGGTCGACGCTCGAAAATACCGATATGGAAAGCAAGGCAACACGGTCAATCCCCTTACGCAAGCTCAAGTACGTTACGACATGGCCAAATACCGCACACCACGCCCCTCGGTCATGGAAGTCTTAAAGTTCTATGCAAAGAAGAGCAACGCCATCAAACTATTCGGAACGTCATTTTCATGGTTTTTCCTAGACCTGGCCTTTTATGGCCTGGGTTTCTCGTCTCCTTCACTACTTTCCACCATGGGGTTTGATAGAAAGGACAATCTCTATATGAACCTGAAGAATACGGCAACCGGTCAACTGGTCCTCATCTGCGCTGGGGCCATACCGGGGTACTGGATGACAGTGTTTACAGTTGACAAGTTGGGCCGGAAAACTATTCAAGTTGGGGGGTTCGCTATACTAACAATCATCTTCTGTGTTTTGGGCTTCGCATGGCAGGGTCTCGTTAGTAACCCCGATTACGCATTCCACTGAGCGGTTTTGCTAACTGCGCCATCTCTTTGTAGGAGAAGATGCATCTGCTCGTTCTATATGTTCTGGCCCAATTCTTCTTCAACTTTGGTAAGCCCTTTTATCGTCACACACACGAGTGACCGTCTCTAACAACCCACCAGGTCCCAATGCAACAACCTTCATCTCCCCCGCTGAGATATTCCCGACTCGCGTCCGCTCCACCGGACACGGCATTAGCGCCGGCATGGGCAAGTTCGGCGCCGTCATAGCCCAAGTCTTCTTCGCGCCCATGATCAAGAAAGGCGCTACCCACGCCAACCCAACACCCTGGATTCACGGCGTCATGCAGATCTTCGCTTTGTTCATGTTCCTGGGCATGCTGACGAGTTTGCTGGTTCCCGAGAGCAAGGGAGTAAGATTGGAAGAGCTGGCAGGCGAAGGCGAAAACGAAGACGTGTACGAGCTGCAGTTCCGAAGTAACTTCTTCGCGAGGAAAGAGCGAGGGAGTGGGAGTAATAGTGGTGGTGATGGTACGAGAGGGCAGAGAGGAGTCGGTGCTGGGAGAGGAGGTAATAGACATATGAAGAGAGGAAGATGGTGGAAACTTTGAGCAAGAATATTTTTTTTTCAATCGGCAAGGATATCAGGATCAGTCATTTCTTTTTTTTGTTTTTGGAAAAGGAGGCATGATATCTGCCCATGACACTTGTTTGGTCCCCAGAAACAGGTCTAGGATTATCCACCGGCGTTGATTACGGATTCACCAACCACACCACGGACTTCTTCTCTCCACATGATGTTGTGTCGATTCGGATGGATTTCTTTTAGTAATTAGTGTATATATACCCCCCCCCCTTCTGAGCAAGCAAATTTCATGTTACTATATATATATATATCTGATATGCACTCGTTGCTATGTTGTAGTTGCATTCGACGGACCTTGTACGGTGTCGATTCGATGCAATCAGCCTACCACTACCACTACCACTACTACCACAAACACAATATATCTCCATGCAGTCTCTATGCCCACGCACCTTAAGCGTCGAGCAAAGACGCACAATAACTCAAGGGCTGGTTGTCATAAAGGACCTCTCTTAGCCATTCCATTCCATCCCATCCCATTCATTAAAGAACCAACCCCCCAACACCGCAACTCGATACGGGACCCCCCCCCCCTCCTCTTTCTATAATCTACTACTTCAGAAACATGTCTGTCTCGAGGAAAATGACACACCGCTACGTATGATGTACGCATTCCGCCAGCTCACGTAATCATCATCATCATCATCATCACCACAAACCCCACCTCTTCCACCCCTTAACCTTGTCGACCAATGCCTGATTCCTGCGCCTCTTCTCCTCCCAGTAAGCCTCGTCGACGTCCCAGATGGCGCCCTCGGTCCCATTCACCCACTGCACCGGCAGCGGCTCGACAACGCTGTGCACCAAGGGCCTGAGTTGCACCTTCATAGCCGCCAGCGCCTCTGCATCGCCGTCTCCGTTGTAGACGACGCTGACGTGCACGACGCGTCCCGTCTCTTGGATGAGATGTGCAGAGAGCCAGCGCAGGGCACCGCAGCCGCAGGGACACATGTCGACGTCGGCGTCGGGGGAAGTGGTTCCTCCTCCTCCTCTGTTCCATGCATGCGAAGCATCATCATCATCCGTGTACTCGGCGTATTCGGTGTAGAAAGGGGAGTCGAATTGCGGCCATTCGACCCGCCACTTGTGGCCCGTCTGCCAGGAGAAAGCCCGTCCGTCGATGGCCTCGTTGACCCGCCCGTACCACCAGCTGGGTACGTATCTCTTCAAGGCCTGGTTCCTGATCTCGAGACTCTCCTCCATGGGCTCTCTAGTATAGGACCCGGAATCGGCAGTGTGATGCGCTATAGCGTTGGATGCTTTGCTTTTCTTGACTCTGATCTGGAGTCTCTGCACCGTGGGGAAGAGCAGCATGGCATTTGCGATGAAGAGAGACGTCTCGTGCTTTTGGTAGCTGAAGCCGCGATGGAAGTCGAGAGCGAGAGACGTGATGGAAGAGAATTGGAGTGGCGAGAGGTGTGCTGTCGAGTGCTTGAGCGAGTGGAATGTGTGGTGTGAGTGGGAGAGGGAGGATTGGCGTAGGGTGAATGTATGCGTTGCGAAGGCGAGGATTGTAGCTTCTTGGGATATGGCGCGGCAGGTTAGGAGGAGGGAGAGTGCGTGTGCTGGTTTTGGGGCTGGCTCTGGTGGTGGCGGCGTGGGTCGAGGCAGATCTGATTTCTCGCACATTGAAGTCTCGCCCATCTCTTCTTCTGTATTCGAAACCCGAGGCGTGTGCAGATTCACAGACGATGAGCCATTCATTCCACCCTCAACCTCAACCTCACCCTCACCATCCACCTTGTCGTCTTCTACTTGCTCAGGGATCTTCTCTTCCTCAAATCCCGCCCCAAAGACCAGAGTATAAATCTCATTCCTCAATTCAGGCGGCAGTTTGGTCAAAAATGCACACCCTTTCTGCGGATCAACCGGCAGCTCAGAAGGGATGCGTTGAGGCGGGGGTGGTAGCGGCGGGCTAAACATCCGCTTTACGGGCGTCTCTATCCTGAACAGCATCGCTTGGTTGATTTGCATCTGGTCCGATCGAGAGGGTTCAGATAGCGTTAAATTGATCGATTGTAATTGTAATTGTGTGCGCTGTGGTCTTGTTTCGTGATATGAACTTGGATCAAGTAGCCGGAGTCGCAAGACCTAAGTGAGGCTGAGCCACCACAGCCACAATGAATGTTCGGATGTATAAACGAGATGATTGTAAATGGAGGGAGGACCGACACGAAACAGACAGTCGACGAAATGATCGAGAGAGAGAAGACTTGCTCTAATGTATCAAATGCTGCTCGAACAATTGACAAGTGTTCAACTCACAAGCAGAAAAGAGATGCCTGATCAAGATAAAACCATACTTCATGAGGCGCACAGACCCCTTGCATTCATTGCCCCAAACGTACCACATCTCATCAACCAGTCCCCAGGCAGCCGAATACTAAACTTTTGCCGTCGTCTGATTGGAAATTATGAGACACTACAAACACACTGGAGCCTTCGATCCAGTCTGATCCATGACAGACTAAAAAAGGAAAAGGAGGAGTACCCAGACCAAACTCCGCGTGAGATCGTCTTCCCTATTTACCTGGGTACCTTCGTTGCCAAAACGGCGGTGCCATGAAATGGCATCAAGTACAGCACACCCAACCCGGAATCTTGCCTCATCTAACTAACGCACGCCCGGTTTTCATGCACCGAATCACTGACCGCCTGTACGTTTGAACGCACCCGGCCTGTATTTGCCGTCACTGGGTGCCTGCGCAGGAGGAGGAGCAGACGTCTCGGGCACCCTCTCGCTCTCGCGTCCACGTGCACTGTCGCGAGCTCCATCTTGCGGGGGAGCACGGGGTCTGGAAGATCCCCATCCTCCACCAGTTGCAGGTGACTGTGTTCTACCCTTGTCGCTCAGCTCAGCAAACCTGCTGCTGCGACCACCAGTGGTAGCGGGAGACTCGTAACGGCCGCCAGTAGCAGGAGACTCATTGCGACCCTCGACACCGCGTCCACTGCCTTCACGTTCCCGCCATCGTGATGCGGGGGCAGCTGGACTCTCGCCATCGCGAGCCCGGAGAGCAGGGGGAACGAATTTCTTGGGCCCTGGTGCCGCTTCGGGATCGCGGGCAGCAGGTGCTGCAGGTGCAGGGGAAGCTTCAGAGGCGGATGGAAGAGATTGACCAGCAAGCTTCGCGGCCTCACGTTCACGCCAGGTTGGCTTGTTACCCGCAAGAGCGATGACAGGTCGGCTGGACGCAGGTGCAGCCGTCTCAGGTCGGTCGTGAGATACAGGTCGATCTGAGAAACCGCCAGCAGTCTTCTTTGCCTTTTCTGCTGCACGCCTGGCCGTGGCCTCCTCCTCTCGCTGAAGCTGAATCTTGGCCTTCTCGTCGAGGATTCTGAGTCATGTTAGTTGAAGTGTACCGAGTTGTCAGCAAAAGAACATCATACCGTCGCTTCTCTTCCCGCTCCTCCTTCTCTGCCGCCAACTTGGCGCGAATCGCCTCGTCGGCCTTGGCCTTCTCTTCGGCGGCAATCCTTTCCCTTTCCTCTTCTTCTTGCTGGCGACGTGCCGCCTCTTGCTGCTCCCGCTTCTCTTTCGCCCTCTTCTCCTTGATCTCCTTGACACGGGCAGTCTTCTTGCTCTCCAGCTCCTTCTGCGCGATTTTGCTTCGTTTCTCGAATTCCGTCTTGCGTTGTTGCTTAACATCGGTAACGAATCCGTGGTAACTCGGTACTAGCCTGGATAGGCGATGCTTCAATGCAACATCTTCCTTGTGTTTGATTTCGGCCTCTTTCAACTCTTCCGCAGCGGCTTTCTGGTATGCCTCCTCATCCTCCCTCTGCTGTCTCTCGTAGTCCTCCTTCAGATGCTTCGCCTCTTCCTTGCGGTATGCACGCTCCAAGTGGTCAATTCTCTTGCCTGCAATACGCAGCTGCTCGGCCAGCTGTTCCTTCTCCTTCTCCAGAGCAGCCAGCTTCAGGGCACGAATGCGAGTAGAGTCCAGCTCAGTGATGTCTTCCGGAATGTCGATATCCACCTTCGTACCTTGCTTGAGTTCCTTGAGTTGCTTCTCGATCTCCTCGCGTTGCACCCGATCCTGTTCAGCCTTGAGACGTTGGGCTGCACGCACCTTCTGTTCCACTTCGAGGCGACGAATTTCCTCATCCTTGGCTTGCTGGATGCGGAGAAGTCTCTTAGTTTGCTCTTCGCTCTCCTTCATCTGCAGCGCCTTCTGTGCAGCCTCCTTCTTCTGCGAAATGATCTCGCGACGCGCAAGCGTCTCCTGGTGCTCCTGCTCGGCACCTTCCTTGGTCCGGAGCAGAGCCGCCTCCTTGGCCTTGATTCGCTCAGTGTTGAATCCAGGATCAACATATTGGCAAGTGACGAATAGAGACTTGGCAAGACGAGTGAGTTGAGACCGAACAATCTCAGCAGGCGTGCTCTGGAGTCGCTGAACAGAGCGGCCCTCACCTTCGGCAGACCCAGCACCGGAACCAGGGTGCATAGCCTTGGCAGACGAGAAGACGTCCGAGTCAAAGGTAAGACTACCAGTGGCGTGATCGACGCGAATGGATAGATCGCCCTTCTTGCAACCGTTCATGATGAACTTTTCAATGGTTCCACTGCTGACTTCGAAAGGTGCAGGGAACTTGGCAAGACCGAGGACAAATTGAATCTCCACCGAGTCATAAACCTGTGATAGCTGCTGGAACAGCCGTGTGAGGATGACCTGTTGGAGCGGTCCAACATACTTCTTCATGTCCTCATCGGCACCGACGGCAGCCAAGATGGGAGAGATCTTCTCGCAGATGGAAAGTGGGTGGAAATCAACTTCCAAGATGTTGTACAGATCGCGGATTTCGGGACGAGCGCGCTTAAGCAAGCCCTTGCTAAGAGCATCCTTGAAGAGAATGGCACGAGTGGGGGCTTGGGACATGCCCAGGAGGTTTGTGAGACGGGAGTTCTTGTTCTTTCTTGCCTCATCCACATCGACGAGAGCACCCCGAGAGCGCGAAGTGCTGATGACGGGGATGGAGAGGGCGGAAAGAAGAACGAAAGAAGCAGCCTTGGTCATATCGGCTTCGGTGACGGCTGGGTTGTCCTTCTTGGGGCTCTGCCCAGAAGCCACGGCGGCAGCGGATTGGCGCAGGAGATTGTAGTATCTACTCCAGGCTGCGGCGTGGAAAAGGTAATTCTCGCTGACGAGGAAGATGCGAGTAAGCTTCTCAAAGTAGTTTGCCATCATTATGTTCTTTGCGGGACGCTTGCTCAAGCTGAGAAGGGTGTGGATGTCCTCAACACTTCTGAAAGCTTCCTGCCAAAGTTCCAACTCGACCGCAACGTTCAATTGCTGGAAACGGGTGTCGAGGTGGCGTTGCAGCGTGTCTGGGTCTGAGAGGTTGATAGCGTGCATCTGCGAGGAGAATTTGGCGGCATTTTGGAGATGATTCCGCAAAAGTTCACAGAGGCGGCGGAACTCGGTCTTGCGGGCGTACTTGGAGCAGAATTGGAAGGCCTGGTGTGCGGTAGACTGGTACATGATCTCCAGACGGGCATTGTTCTTGAAGATATCCAGGACAGTTCGGTAGGTTTCCCAGAGAAACTTGAGCCAGGGTGTAACGATGGCTCGATCTGTGCGGTCGCGAGATTGCTCGCCGGAAACGGTGGAGAGGAGGATAGACTCGGGAGTCTCGGAGGCCTCGAGATCGTCGACATTTTGAGTTGAGGAGGTGGTCTCCAGCGAAGACTGTACTTCGTCTGCCTTGGCCTGGGCTTCGGTGACCTTTTGCTCGGCGAGCTCGATGAACTTCTTGAAGACAAGCTATGGGGATGACGTCAGTGATGTCCTGTGTAGACCATGTATACTACAAGCTGACACTCGCAGAGAGTGTTCCGGGGGTGAAAAATGTGAGTATAAAGCCAGGGTGCTTTTGCCCCACAGAACCCCGCCGTGTCTGCCAACAAACATGTTCCCTTTGAAGATTCCCAAGTGTATTACATCCCGCCACTCGTCGTCAAAAGCAATAACAGCGAATGTGTGCATACCTCAATAGTTCCAACGTTTGTGTTCTGCGCAGTATTCTTGTACTGATACAATCCGTCCTTGGCGAGCTTGCCCTTCCTGAGATCGACGCAGAGTTCGACGAATAGTATCATCACCGGCTCGAGCGAGGCGATGGGGCTGTTCCGGGTTCGTTTGGAGATGACATGTTCGTGGAGGAGTTGGAGGGCAGCCTGCGACTGCTGGACTCCGATCAGTTCTTGGGCGCGTTTGCTGGGGATATGTTAGCTGGTGGTCGAGCGGGTGGATATCCAAAGGGGCGGCGAACAGAGTATTCTCGGGCTTGCTGTGCGGCGGCGGCGCCATGCTGGGTGGTCGGGGGG
This sequence comes from Pleomassaria siparia CBS 279.74, assembly GCA_010093715.1. Classification (NCBI taxonomy): domain Eukaryota; kingdom Fungi; phylum Ascomycota; class Dothideomycetes; order Pleosporales; family Pleomassariaceae; genus Pleomassaria; species Pleomassaria siparia. The sequence continues at coordinate 360,761 of MU005784.1, forward strand.
GGGTGCGTATCCGACGGCTTGTCTGCTATGGGGGGCGCTGGAGGCAGAGCGACGGGGCGGAGGAGTGGATGGTGCTGAGGCTCGCCGGCTTGAAGTTGCGGGCAGGCTTAGGTGAGGTTGATTTTCGTTCGTCAGTGCGATATTATGTAATCCACGTGACCCTTCCACCAAGTGACGCGAAACATTGAATGGACTTGAGCACAACCACAACGTCTAATATTAATTGACGAGTCGATTGCTGCTACATGTGATTCCACCCAGTAATTATTGCGCCCGCTGTACTGCAGACTGTCAAACAGCGCCGCGAACCTTGTAACACTCTGCTGCAGCCCCACCGTTTCGCGGTCCCGTGACGCAGCGCCGTTGGAGCACTCAGCACTGTCAATTTGAATGGTGAGATTGCACCTTGTATATCTGCTGAGTATGTATACGTGGGTATGTGGGTATGAGTAATATGAACGGAGGGCAAGGCGTCCTATAGAAAACCTTATTATACATATGTACCGCATAATCTGGCACAAATGGGCTATGCTAGGCCTAAATAGGCAGTTCTCACGTCGAATGATATTTGAGGATAGCTTCATAAAGTGGGGCCAGATTGACGTTGCTCGCTATATTGATGCTATATTAATGCTAAGCCACATGAGGCTGAGAGAATAGCCCCACCTTTTTAGCTATCCTGGAATATCATTCGACGTGAGAACTGCCTATCTAGGCCTAGCATAGCCCATTTGTGCCAGATTATGCGGTATGTACAGAGTAAGACATGCACACACGTACACACGACAAGGGGCCAAGCCACAGCGCACCGAAACTTGATCCTCCTGTGTTCTCGCCAACCTCGCCAGCATTGCCCAGCGAAAAAGGTCGGAAGGAGGTGCAGCCTGAGCTCTAGGGCTCAACTTTGGGTAGTTGCGCTAGCCATATCCATCCCCTACCCAAGTAATCCCCCCCCCCCGGCACTATCCCCCAACCCACTCCCTCCTGGCCGTGACCTTTCAACCTCCCAGAGTACCACCCACTCCCGCACTCGACTGCTTCCATCGCGAAACGCTGCCGCAGGTCAATCGCAGCAGAGCCGCCCTGCCTCGTCGCTCCATCGACGGCCCTGTCTCCCACCCGGCCGTGTCCGCCTCCGCTCCTTTACCCATCTCCCTCCGCCCTCTCAGCAACTCCTCGCCGCACGTCAAGGCACGTCGCACCATCTCGCGAACAGACAACACATCATCGCACATCGCACATCGCACATCGCATCTAACACGACCCAGGCCTAGACGCCCTTTCCCATCTCCCTAATTAGCCCTGCAGACACGTCGTCGCCGCACGTCGCCCGACACTCGCCTGCCTATTCACGATGATGGCCGCCCCTTACGAAATACGCACCGGTGGCGATGGAAAGAGCAAGAAGCAGAGCATGGCCGAACTCAAACTCCGCCGCCTCACAGAGCTGAACCAGCGCTTGCGGGAAGACCTGGAGCGCCGCAGAATACCCGTGTCGGAAGCTGCGTTAGAGTATGAACCCTACTGCAACATGTGGTGGAGGAAGAGCGACGCAGGCTAACATGTGCGCGCAGTCTCATTGCATTCACAGATAAAGAACCCAAGGATTGGATGGTGCCCTCACGATGGGGGACGGTGCGTGACTGACGTGTTTGATTGTTGGATGAGTATCAAGGCTGACAGCATGACAGATTGACAAGCGCGACGACCCATATGCGCCACAGCAGAACAACGGCTGCTGCATCGTAATGTGAACAACGACGAGTGGGTGCAGGTCATGTCAAGCAACGGCGTTCATACGGAGCCTCTTCACGGCAAAGTCTCTTTCATATACCTTTTTCGTGGCGGTGGTTGATAATACCCATGGTAGTCCTGGGGAAGACCTGAAATTTTTGGACAGACCATGTACTTTCAGCAATGTGTAAATTAGGGAGAAAAAAAACCACGACGGGCTTCGTTTTGAAGCGCGGTGGGGATTCGGGTGTGTTTTTTATTCGACGGTTTTGCCTAGTCAGGTAGTTCAATTACGACACAGTCTTAATCTTTTTAGAGATGCCCCAAACGTTCTGGATGGGAGTACCGTGTCTGCGCTTCGTGATGTCGGGCATGACATGGTCGCCAGGCCTCTGCGGTGTTATTGCTGTATGTATTGCCTTTGTCCGATGTGGTAAGGGTTGGAGCTGGAAGGGGCAGGTCAGGGCATTTTCAGGTTCATTTTCAGGTTCATTTTAATAGCTAGGCGAGATTGCTCGTGACATGGAGCTGTGGAGCTGTGGAGCTATTGCGCATTTTGATAGCTTCACCGCACGACCGGACAGCTATAGGTAGGGGGAGGTACATGTGTATGACACGGACATTTTGCGAGCGCGACTTGTTGGAAGCTTGCGCGACAAGACATGGTGACAAATGCGACAAATGCGACAAATGCGACAAATGCGACAAATGCGACAAATGCGACAAATGCGACAAATGCGACAAATGCGACAAATACCATAGATGCGACAAATACCATAGATGCGACAAATACGACAAATGCGACAAATGCGACAAAGGCGACAAAGGCGACAAATACAACAAATGACAGCGTTACCTACGGCCGAGGGACTTCCATGGATGCGGGACTGTGCAGCTTTTGTGGGTGTGTGTGTGTGGGTGGGTTGGTGGGCGGACCCCCAAAGATGAGGCCCATTTGCAGGCTATGTGGGAGCGTTTGAGCGGGCGCAATTCTGATTGGTCCCCCGACGCAGTGAATCATGAATGCTACCTTTGTATTATGTATGGACAGTTGATTGTAAGTTCAAAAATGGCCTTGTAGAAGAAAATTGTTCCTTGTCAACACAATGCATGATTTATTAATATATATCAGATAATAATACCTACCTTTGTGGTTACATACATGTGTTATTAGTGGCTGTGGGTTTAATTTATTACATTGTAACCACGAGTCAGGAATTACGTGGTCGCGACTCAACACCACATGTATGTATGTACAATACGTACACAGTATGTATGTACATTACAGTAGCGCGTTCACATGTGCATGTCTCACACATGGCCATCCAGATGGGCTGCCTAGGCACGCAAACACTCGACACTCGACACTCGACACTCGACAATCGTCACTCGACACTCGTTACACGTCTCGTCCTCATCTGACCCAGAACATACCTTTGTATTGTCCTCTCTCCAAGCCCGCTCCCCCCGCAAGCCCACATTTTGCCTCTCATGCGGCTGCCCACGCTGGAGTTTTCTCCGACCTTATCAGGTAAGTGCGTGGGGTGCTTGGCGACTCAAAACTCCACCAAAATGCACACCTGATGTCCCGGACTCTGTCCTCCATCGCCGTGTACATACATACACGGTAGAGCACTTCAGCCTCTTATCCCCTAACCTTGTTCTTTTTCCATCTTTTCCACCCTGGCTTCGGTCAAATGCAAATGTGCGGTTGCGACGATAAAGTGCCCTACAAATAAATCTGCGCCGGAACCATCCCGCTCGTTTTCGCTCGACGACGACGCCGACGCCCCACCAGCCGCCAAAAAGTAAAAAAACCAAAAAAAAACTGCCCATTCTGGCCTTTTCTCGACTCTCTTTGCGTCCCCAGATTCCACAAAACATTTGCCCAGAATGAACGTCAACGGCGCTGGCTCGGCAGCATGGTCCAGCGCTGAGGAATTCGATCCCATGGCTGGTGCTTCCGTCGAGCACGACTTTGGCAGCCTCATCGACTTTGACCACCTCGACCTCGACTTCTCCGTTGATTACTCGGCGCCCAACGCGCACGATACTGCCACACAGCAACTCAACCAACTGTCCGAATCGCTCGACGTTCAACACTTACAAACCCAATTCAGCCCTGCGATATCACAAGAGCATCGCGATGGCGCGGGGGCTTTGCCGCACCAGCAAGACAGCATGGGCGGGCATGGCATTCCACAGGTCGGGAACAACAACAGCAACAACAACAACAACTACTACGACTTTGACATGTCTTCCTACAGCCAAGCTGGCGCAGCATCCTTCTCCCAGGCCCAGGACCACATGTACCGCCCGCATGCTGGTGTCGTCCCACCCACCCCCAATAGCATCGAGATGCACGGTGATCCGGGGCGTTATCTGCAGATGGACCCTCAGCAAGCACTCTTCGACCAACGCTACCAGTTGCGAAAAGATGACGCGGTATGTCAACGTTGACCATGAAATTGGGAAACTTCCTCTGATCAATCACATGGTAGACATTCACCCCACTTGTCTCCCCTGCCGTCACCCCTCATGAAGCGCAATTCCGGATGCAAGAGTTCACAGGAGTTCCTTCGGCTTACTTCAGTCCCCTCACTTCGCCCGCCTTGACTGCCCAACAGCATCAGCAGGCACACGGGTACCCGGGCCAATACAATACGTTGGGAAGCTGCTCTACGGGAACCTCTCCCATCGATGTGGACATGGACCTCCTTGGCGAAGCCGCGATACCACAACAAGAACATGGCAAAAAGCTTCGGAGCAACAAGAGAAGTGCACCCCGGTCCTCGAATGCCACCGGCCGGATGCGACAGTCCCCCATTGTGAAACCAGGCCGACGGAAGGCGACTGTGACCTCTCTTGTGCCCCCCAAAGAGGTAAGCGAATTGGTCGACGAGGCACAGGAGTCCCGATCTTCCATGCTGCTGCCCCTGAATGGATTGGACGTACCCCGCGGTCATGATGGCTCAGAAACCGGCTCAATCTCTCCTGAGCCTCTATCGGACATGGGTCCGCCACCAAAACCTTTTTCTCTTACACACTCTCCCGCCATGAAAACTCAGCCGAAGCAGAGTATTCAAGGCATCGCTCCCGCCACACCAGCGTCGTTGATGCGCATCCATCCTTCGCCCAACTTCGGCGCCGCCCCCGAAATGCCGCCATTGCTAGAGGACCTCGCCCTTCCAGAAGCCACTTGGGAGAAGACGCACGCAGATGCCATCGAAGAGGAAGACCAGGATACACCTCGCCTGACTGCCAGAAAAACTCCCAAATTAGCACCACTGAGCACACCTTCTGCTGGAGCTGCATTATGCGGGAAACCAAGCCCTATGCTCAATACCATCTCGTCTCCATCTAGCCCCGCCTTTTCTGTAACTTCCAAAAAGAGGTCTGACCCAAAACTTGACCGAAATTCAAAGAAAAGGAACAGTATAGCGCCATCGACCTTGGCCAGCCCGGCTTTGAGACCGAGAATCTCGCCGAGCATAAAACCATTGCTCCCAGACAGCTGTAGGTTCTCACCCATCTATTCTCATATTGGACGTCTCACTAACAATGTATAGCATTATCTGACGACACTCACGCACTTCTTCTTGCCTCCAAATCCAACTACCAAAACATACTCGATGGTACAACCGTGCCTGGCGTCGTCTACCCAACCTCTTTGTCGACCAATCTGACCTCCAAACGCACATCTCACAAAATTGCCGAGCAGGGACGTCGGAACCGTATTAACACGGCGCTACAAGAGATGCAAGCGCTGATCCCCTCACCCCATCTCGCCGCCAGAGACGCCAAAAGCCCCGACTCATCTTCCACCGCGGCGCAATTGAGCAACTCCAAGGCAGCAAAGGTGGAAAGCGCCATAGATTACATCCGGACACTTAAGCAACAGTGTTCAGAGAAAGACAAGTTGCTTGATCAGAAGGACCAGGAAATGGACGCGTTGCGCAAAGAACTGGCAACACTCAAGAGAAGCAGCTCCACAGTATCGAGCTTGAATGTTGGGGAGGCGGATGTGCAAATGACCACCGAAGCGGATTCGAGTCCAAGTACCCACTCGGAAAACGCGACCCAAGGATGAAGAGAGGGAATAATCGTTTATTGTGATTCCCATGGCGCCATACCGATGTACCACTAGTACTTTCAGAGACTTCATCCGTGTCACTGTCCTGAAGCTCAAATTCCACCTGACGCGAAGAAGACGTGGACAAGGGTTTCGTACGCACCCTCAGGGACACCCTTGCTTGATGTCACACGCGATTGGGTATAGGCCTACGAGCAGGTACGTAGGTTGCTACTCCATCTTCCACGGGGCCCTAGAAATACGGTCTCAGCATTGATGTTGCATTGTGTATCCCGAAGTCCAATTTAGTGGAGCTGAAGTGGAAAGGCGCGCATTACTGGTCTATGAGACTATTGGCTACAGTTCACAGCGGAGGACAACGCACGAAGGCGACGAGATATGATACACACAAACAAGTATTGAAAATCGAAAAACATTCAAAGGTTTCAGGCATGTTCCAACCCGTATACGCGTACTCGTCAATTGTTACGCGCCATACTCTCATGTATGCACAAGGTTCGGGAGTATGTCGCCAGAGGATGCAATATCTTTTGCAAAAAAAACTAAACACGGTATCTCTCACCTCGTGCGAAGACATGTCTCCATGTTAGTTTGCAAAAACCCTTTATATCCAGCTTGTTTCTTTGCATGTAGGTAGTGAGTAACATGGAGTGTAGTTGTAGAGGACGAAGAAGAAGTAATAATTAGAACAAAGAAGAAATATATATATATATATAGCTATTTTCTACTAATTAGTTTATTAGTTAATAGTTCATCCTCCTCTACATGCATGAAAGTTCATAATTCATAATTTCATGATTACATAATTAATTAAATTAATAATTAGCAAAATTCTTCTTCCCCCATTTGCGCCTTTCATTCCATCCATTCCTTCCATTCCTTCCATTCCATCCATTCCTTCCATTCCTTCCATTCCATCCATTCCTTCCATTCCTTCCATTCCATCCATTCCTTCCATTCCTTCCATTCCTTTCGTTCCATAATTAATTCCTTTGCTTGGTGCGTCCGTTTTCCGTCTCCGTTTGCTTGGTCCGCTCAACATCTACTGTACATACATATTACATACATATATATCTAAATCTCCCCCTTCTTCTCCCCCCCCCCCTGTGCTTTCTTTAACCCCGACCGACGCTCGCTCGCTTAACACCGCTTTCTGATCTATCTATCTATCTATCCATCTATCCATCTATCTATTCTTCTTCTCCAACTCGTTATTTATTGGCTAACTAATAAGTCCGCCGTTGAATTGTTAGTGCGGATTATTATGGATATGTATGTACATTACGTACTCAGATACTCATATACTCATATACTCATATTACATACAATAATAGTCAGTGTTGCGATGCGATGCGATGCGATGCTATGCGATGCGATGTAAGTGTAGCGGAGATAAAGAAGAGAGGAAGAAAAAATTAATTCTTTCTTCTTCTTTCTTTAATTTTTTTTTCTTTCATCTATGGCTTTTTGGAAAGAATGAAAAGAAAGAAAGGAAGAAAGGAAGAAAGAAAGAAAGTTATGGTGGGTGGGACTTTTTTTGGGTATGTATGTATGTATGTATGTGTGTATGTATGTATACAAGGGAAGTAGTCAGTCGTCGTCGTTGCTTTGGATTGTCATCTATCTATCTGTCTGTCTGTCTGTCTCTTTTGGGAGTGATTGAGTGCTGTTTGAACAAGTCTTTGGATTTTTTAGGACTTTGATTTCACCTACCTACCTACCTACCTACCTACCGAACTTGGGTCTCTCTCTCGATCTGCTTCTTTCTTTCTCTTCTTATTTCGGTTCGAGTAAAACCACCACCGGACTCCGAAACGTCGCCCTACAACCCCCCCCCCCCCACCGACGCCGTCTGGTTCATCACGGGCTACTCCCTCCTCTGGCATCCATCGGACAGCATCTCGCACTCTACCTGGCCAACAAGACTGCCTCGCGCATCGTAGCCACGGCACGCGATCCCGCCGCTCTATATCCTCGATCCCCTCGAGCCCCCAATGTGCTCAAGCTCCAAGCTCTCGCCCTCGACGTAAACCTCTGAAGCGTCCATGCAAGCCGCCCTGTCTCGATCCGGGACTCCCTACCAACCAACTTCTTGACACGGTACCAGGGCGATGCGAGGGCGACGAGCAACTGGGCCGAGCCCGACGTCGTCGTCGTCGTCGTCGTCGTCGTCGAGGCCTTGTACAATGCCGTCAAGAACGGCGTCGGTGCTGCTGGTGACCTGCCGTTGAGATT
>MU005784.1:368947-397617 GCA_010093715.1 Pleomassaria siparia CBS 279.74
CGTATGTTGATGATATTTTGATATTTTCTTCGCCATGTCTTCGCAGACAATGTATCCAAATACACAGCTGATGACATGTCACCAATACCCGAAGCGACCTTGCACCCCGACCATCTCTCCATGCGCTTCGGAAGGCCCTCCAGGAGTCAGTTCAAGGAGAGACTCTCCAGTCTACCCCTCTTATTACTTACTTTCCAGTAGGAGTCGCTCGTGCCTTGACTCGCTCATCAGCGTGAGGAAAGGGGGGGCACCGAGGTTTACTCATTTTCAACAAACTCGTTGATTGCCAGAATAACACAAGATGTAGCATTCATTCACCGGAGCATCCATCCATCCATCCATCTCCTTGTGGTATTCTTTCAACCGCGGATAAAGATGAGAAGAATGAGAATAATGAGAATAATCATAATAATAATGAGCGGAAGGATATATATATATATATATATATACATCTCCATCGGTCGATGGGTCAGTTAGTTAGTCAGTCAGTCAGTCAGTCAGCCAGCCAGCCAGGTATCATTTCGGTCGCTCAAACGCCATAAGCTCATCCCAGTCCAATCCAATCCAATCCAGTACATACATACATACCGCCGTCGTCGTCAAAATGAGATATAAAGAAAGAAAAGATTTAGAGGAGATCCGGTGTTTATATGTCACATCATGACCACACCGCGGGGTCATGGTAGGTAATTCAGTACGGATTCGTCTGCCTATGCGGCACGTACTCGTCCAGCTCGTCTACGGGACTGACATCCCCCTGCGTCCCGTGCGGTGGCCTGGTCCCGTGGTTGACTCCTAGCCCGTAATTATCCTGCTGCACATATTGCTGCTGCTGGTGTTGTTGTTGCTGCTGCTGCTGCTGCGGCTGTAATTGATGCTGCGCATACCAGCCATGCTGCTCCGGCGGACTCGTTCCATCCAGGTGTCCAAACGCCTGCGAGCGCGGCGTCATGGGGCTCTTCATTGCGCCGACGGTGCCTGGTGTACGGGGTAGTTGCTGCAGCTCCCACATGTGTTGCCATTGTTGTTCGGCGGTCATTTCGTTGTCCGACGGCGAGGCCTGCAGGGCGGCCCATTTTTCCTTTTCGGCGCGCTTGTGGGCAACCTTTTCCGCGTGCGTGGTGCGTGCTGTGCGGGTGGGGCGGAGGAGGGAGAAGAGGGCGAGGAGGACGTGAATGGCGTAGATGGCGCTGGGGCAATTATCAGTATGGTTATCAGAGTGCAATGTAGGGGGAGGGGTTAAAGGTGGAAGGGAAGGGAAGGAATGTGGAAATACATACAGCATGACAACGCTCACGGCAAATGATGCCTTGGCTTGCATACAGTACTTCTTCACTAGCGGCTCGCTCGCCAAATCACAGCTCTTTGTGATATACCACGGTGCTCCCTTGTTCTCGCGCTTGGGATCGATGGTGTCGGGTGCGGTTTGCACGTACAGACTGACGACCCAGACGGCGAGCAGAGCCAGGTGGAGAGGCAGGGAGAAGATGGGCCAGAGGCAGTGGAGAAGCCAGCCGGTGCATTTGATCAGGTAAAAGAACATGCATAGGACGCCGATTACGAGGTTGTATTGCGTGTTGCTGGAGGATAGTTTGTTAGCAATTGCTTCTTGCGATGCCATCCATCTCTTCTTCGCACTACATGTCGTCCTTTCAACATGGGAATTATGTTCTTGATCTGCTTCCATCCCTCCCCCATATACGAAACTAAGAAAGGTACTCACAAACTACTCCACACCAACGGAATCTTGACCGGTCTATAATTCGCCGCCGCATACAGCACCGTCGTCGGATCGCTGTTGAACCCCAACACTCCACCCTCCTTCCACAGAATAGTCCGGTATAGATTGGGCGAAGCGATGCCGAACAGGGACATATTTGCGACGGTGAAAGGCAGCTCGAGGACGAGCAGGCCCCAGATGATGGACGGCCACCGCCATTGTCGCGGAATGAAGCAGCGCCGCATTGTGATTGTGATTGTGATTGTGATGTGTATGTGAGAGTGAGAGAGAGAGAGAGAGAGAGAGAGAGTTGGTGGTGGGTTGAGATGGCAGGCGGGGAGGTCGCCGAGGATGCGCAGAAACCGAGTTGAATTTGAGTTTGGAGGTGAGGAGGAGGATGTACTGAAGCCGCGGATAGTCCTCCTCTTCCCTATGTAAACTGCGCCGCTTTCGTATCGTATCGCCTTGAATGGTCGAAGAGATCAAAAGACCAACAAGACCCACAAAGTCCACGACGTTGGCGCAAGAGCCCTCCAGACCCTCATCCCATCATCTGCCGTTCAACCCATCGCCATGCCATTTGCCATGCAGGTCAGCCCTCGCGCCGCTCAGCGGTTGGTTGCGCATCTCCTGCATCCTGCAAGCGCACAAATTGACTTCACACCGAATCCACCCAACCGCAGCCGCTTCACGCCTTGTTCCCATGTCGGTGGTGCGCGTCCCGCCAATCAGCCGCACGGGATGCGGTAACTGGACATCGATACCCTTGCGATTTATTGATGCTTAATTTTTCAAGCAAAGAAGGTTAATTGAACTGCTTTGGGAGGACGACTGCGATGGTTTAGGGATGGGGTGGGTCGTCATGGAGGGGGGGCTAGGACTGGATAGGGCAGCATGAACCTGCATATGTATGTATGTATGTATATATGTATGCATGTACTGTGTAACGTAAATATTGTGTACATATGCATCGCTTGTAGCGTCTGTATTCCATGTTGGGTAAAAGGCTTTGTGTGTCGCACAGCGCCTGGAGTGGAGGATGGAGGATTGAGGGTTGGGAGAGAATGGCGTTTGGCGATAAGAGGCGCCGGTTTGAAAAAAAAAAAAATTCAAAGCTGTAGGATTGCGGCGTGTCCATCTAATATCCTGTCGGCTCCGGGTGTCAATAGCGCTTAAGTCGTCCAAGGGCGTAGGTGTGTGTGTGTGTGATAGGATGTGATAGACGACGACACGGCTATGTAGAATAATTATTGTATGTATGATTCACGGATCAATGCTATCTATCTACTTGCCTGGTTAGGTTTTTATTGTACATGTCTTGTTCCAAGCGCTTCGAGTAGCGTAATGATTATCGCATGACTACCGACATCGCACATACGAAGCTAGTTCCTATGTATTCGTGTCATGATCAGAATTGTTTGTAACAATGTTTCTTTTTTTTTAAACTTGCACTTGACATTTGGTAGAAGCTTGTAATAATAATAATAATATATAATTAGGTGGCCTTCGCTTACTGTTAATTAGGAGGAGGGAGCCAGCCCTCCCACTAGAGCGCGTGCTCAAGAGTCCAGTGTCATATTTCTTCTCAACTCAACCCTCCATAAATCTCCTTCACCCTTCCCTTTCCCACATTCGCACTCCCCAATCTCGGCTGCCTACTCCACATCCTCGCCGGAACGCCCTCTCTAAAGAATCCCTCAATCTCCTCCATACTCCTTCCCGTGACCTCTCCGACACAGAACCACACATATGACAGCGTAATACAACACAGTCCCGTATACACGAAGCCGGTTTTGGGGCCAAGGTTGGCCGAGTAGTACAGATAGGGGAGGGTGAAGACGGTGACCCACACAGAGACCCAGAAACAGGCCACGGCGATGGCATAGATCTTGTTGCGGTTGCGGCCGACGGCCATTTCCGATGCCTGAAGCGGATATATAAGTATAAATTCTAGCTGCAAAAGATACGATACGGTGGGTTGTGGGGAGAACTTACGATTGTCCATCCCAGTGGCCCCCATGCAAAGTTGAACGCCGTGATCTCAATGATGACAAAACTGATAATCACCTTGCCGCTCGTTCCACTTACCACACCGCCGGGAATACCCAGACACCCGACAATGAAGATACTCAGCATCATCATCAGCGTGGTAGTTAGGAGAAGTGGCCGTCTGGGTATCCTGTTCGCGCAAAGCACAGCAACGAAGACCGTGACCACCTGGATACTAAACACAATGATGCTCATCAGGAACGGATCGTCGAGGCCAATCGCTTGACTGAAGACGGTGCCAAAGTAGTAGAACCATTGGATCCCATTGATCTGCTGTGCTATGAGCGCACCAGCGCTGTACATCACTTTGCGGCGCTCGATGGGGTCTTTTACAAGGTCCAACCAGCTCGACTCCATGGACAATTCGGCCTCAGCTCCGAGACTACTCTGGATAGAAGCCATGTCTGCATCCGGGGTGTATTCTTTGTCGTCCTTGTGCAATAACCGGAGAGCAGAGTCGCAGCGGGTTTCTTTCGAGCGGCGCATTAGCCAGCGTGGGGATTCAGGAACCCAGTAGAGGAAGACGAGAACAAGGAGGGGGAATACGAGTTGGACCGTCGTGGGTATGCGGTACGACTAGACTTATCAGCATGGGGAAATTCGAGGAGTGGTAGGATACGCACAGCGGTCGTGGTGAGGGACTCGGTGCCGCGATTGATGACCGCAGCGATGATTTGGGATACCGAGATAGTGAGTTGCCAGCAACTCAACAGCGGGCCTCGAATTTCGGTCGGTGCAATCTCCTAAACGCAAATTCAATGTGTTTCTCAATCAGAGTATTGTGAATGAGACCTACACCAATATATAGCGGACTGGTCGAAGAGAAGATGCCGACACCCAATCCGAGAATAACTCGACCTCCGATGATGATGTTCTTGTCATGGTCTGTTATCGCTTGGAGGACGGTACCAACAATAGCGGTGATAGCACTAAGGAGGAATGCACCCTTTCGTCCCAGAAAATCATTGAGTGGCGCGGCACTTAATGAGCCAACCAATTCACCAACGTTGATCATAGAACTCATGAGCGAAAGATCTGACGCAGAGATTGCGTATGTCCCGTCAGGCTGACGAGTGCCGAAGTGCTGGACGAAGGTCGACATTGCCTGGATGCCAGAGAAATAGACACCTGCAGTTTATTATGAGCATATGACTTGTGGCTATCCGTGAAGTGAACTTACCATCATAACCATATTGACAGGCTCCAAGAGCAGCGAAAGCACAGAACAGCCAAACATATGGACACTTAATTTTGCCCATGGTCAATTACTTGTTGCAATGTGTCGCAAGAGGTTGCTTGAATGGCTTGCCTACCGACAACGTGCAGGAGATGTATAACCGGCTATACTGGTGCTAGTGTGCTCCACTTGCCGGCCGTGAATTCGTTGCCGGCCGTCACGGCGAGAGTGTGTCGTATAATGGTGGCCGAGGTTAGTACAAGAGGATGTTGTTGTCGCAATTCAACTAAACCACATTAATATCAAGATCTATACATGTTCTAGTTGAACTATACGCTTGTCTACACCAAGCATCCACCATGGCCTCAGCAATCGAGGCGTCTCCGGCGCGCTATGGCAGGCCGTCGGATGCATCAGCAGCAGCCGATGCCATACCAATTCTTGTCGACGACGAATATCACATTTTCCACCTCAGTACACCTCCAAACACGACCCGACATCCCCCACGACTTCGCTCCACTTGGTCGCGGTTACGGTCACGCGATCTGGTCTCTTGGAAACGCGATGATATGGAAGCTCTGTACCCGGGTAACACGCCTGATAGCCCAGACGCAGATGGTGCATGGACTGGATCAGCTATTGTAGGTCCAGATGGCAACATGCACCTTTTTTATACGGGCTACAACCTCTCGCAAAACGGCAAGCAGGTCATTCTGCATGCGCGTTCGAACGACAAGCAGGCTTCTATATTCACAAAGTCTCCATCTCCCGTCTGTATCTCTGGTGATAGGTCACAGTTCGAAGACGTTGACTTTAGGGACGCGCACGTTTCCTGGAACGAATCCGAGCATTGCTTCTGGATGCTTGTCGCAACTAGGCTTCGAACTGGGCCGTACTGGACGCGCGGGTGTCTGGCATTGCTCACATCGTCGAATCTGGAAAAATGGACCATCGACCCAAAACCCTTCTACGCGCCAAATGACATGTTCTGTCCAGAGTGTCCCGAGATATTCTCTCTGCCCAACGGGAAATGGTATCTCGTATACTCCCGTTTCCATGCGCCTGATGCCGGAACCATATACAAAATAGCCGAATCACCAAGGGGACCGTTTCGAACGCCTCGAGGAAGTTCTGGAGGTCGTTTGGATGCACGGAGATGGTATGCCGCCAAGTCCTGCCCAAAGTCTGGTGACCCAAGTAGGCGTGTCTACTTTGGATGGGTGGCGGACAAGCTGGACGGCCAATGGTCATGGGGTGGCGATATGGGCATGCCTCGAGAGGTTTTCGCTGATGACCATGGTCTTCTAGTAGTGAGGCCGAGCCGTGAATATTTGAACGCCACCTTGCGGTCGTTAAAAGCCCTTTCAATCCCGTCCAAGCTAGAGCTCAACAGCATCGGGAAAACAACAACCCACTTCTTCCCCTTTGACCAGTCAGACTTCCAACTTGAGCTCAGCATAACCACGCAAGATAGCGCATCGTTTGGGATCATGTTTAGGACTGATCAAGACATGAAAGGGACGCGACTCCGCTTTGTACCTATCATGGCTGACTTGTTCGACATGAGTTTGTTAACCTGCCCGCCACCACTTGACGACTTCTGGGCGGATCAGTATAACCTACATCTATCTCGGGAAGTAGACGGGCCGGAGATCGCGCGGCATACCGCGGTGCGCTTGCGAGATGCGATCCTTGTGGCCGTCAGATCCGATATATTGGAGATATTTGCCGGCGGAAGGTCCATTAGTTACCGTCTTCCTCGTGAAGCGTCTATGAGTAGAGGGGATCAAAATGTGGCTGGAAACGGTGGTTCGAGTGAGGGTACGAACGGAGCATCTCAGCATAGCCATGATCGCACAGATACGCGAGAGTTGGGCGTGTTCGTGGAAGATGGCACATTGGTACTTTCAAACATATCTATCAAATGTGGGAGTGGGATGTATTCGTAGGCAATGAGTGTACTGTAGACTTAATTGGGGGTTGCGTTGCTCAAGAAGTCAAAAGCATCCAGGTCCATGGTTGAAAGGTCGAGGTCATCGGTACCCAAGAATGTAAAGCCAAAGCCATTCATTTCAGCCTCGAAGTGACCCGGAGTCTCTTTGGAGCTTCTCTCTTGAATGTACACTCATCCTTTCTATACAGACATAAATTGCACTTGGTTTGCCTGGTGTCGATGATGCATCGCGTTTTGCATGGGCGGCCACTTCGTTGTGCTGGATGTCTGCGCTTTTGAGGCCCTGCACCGTCTGACATTCTGCGAAGAGGGGACTATGGGAATCCTCCACGGGGGAAGTGATGGATGCAACAAGTTGTAAACACGCGACAGCTGGACGCGTCCTTTTTATTCAAATAATATTGTCGAGACGGATGGTGACGTAAAGGTTTTATATACCCATGTTAGCCTAACGTTATTTATGTGGATCTCAAAACAACCATCTTACTATCTCTAGACTCGAGAGAAAGATTCTTAATTTCCCCCGAGACTCAAGCTGCATAGATTTTCGACGACTTTCGTCAGCATTTCAAATCTTTCCAAACTCAAGAAACTCTCCCTACATGGCACGAAAAGAGTCCTTGTGTTTGAAGGTCCAAACTTCATCAACTGCCCTCACGTCCCCATCGCCTCTCTACCAATCCATAACCAACTCAGGGTACTCCGTGCTATTTCCCTCAAAGACATTATCCTTCTTCCCCTTGAACACACCGTCAAAGAACTTCTGCACCACCTTCGTGATAACCTCATACGACCTCCCCGCATCCAAACTTCCAATATAACTCGTCACTGCGTCAGTGACTGGCAAGCCAGTCAGTTCAATCAAAAGCGGCGCATCTCCAAAAGTAAGGTGCTCGATACCCTTCAGCTGTACCTCCCTCCTCCATCCCTTCAGATGCATCCAGGCATTCGCCCACGTTGCATCGTTCGTGCGATTGTGAGCACTGGGATCCCCTCTGCCGAAGAATAAGGCAGGCTTCTTGGTGTCTTCCAGGGGGCCGTACTGCGCGCCATCAAGGTTGACAGCGCCTGCGAACCGGGAATCTTGCATGAGTGTCGAAATGGCAGTCGCGCCGCCAAAAGAGTGGCCATAGAAACCTGCGTTCCCCTTTTTGAAGCCGCATGTCGCGCCTGGCAGTAGTTCTTGGGCTACAGACTTGGAACCGAGTTGCGTGAGGACGAACTGTGCATCTGCCACGCGGACAGCAAGGGCCGATTCGAGGCGCCCGGGGATCGAAGAATTAAAGTAATTTGGGTCGATACTGGGGACCAGTGTGCCATCGGGATACTCCACAATTTGCGCTTCGTAGACGTGATCGAGAGTCGCTACTGCGTAGCCTGTACCCGCAAGGCTCTGCGCAAGAGCCGAGTAGAGAAGACGTGTTCCTCCAAGTCCGGGAGAAAATAGTATTACCGGGGTCTTGCTGACTTCCTTGAATGCCTCGGAAGTCGCTCCGCAACAGACTTGGAGTCGAATGGCGCCAAAAGTTCCGTTTGGTACCCCTAGTTCTGCTACAGTGGCATCAATTAAAGATGCGGTTACGGGTGTCATGTAAGGCGAAGGGCAGATGCTATGACAGTGCTGTTTGGAGACGGGATAGAATAGTGAGATCAATACATTGCGCGGACCGTGGAGGGGATCGTAGGGATCCGCGCGAGAGGTATCGGTCAATTTGAGGACGCTGTGGTGGGTCGCGTACTGGCCGGAGGGTGCTGGAATGAGAATTTGGGCGTGTATGTACATAGAGAAAAGAGCAAAGAGAAGAAAGTGAAACGAGGCCAATGATTGACGAGCCATGTTGAGCACTGAGGAGTCTCGATGGCAATGTGAACACTCATTGTGCTCTGTGGTCGTTTATTAGTAGAGCAGAAGACCAGGCAAAGTATAACACCCGCGTAGCCTTCACCGGTGCTCTCGCGTCTTCGAGCTGTCAGCTGCTGTTCCTGTACGTAGTGTATACGTAACCGTGGAGCTACCAAGGCAGACTCACCATTCTGAAGTCTTTGAATACGAGAATTGAGTGTCAGAGAACCCGAAAGCTAAGTTGTTTTGGGAAGTAGAGGTGCAGGACACGGCCTTGCTGCTCGTCAGCGTAGTGAAGCGAGGCTGTAAGATGACCAAGGCGGTTAACGAGGCTCTAAAGGGCAAGCTCGTGGATCGGAGCTACGAAATATGGCATTTTATTAGTAACCACATCTTACCGTATTTGCGGAAACATACTCCACAACATCCATCTGATTCACACAATACGGCGTTACCAAGCGATCCAAGCCAGATGTTTGTCCCGCGGTGAGTCGAAAGGTTCAAGGCTGTGCTGTCAGTGGAGCTAATCGATCACCGGTGGTCTGTGCGAGTGCCATTGTAGTACGAGACCCCAGTTGCGGCTGCGAATAGCCTCATACGATAAAAGTGATGCTGTATTCAAAGTACCTAGAAGATGAGAAAGATGCAAATCAGGATAAGTGCGATAGAAGTCAAGACAACGCCTCACCACCACTTTTCACACAACACTCGCGCTTTATCCACATCATGCTGCCGTCCGAGAAACTTGGTAATTTCATCCGTCATATCGGGAGGACCGCAAACATAGAACACCGACTTGCGTTGCTCATCTTTAGTTCCAACGTTGATCGAAACATCGAGCGCAGCCATTCGGTTCGGCGAAATAACAACAGGCAGGTCTGGCGCGCCCAGCGACTCCAAAATCTCATCGAAGTTTGGATATTCTTCCTCATCGTCCATCTCGCCTTCTCCAGAACTAGTGAAGAAAAGTTCAATCCGACTATAGTTTCTGCGCCCGTGGCGAGCATGTGCTGAGCCGAAGAGCTCGAGTATTCGAGGGAGGAATAGGACTTCGGACGGTTTGGCACTTCGCGAGGGTATCCTGGGGAGCTTGGTCGAGTACATGAGGCAGACATCCAAGGAGGGGTCTTCTTTAAGGATGACTGAGAGCATCGATACCAGGGGACTGGTCGCGTGATTAGCTGGATGGAGAGGCTCATGTTTCAAGTGACCCACTTTATGCCGACCCCTCCTGCGATGAAGACAGCACGACTTATTCCACCCATATTCACACCTGGCGGCGGCCATACGAAGTTGCCTCCAACTCTGACCTGCAATTCCTTCCCTCTTATACTATTCACCGGTTGCCATAGCCACGCCGCGGGTGGGTTGTTCGGGCTTTTCTGTACTGCCAGCTCAAGGAAGAGCTTCGATGCGCTATCCGAATATGAAGGTACCGCGTCTCGAGGGGAGGATGTGATGGTGAAGCCACCAGCCTTCGCGATGCCAGGAACATAAACGTCGAGCCACTGGCCAGGCAAGAACTTTGGGAAGCGATTAGCTTTCGTCGACTGCTCGTGTCTGGGTATGTACGTTGATGCCCGTTGGATTTGGGATGACGAATCTAAAGGTCCTTATTGTGTCGTTCACAGTCGTGACTTCATCGAGGATGATGCGCTGCAGACCAGTTGCGCGGGGCTCGCTCGCAGTGCGTTCTTCGTGACTGAGATTGACTTTGGCTGGAATTAGCTTTGGTTCTTCGTGGCTGTGGCTGGGGCTGGAGTTGATTTTGGTCGATTGAGACCGAGATCGAGATCGGGTGAATCTGTGCATTGTAAAGGTCCTCACGGAGGATGGAGAAAGAAGGAAGAACGGAAGAGGGATACAGCGGAGGACTGGAGTTGTCACGGCCAGCATGGGGCCAGCATGGAACAGCAACGCGTCAGATAAGATGGTGTTTGCGGGGATATCTCCGTGCAGTAATATATTTTACAAGTGGTGTAGGGATAAGACGCAAAGGCGATCATTGGAGCTTGGACCCTTGAGCTAGGCTTATTTCAGCTGCCTCGGCTTGATCTCATGAGTCCTCACGTTCAACTTGCCGTCCTCTCAACCCAGATAAAGCATCAACACTCATCGGCATTCGTAACGTGCTTTTTCTCACGTATTCTTACCCTTTACCTACTTCTCTTATCTCTCTACTATATACCAACTCCAGACATGGCTACTGAAGAAGGCTGGCACGAAGTAGACGACGGAAAGAAACTGTACACAAAGACGTGGAAGGTATGTGTTACGCAACTGATGTCAAGGCAAAGGTGCTGATGACCCTTGGGCAGACAGCAGATCCGGCGAAATCTCGACTCGTCTTCATTCATGGCTTCAGCGATCATTGTAAGCATTCAACCTTGTTTCATTTGGACGCTTTCTGTTGACACGTGCCAGGCAACACTTACAACACTTTCTTCCCAACCCTCGCTTCCAAGGGAATCGAAGTCTATGCTTTCGACCAGCGAGGATGGGGACGTTCGGTCTTGAAGCCATCCGAGAAAGGCAACACAGGCCCAACAACACGCGTCTTGGACGATATCACTTCCTTCCTTAGAACCGTTATCCCATCACCCATTCCCCTCTTCCTCATGGGACATTCCATGGGAGGCGGCGAAACCCTCTGTTATGCTGCTCAAGGACCCGCTGATGTCCGAAAACACATACGTGGATATCTTCTCGAGGCACCATTCGTAGATTTCTCTCCCGCCTCCAAACCGTCTGTATTCACTGTCAAAGCTGGTCGTTTGGTCGGCAAGCTATTGCCAAATAGACAAATGGTCAACAAACTCGACGTGAATCTGGTCTCTAGAGATCCAGTAGTGCAGAAACAGTTGGAGGGAGACGATCTATGTCATGACACCGGGACACTTCAGGGACTTGCGGGAATGCTGGATCGCACTGATCACCTGTCTAGTGGGAAGATCATGATTGGAGAGGAGGCGGGCGAGGGTGGAGTTACAAGGATTTGGTTTGGTCACGGGAGTGAAGATGGAGTCACCGACTACCACGCCGCGAAAAAGTTTTTTGACGCTCTTACGGCCAAGGACAAGGAATTCAAGACTTACAAAGGCCATTATCACCGCCGTAAGTCCTCCTCGTTATTTCTACACTCGTTGATAACTGATTGGTTGCATAGTTCACGATGAACCGGGCGAGGAGAAGAAGGAGTTTATGGACGATGTTGCGAACTGGATATTGACTCGCTCGGTTGAACCTGTGCACACCGACGCATCTAAACCGAAGCTGTAGAAAATGTAACGTATGTACCTAGAACAAAGATCTAGCATGTCTTTCAGTGCTGGACACATGACAAGAAGTGGCAAGCCTCATCGTGGAGTGCTTTTCGCGCACACCTAAGAGTCGCAGGTAACGACTTGGACCAGTGATCGGATTCGGAGACGATATGAAAAGATACAGCTAATAGACACACATAGCCTGAAGGCGGATGGCACGAGCTGCTGAACACGATCTCCTCTCCATAGCGATTTCTGTACATGTTGCGATTGGTTAACCTCGGAACCAGTGCAGAGATTTCGTTTCTGAGTAAGACTACCATTCCATTTGGGTGCCGGACGTGTCAGAACGCCTTGTTCCCCGGGGTTTGCAGCCGGAATGAAATCATGAGGCTCCAAAACCAACATAGACCTCGCAGTACGTACCTAGCTAGAGTCGCTGTCAAAAACCTGTGCGGCAAGTGTCGTGGCAAGCCTGTCCGATTTATTACAAATGATTACAAATGAGTAAGGCGTAATAATAATAATTATCACGCCGAGCTGCTACGGCCCGAACAAGCTTAGTGCATCCTCTGCCAAGATCTTCTCATCTGAGTTTTGTCTGTGCGCTGTCTGTGCGTCGCCCATGAGCCTCGATATTCGGATATATTAATCAATCGCTTTAATCTATCGCCATCTATTGCGATATATTGCATCGATCAATTACAGCCTTGATATATTATCAATCAATCGCCCATGAGCTTTAACATAACATCGCCTACGTTTAAGCCTTGATCACCTGCAGGTCTATACATTTATTCCTTGCTACGCCTTCTAAATTCCATTTCTGGTCATTTGTTGAATGTGTAGTCTTAGTATATAGAGAAAAGAGAGTAATACAGGAATTAAGCAATGTTGTTAAGAAAAAACACTAATTCTTGCAAATAGGGGTTAGTTGGAGCCGAATTGGGTGTGCCAAGTGCTGCAGTGTTACGTGTCGACAGAGACTATTCGCGAGCATGTTTCCGTACACCAAATTACTTTTGAGGCTTGGCAAGATATCACATCAGTGGCGGCGAAGGACTATGCAGGCCGTAATAGAGTAAATATATGGATTGTGGTTGTTGTTCAGTGTTGTCTAGCTTGGTTGGGAGGCGACTTACCGACAGAATCTCCCTTGCAGAGGATGTACATTGGAATTGGACGTGTCTCTTCGCATTTCTGTAGGCAGAATGCCAATCAGATACTTCCACGTCATCTGTCTGGGCTAGAAGCGCTGTCTGCTTAATGCAGTAACGTTGGTTACAGCTTCACTTATAAACTGCTCGTGTGGCCATTCAACTCTCGAGTCTAGTCTGCTGTACCTTCGCTCTCGTTCCCAAGCTCCAATCTAATCACCATATTCCACTAAACTGTAGCGGGGCACGACTATGGAGGAACTGCAGCTATTTGTCGAGCGAAAAGAGCTATCAGCAGGACTGTCCACCGAGTCAATCTCCAAGTCAACAATCCAGCGGCCCAAGACCTCGTGCGACATACCATTTTCTATCGCTTTCGGTATTTGTATAACGTATAACAAGCTAACTATATTCTACAGTCCTTACAGCAACCCTGTTATCACACTCTATGTTGGCCCAAGTGACAAACAGTATCACGTACGGCAAGACCTCTTGCAACTTCCAGAATGGATCAATTCCTGCTCCGGCTGGGGTGATTCTTCTATACGTCTGCCTACTGTAGACGAAGACACCGGTCACGTGCTAGTACACTTCCTACACACTGGTACCTACCAAACGCTTGACAACATTGATGCTGTTGCTGCTGATCAGGGACGCGTGGAGTTCAGGAGAGCCGTCCAGGCCTATTTTGCTGCCAGGACATATGGACTAGGTGACCTACAGCAGCTGGCCATAAGAAGCATCGAAAATTACGGCATGGAAATGGCCGCCTTAGACATCTTCGACACGATTGACCAAGAGTTTGGAGAATTTTCAGACGAGTCTGGCTGGTTCTATGACTACCTGAAGGAGAAGGCTAGAGCTGCGTTTGAGGGTGATTACACTTTGCTTGCAGAGTACGACCTTTCGCATCGCATTCGCAACGTCGAACTGAATAGACTCCTCTTCGATTGCGTTGTGGAACTCTTCCTCGCCTCACGCGCATTGAACAACAAAGTGGACTGCATCGAGGACGGTCCGTCCGGAGAAGCTCTGGTAGAAGAAGACGCCCTGGTAGAAGAAGACGCCCTGGTGGAAGAAGCTCTTTTAAATGTAGCAGAGCACAATGATAAGGAAGAGGAGGCGGAGGCAGGGCGTATGGAGGGAGAAGATGAAGAAGCTGCGGCTGCTGCATTGGCGGCCACAACTGCAGCCAACGATCTGAACTGGGCCAATCTCCTGGCGGAGACTGCGACTACCATAAAGAAGGAGAAGAAGGGGAAAGGCGGGACGGTTCGTATTCCCCTCAGTTACTACTTACACGTTTCAGTGCATTAAAGTCTGTGAGCAGGTGATTGATACCGCGTCTCCACCCGAACCACACACCGCCGACCCCGTTGCGGCTCTCAACGACAACCTTCTCCACGGAAGTGCACCAGCTTTTGGGTCCGGCGGGCTCAGCACTTCGACATCTGGTATAGGGTCTGGCTCGGGCGCTGAGACGTCACCAGTTTCCCATGTCAGCTTCGACGGTGGATCAGGCCTGGGCTCTAAAGAGAAGCAGGAGAATGAGGATGAAGACACTTCGGATTTGACAGTGAAGAAGGGGAAGCAGGGCTCATCCGGGTCCGGGTTCGACTCGAACTTTGACGCGTTCAATGGCCCGATCACCATCTCAGACCCTACAGCAGCAGAAGAGCAACCAGCGGAAGAGAACGGTTGGGGCATTGGTTTTGGCTCGAAAAGCAAGACCAAGACTAAGAGTACGACAGGGTTGAGCATCATCGTGCCTATTGTAGAGTCCAACTCCGCACCCGTGCCCGAGCCTGAGCCTCCGAATGGTGACCGGTCCGTTAAGGAAACACCTTCACCGCCTCAGGGGCTAGAGTCTGTATCAGAATCACCGGCTCCTGAACTGGTAAAAGAAGACGAACCATCTGTCTGGGACGCTGTTACTGCCGTCGGCGGAAAGAAAAAGTGCAAGAAGAGCGCAGCCCCTGTCGTCAACAAGAGGTCAGCCAAACTGAAGGAGCCAGCCGAAAGGAAAAAAAAGAAGGGCGTGAAGGAAGAAGGGAAGTTACAAGATCCTACAAAGCCAGAACCTGGACCTGAACTGGCAACCCCGTTGTGGAGGAGAAGTCTTTCTATGACGGCTGGGGTGCGACTGTGGAAGTAGAGTTCTTGTATCGGGATGAAGGTGTATTACGGTTTGCAGCAGCGACCAAACCAATTGCAGGGAATAGAAATTAATTGTATGAAGTGGCATAGATTGTTAGATACAACATAGATTGTTAGATACAGCAGAAGAGAGTATAAGCAAAGACGGCAAATGTCTTTTGCGAGCTAGAGAAGGGGCAGAAAATATCTCGTAATCCGTTATTCAACCATATGTTCGATTACTCACAATCTGGATTAGTGATGATCCAGTGGATCAAATCCCTGGCTGCAATCGCATCTTCAAGGCTGTCGTGGCCTACTTTCGTACTCATCTGGATCTCTCTACCAAGTCGTTTCTTTACCAGGTTCTTGAGGGACAAATTTCCAGGCCCACGTTTTCCCGTCTTCTCCTTTGTAGCATTCCCAGC
Source organism: Pleomassaria siparia CBS 279.74 (assembly GCA_010093715.1). NCBI lineage: Eukaryota > Fungi > Ascomycota > Dothideomycetes > Pleosporales > Pleomassariaceae > Pleomassaria > Pleomassaria siparia. The sequence goes on from MU005784.1 coordinate 384,675, forward strand.
AAGTGTTAACCTATTTCCATCACTGCTAGGCAGCAAATCCTTGTCGTCCAGATTTGCTACCTTGCTCTCTCCTTCGCTCCCCTTATCTGCCTCAATAGCCTTCTCATTTCCCACCTCTATCTCTTTCCTCTTCATAGTACCAAACTCTGTCACAAATGAATCCACTACGACCCCGTGAATCCACCTCAACGCACGCAAATCGTTGGATGCTCCGTGCCCGACAACTACTGTCTCCGGTCCAACATATCTCCACAGTGCCTCCCGCGCCCTTGATTTGCCATTTAAGCAGATTCCCAGCCTCTTTGCCTTCCGTATATCAGCCCACGATACGCCAGAGAACCGAGTATTGAGGTGTTTCATTGGCACGTCCGGCTCAACGAAATTGTCCACGAGCACTTCACCTGAGAAATAATCAATCAACGAAACTCGTATAAGCTCCAAGTCCCCAGACACTGCTGTGCCCATCTCACAATCAAGTGCAACAGCAGTGCGGACGTCTTGACCTCTCGACGGCGTACTGGGTGTGGGGTGGAATTGGTATTGCTCTGAAAGCTCATCAGGAAGGTATAGACGTGGGATATGCATGTTGGAGCCACCGCATGGTTTCGCCGTGACGTGCTGACAGCAACAAGACCAGTGCTACATATAATCCATCAGTACCGAGGTGCGGGAATAACATAGTACAGGAGAGTCTGTTTTTAGTACCTTCTGGATAACTTGCCCCGGATGATACTTGCATCGAAACCCGGGCTCTTGTGTGGGTTCTGCTGTTGGAGAATGACGGGCGATGAGGTCACCCAGCGGCGGACTCGTGTCGACAGATGGCTTAATCGTTGGTAAGGGGGGGGGGTTCTCGTTGAGTGATAAGGCTTGATATGCATTCATTGTGATCTCGACCTCCGCTGCATTCGTCGGTATGGAACGTGTCGAACCCTTGGTTCTCTTGCGAACAAATTGAGATAAAGCTGTTGTCTATTAGCTTTGTCTGAAGCTCCCGTTTTAAAAACGCCAGTCACCTTTGTTACACCCGAGACATCGTCTTTTTAATAATAGTTCCTGTTCCGTTAGAGGCCGGGTTATGTAGCCATGCTTTTGCAAGATATCTTCAGGCTCGATGAGGTTTCGCAATCGGATACGATAAGCTTCAGTTCGCGTGATGGGAATCATCATTTTCAGTTGCAAGAGGAAGTATGCAAGAAGATATATGGCCTCACTTCGAGCGGGTTCGCTATGATTTTCATATGTCTTAACAAAAGAGGGGTTTGTCTGCTTCTGGATGGATGCATAAGCCACAACTATAACAACAGCAAATAGAGAGAGAGGGCTGTAGAATCACGGCTTTGCCTTTTTAAAGATAAGCCGGGATAATAACGAGATAAATTTGACTTGATTTAAATTAATTAAAGCCCAGAATAAGCTTTCTAGGCTTACTGTTCTGTAAGACTCCGTAGTTAGATGGCGCCTAATGTGCGATCGGATAGGGAAGCAACTGTTAGTAGTTAGTATTACCTACCCTATTGCTTTATACATGGCTCGACTCTCATCATACATCCATATACATACTATTAGATGTTATCTCTACCTTGTTAGGCTTCCTAGATAGTTGAACCCTTGCGACTGGCCGACAGTTTTTCGTTGGAAGCTACGGTCACATCAATGCTATAGTGTAACACTTGTTACGACTGTGAATCTTCAACTTACCAGATCCCATTGCTGTATGTCTGTCTGTTTCTCTAATAACAATAAACTTAGATAGAAGACATATGTTTTAGTCGCGAAAGAAAAGGAAACCCCATTTGTGTCTTTTGTAGAGAACGCTGTAAAAGGTTTTCTTTCTAATGCTCTTAGTGTATCGTAACGGCATTTCAAGCATGCAAGATTAGGCACTGTGTACTAGGCAGATTTCAAGTACCCTAGGTTTTGTTGCTATCAAGATTGTAGGGGGCACTAATCATTCACTGTGATGGCTCTTATGGAACCATTCCGTTCCAGTGACCAATTTAGTTCTCACGATGGATCCTGCTCCGAGGGCCAGAGGTCTCTGAGTAGGGGAGCGCAAAGTAGGTATTAGTTAGACACGTTTACTAGTCTTAACACCACTAGCATTAACAAAAGCCTTTAATGCATGCCATGTAAAATACTAGAAAAATTACATGCTAGAAGTCAAGTTAAAAAAAAGTCAGGATTGCTCACCCTTAGCAATGGCCCATACCTTTGTTCAGCGCGAACATGGACGGCCAGGCGCAACCAATTTAACTAGCTGCATGCTCAGCTGCATCTATGCAGTCGTCAGCCAAAATGTAAGAGGAACCTTTTAGTCTTATCAGCCGGAAATAGAGCGTGTCTTTCATACTGTCATGTAAATAGTTTAAGAATCTAGTTGTCGTTATGACTTGTGTTGGCGACAAAGCCTATTCACTTAGTTGGACATTTGATTTGGGTTTGTTGTGTTTGATGCATCAGCCTTTAACACTTGACAAAGTTCTGATTTCAGTCACTTTATTAAACGTCTATACCTCGTTCTTGAGACACGAACAAGATGTGACTTTCCATATTAATGAGACTTATTGAAGCAGAAGTATAAAGTTAGAGCTATCCACATTTAATTCGCTTGTAGTTTGTTTGCACATCAAAGTCGCCTTGTTAAGATGAACAGCAATTAGGTCAGAAGTTCCCAATTTCCCCAATCATGCGTTTTACTGTAAAAGAAATCCCTATCTCACATCATGATCCAAGATTCCAAGAATGTTTCCATGCTTCCTCAAGCACCGCCAAACACTAGAAGGCTTTGAATATTGGTCATGCCAAACCCATGGCGGCGTAACAGTTCCCGGCCGCGGTGAAAGGGGAATTCAGCCACGGCGATGACGCTGATATGCTCGGCGCTGATGCCAGCTTCTCCTAATAGCTTTAGCACTGCACATAGCGTCTTCCCCGTGGAAAACACATCGTCCACCACGACCACTGACGCGCCCTTGGAGATCACATCTCGTCCCATCTCCATACGCGTATGTTTCGTATCGTTGGATGCCAAAGACGAGATATGTGATGGGAGCTTGTCAACGGATATTGTGGGTGGGGGGAGCTTGCCGGCTTCGCGAATTAGGACCAAAGGCACACTGATCCGACAGGCCAACGCCGATGCATAGACAAAGCCGCCAGTCTCGCAACACGCCACGGCATCGATTTTGGACCAGTCACCAGTGAAGTAAGTTTGCAGCAGAGACGTGCAGAGGGCCAGCCCAACCGGCTGCTGGGAGATTCCGAGCACGTGGCGGAACTCTATACCCTGGCGTGGAAAGTTGGGTATCGAGTACACCATACCGGCCAACCGTTGCAGGTCCTCGTGGAGGAAGGGAAGCAGGTACTGTTCGGCAAATCGGGTTGCCGTTTTGTGTCCCATTGTTTCATTGTCGAAGACGAGGCTAGGGCAGTAGTCCAAGGCGGTCAAATATGATCTACTATTGATGCTGTTGTTGTTGCTGCTACTGCTGTTGCTGCTACTGTTGTCGTCCCCTTTGTCGTCCCCTTTGTCGTCCCCTTTGTCGTCCCCTTTGTCGTCCCCTTTGTCGTCCCCTTTGTCGTCCCCTTTGTCGTCCCCTTTGTCGTCCCCTTTGTCGTCCCCTTTGTCGTCCCCGTCATGGTACCCTCGGCGAATATGCCGCGTCTGATTATCAGCTTGGACGTGAACCTCGAGTAGCCTAGTGTTTGACACCAAATGTGAAAAGGCCGTGACGGGCGCCTTGTCTCTCATTCCCGTGATTAGCAGCACGTCCACATCTACAGCGTCATGCACAAGTTTCCGAAAATGTTCTTCTGGCAGCTGAGGTCGTTGGCGCACCTGCTCCTGGAAAAACATTGTCAACGCTGGCCGGTGTTGCTCCTTGTAGGCACGGTCCGAAAGCAGACGGCTCTGATCGGCGCCAGTAGCCACCGCGTATTCTTGTTTGGTGGCATCGCTGATGCTGACTGCACGTGCCTTGAGGCCTTTGTCGATGAAAAAGGAGACCCAAACATCGGCGCAGTAGTCTTTTCCGGCACAGCTTTCACCCGTAACAAGAACAATAAGCTTCGGCTCCATAGGCGCTATCAAGACCGGACAGTGGAGTTGTTGACTGGCCACCCAATAAGCCGGATTGTGAATTCGTTCGATAGCACTATTGATAGCGCAGGAGTTATCCAAAATGAGCTCTTTGCGGCCTTAATATAGAGGTTTGTAATGTTGTACTTGCTGTATCGAAGACGTGTCCTTATGCAACGCAGGGTGAACGATAATCAAGGTACATATAATTAACCAAGACACAACCAAGCAATCAGGAAACAACCAATCAGGGCGCAATCAATTAAGGCACAATCAATTAATGCACATTTAAGGCACAATCAATCAAGGTACAATCAATCGAGGCATAATCGGCCAACACACAATTAAATCATGTGATCGAGTTCGTTCACTAGCTGCAATAAATCAGAAATTTTCAAGCCAACTCCAACACCAAGAAACATATCTCCAGGCACTATATGTAGCTTTATGTTTCGCTAAGTTCTATTACTAAAAGCACCAGCTAACCGCAGTAGCTATGGTCACATATAATTACACTTACGATTACTCTGCCAACTAAGCTTACTACTTAAAACAGCACAAATTCCTAATTGGGCTTATCAGGTAGTCAAATAGTGCTTATTGGATAACTAGTTGTTAACACCTCCCAGCGGACAGGCATAAGCCAACACGCCATGTGGGTCTGATCTGTCTTTGAGATGGCCAAGGCGCGGCCGATTTGGACCAAAAGCCATAGCCGCCAACGCGGCGTCTCTAGGGTCAGGCCCCAGATCGGCGCCATAAACTCCGCTACTCAAGGGCAACAAATCCCCAACGACATTGTAAACCCATCGTACGGCAGAAGACGCGGCTTCGGTGCCATCCAGGTCGCGGGGCCAGACACCAGTTATCACGCATGCAAAATCCCAGTCTCGACATCCGAAAGCAGTGCCATCGGCGGCAACGTCGTCGACCGCTCCGCCACCTTGCAGTAGATGCAGATAGCAGAGTGCTGAGGGACGAGTCTCAATGGCGGCCACCAAGCGGCTGGCTATGTTCTCCTCTCCGATGTGTTTTAGGAATAAACATCGTTTGAATGATGACGTCTTGCCGCCGCTGTGCCCGCCGTGCATGCCTGATATGTACATCTCCGTCTCGAACAAACCGACTCCATCCACTACCTTGACATCTGCTCCCGGTCCCAAAATTGCATCTACTGGCGTGGGTGTGAATGCTGTAGAGATAGTCCTACTAGTTGTAGAAGATTCGAACATGGTTACACCAAGCTGCAGCTGGCCAGCGTCCCAGTACACATATGCGTCTGCAGAGCAGTTCCGAGGGAGCTTTCCGACGACGAGTTTATCGAATTCGCTGAGCTTGAGCCGTGCCGCGAGGTTGCCACTCAGCGGGATGACCCAGTTTCGAGTCAAGTAGGTCGGAGCCGCGTACGTCTTGAAAGTCACACTGACTACAATGCCAAAATTCGTCCCGGCGCCTTTGATCGCCCACAATAGATCAGATTCGTTCTCCGGGCGAACAGAGCCCGCTGGCCGGTGTTGGCTTGGTACATTGCCGACACAGAGCACCTGGCTGGAGTCGACACTGACCACAACGGCACCGATAATGGAATCACACGCGAGCCCGTGCATCCTAGCCAGATGCCCGATGCCGCCTTGTAGCCATAGACCTGCGCCTACGCTTGGCCGGGCGCCTAGGGGTACAGTTAGGCCCGCTGCCATAGTCTTGCGGATAATATCTCCCGTCTTGCAACCGGCCCCGGCGACGACTAAGGACATGGAATCTCCTCCGGGATCTCCTCCGTCCCCCTCCCCTGTGATGATGTCTATCTGATCGAATGCGCCCATATCGACTGAGACAACATTAGGCCAGAGACAGTGACCGCTGTGGCCCCCGCCGATGACGGTCAAACTGACTTCATGCTCCACTGCCCATCGTACACACTGCTGCACGTGTCGGATCTCTGTTGGCTTAATGATCGAGGCGGGGCAGTGCAGGCGAGCCTCCCGATTCTTGACCGCGTTGTCACCCTTCACCGGTGGCACGTGCGTCATTAGCTCCGGCAACGTGATCGCATGTTGGGTAAAAGCTGCCATGATGTTGGGCGAGCTGAACAAGAGATGGTCTGGGTAGGCTTCCTCGCGGCGACCCAAAGTGCGGCACACCTTACGCCGATCGACTCGGGTGGCCTCGTTCACATCCACGTCCTGCATGATGAACCCGGCGATGAAAGCAGCAAAACAGTCCAACTCCTCATCATTATCTGCCACGCGAACGACTCCAGTAGGGAACGACGCCGTTTGATGACACACTAAGCCGTCGAGGTGCAGAGTCCCGTCGCGATGAAAAACCACTACTATTCCCTCTGGCCGTTCAACAAGCATCTCGAGCGCCCGTTCGATGAACTTGTGTTTGGGCTTCATGCCGTACAAGCTGTGGCAGAATAGGATAATGTCGTATTTTTGGTCGTCGTAAGTAGTACCGATACTGGCACTGGTACCGCTCTCTATGTTGTCCTTTAGAACGAATGGTGTTCGATGGATGTCGGGCGGTTTTTCCAGACGTGGAAATGGGGACTCCGTCTCGGAGGCACAAGAAAGCCATTGTTCCAACCTTGTTGCGAACAAGTCGTTACACTCGAATGCAGTGTATTTCCTGACTTTCTGTCTCAGATGGTCGGGCAGATAGCCAAGAACGCTCTTTGGGCCAGGTCCGATTTCTAATACTGAGATGTTGATATGCGATTGGAAGAGAGGGGCCAACAGTCGGGATAGTTGAGGGATAATGAAGTCTTGGTACGTTGTCCATCCTGGGCCCCTCACCAAGATATCGAAGCCGGCGCTGTACTGTGTGTCGGACAACGGCTGCCTCAAGGACGACGCCGTCGTTGCCCTGGCCTTCTGGCCAAGGGCCCGTTTTAAGGAGTCGAGAGTGGCCATTTCGGTTCGATATACATGTGCGAGTATCTCGTAGGGATGGCGACGACGGTTGGTTTTATCCCCAATACACAACGATTGCCAAGAAATTGATTGCGAAGCAAGCAACTCCGCTAGCAAACGACGCGAGTAATGTAATTGGCTGTCAAAAACACAGGTAACGTGACGTTGGGAGGTCAAATCTATGCCAACACTTAAGCTCCTCGATAGATGTTGACGCTTGATAGAACTGTTGCTTGATAGATATCAACGCTTGCTGCTACGATGAGTCAGCAAGGCTGAAGTGATGGTAATGATACGATTATAAACATGCAGTAGGAGAGTGCAGAATCATCAAAAGCATTCAATTGAATAGAGTATTTCTTATGCAAGCATTCTTACAGGCTGTCTATACCTGACAAAACATGTTTTGAAGGACATCATGTTGGAGCCTAATCTGGCTGTTCAGGAGGGTTGCTCCAACAGATATCGTTAGTGATCTTCGACATCCAACTAGCCGAACGCTGTAACGTATATATCTATAAAACGTGCGCTATAGCTTTGTTATTAACTGCCCTGTTCTTCTAACAGGGACTATACGACATGGTAGATAATACTAACACACTTATACACCAATGCAATAGGCTGTTGCAAACGCAGAATAGTAAGTTAATGCATATTTCACAGGCCGCTTTAGTGCCCGTAGGCAACCGTTCCTATACAGTATATGCAAACCCCGCACTCTCTATGATATATGTTGGAATTGCACAAGTTAGATCAAAGTGAGAGATGCAACAAACAGGGCAGTCTCACCGGTCAGCCCACCTTGGAAGGTAGGCCAACCGGCGCTCTGCGTCCTTAGCAGTCAACATGATCGACATAGGTTTCGTGTTAATGTATACACATGATATTATATACATTATTACGCCTGGAAAGAGTGGCTTAGGTATCCTGGGGCCAATAAAGGACCGCAGTTCTATCGCATCCCCTAGTAACTGTGCCGCCGAACATGAACCAACCAAATCTTGCCATGTAATATGAACCAGTTGCCTGACACCCTTTTGACAGTGAATAGCCGATGACTACCTTTGGCTCAGTACAAATACCAGACAGCTCGCAGTTTTGACTGAAACTCTCCAAGGCACTGCAATAACGGCATCATGGGGCGGAAGAAGAACAACGAGTACTACGCGGTTATTTCTGGGCGTATCGACACGCCTACCATATTCTCATCATGGTAAGAGGCGCAAAGTATGTGGAGTACCTAGCTAATACATTTCAACAGGGGAGATGTGCATCCACGAGTCACCGGCTGTGAATCCGTCTGGGAGGGTTTCTTCAGCAGGATCGAAGCCGAGCTATACATGAGAAAAAACGGAGTCTCTAACTTTGAAACGGTCATCAAGGACACGGCACTGAACACCACGCCGGTGAAAGGCGACGAGCCGTATTATGCCGTGGCTAATGGATCGGCGCCCGGTATCAAGCGTGCCTGGAGGTAAGGCACTTCCTTTTTTTTGTAACGCTTTGATACATGTGCTTATACCCTGCAGTGGAGAGGATGGTGCCTTGAAAGCAGTCCGCGAGATGCCTGGTGCGTGCCATAAGCGGTTCAGGACCGAGGCGCAGGCACTTGCATTTATTGAAGACTGGAAAGAGGCATATGCCGAGGTGGTGCGTCGAGCGGTGATAGAACAACTGGATCGGGGACTCAGGCCACAGAATATATATTTAGATGTAGGAGGACTTTTCTACGAGGGTCGTCGAGACTCTGTAGAACCCATGGCAGGATTGTTTGAATCGCTTCAGGTTTGATGAACGCTAGACTCTCTAGAGACAAAATTGCTACATCTAAGATGTTTTAATGAATTCTATGATATGTTTCCAACCTTGTCACTTGTATTCAAACTTTCAAGAGGCTTTTTGATCAAGTTCCTATCCCCAGCGCTGCCGCTGATACTGGAGCCTGGTGGCAACGACTACGCCGCAGAAGACCTTGGCAGCAACATAGATGCGCCATTTTTGGAGCACGGCGAACGGCACTGTCGCTTGCAGTTCCAAGTAGCCACTGCTTCTCCATCGTGAAGGGTGATCAAACAAACATATCTCGATTAAGCCGCCTTGTTCAAAAGACCCACTTCAACGCCTATCATCAGTAGAACATGTGGGCCTTCCGCGTCAGACTACATTCTTCCAACAGGGGAACTACGCTCCCTGAAAATACATACACCAAACATGAGGGCCTTTTCAAATCCGGGCTCGTGATACCTAGTCGACGAGTGTCTTCCGGGCCGCTTAGTGCCTGTAGTTGTTGATAGTCGTTCCCCACACGCAAGCCCCACAGTGCGCTCTATGGAATTGCACAAATCATATGAAGACGTGGAGGGAATGCGACTAACGGGTCACTCTCACCGGAATGCCACGTTGGATAGTGGGCTGATTGATGCAGTTTCGATTGTCTGCAGGGGTTCGTGCTACTGTATGCATGCAACACTCTCGCTTCGTTGGATTCGATCGGCATTAATGCGTCCTCGAAAGAAGGGAATGCGGTAATGCTGACATGCATCTTGACGCAAGATACGTGGAATGGTAGAGCTCGCTACTGGTAGTTCCCGGGACCTTTATGCACTGTGCTGTGACAAGGCCAGGTATCTCTTATCTCTTATCTCTTATTCCATTGACTTTGATTTCTAGAACACATTCCACTCTACGAGAAGTAGCAATAGCCATAAATGATTGAAACGAGATGTATTTGTAGGAAGCTACATAGGTTTGTCCATGTATGTGCGGTGCTGTAAACAACGCTAGTCCTAGACAGACATGGTGCATTCATCTAAAAGTGATCCGTCACCGTCTTAGAACATGAGAGACCCTAAACCGCTACATGTAAAGAGAAGATGTAGAACAGACGTAAAATAATGAAATGGTGGACAATTGGCAGCAAAAATCGCAAGAAATGGAGGCATGCAAGCCAATTCAATTCTCAAGCAGACGCTCTCGTACTCGGCCAAATGCACGTGATGAGAATCCAATCGAGCTTTAGCTGCCTTCTGGGGCACACGTACTAGTATATGTATGTACATCAATATGCATATATATTACTTGTCTTTGGAGAAGACGAGATGTAGTCAAAATAAAGTGGACACCCCTTTTTAAACCAAGCCAAGCATTCTGGGCAGCGGACACTACACATGCCTATTTTAGCTCAGTCCATATTCGTTGCCCAGCCTTACGCGCGTCGACATGAGATGAAACTAGGGATGGCATCTGTCAAGTTTTGACGTGATGATGAATCGGCTTGCGCGGACTGGCCAAAGCAACCAAGTTTCTTTTTCAAGCACGTACTCCGCCCTCGAGTTGTTCTAGGTTTATGTATACAAAATCATGGCGAAGTCGATAATGTATCAATAGTTGGTCAACTTCTAACACTCTAAACCGTCTTTGTTTCGGTAATTGTTGTAGCTGGTGACGGTAACAATTCAGTTTGTCAACACTTGATTGTACATACCATAGTTATGAGTTTCTAGAAGAAGGGAAAAAAAATACCATCATCTTCGCACCATCAAGCGGTCATCATCGGCGCCCCTATTGGCTATCGGATGATCGCTGCGAGGAAGTGGAGGTTGACAGGATGGGATGGGCGTGATGGGTGCTGGGTTGGCTGCAGCTAAAGCGGGTGCCGGCCGCAACCACAAGAGGGTTTTTTTGATAATACATCGGATGCAAAATAGCTGTCTCCAGCCTCAAGACGCGTCTGCACCGTTGCCCGCATCCCGCATCCCGCACGGCGATCTTCCTCCTCCCATGTTTCTGCACAGCAGCAGACATGGCCTGTCTGTCGCTAGCCCGCCCCGACGCGTTATATACTCGTACGGGACACGTTCGCCTTCAGCTGCATGGTCCTCACCACGTCCACTCGCCCTGCATTGCACCCACCCGGCATTCTCCCCATCACATCTGCGCATCCTCCAGACGTCTACTAAACCCATCGCGCCCTCGACGGGTCTTTCTTCTATCAATTGGTCTACCACAGTTCACCGCACACGACACATTTCCCCTTGCACCATGTCCACCACCCAGACACAGATGCAGACCCGCGGCCATGCCGGCCACTCGCACCACCACCACCACGCCCACGACAACACATACCTACTCTCGTCGAACAAGAAGGATGCTGGCGTGCGCATCACCCGCATTGGGCTTTATGTCAACCTTGGCATGGCCATCAGCAAAGGCGCCGGAGGCTATGTCTTCAACAGTCAGGGCAAGTCACCCTGAAGACCAAACACCAGATGCCAGCCGAGTGTACTGACTTGAAGACAGCCCTCATTGCTGATGCCATTCACAGTCTCTCCGATCTGGTCAGTGACGTCATGACGCTGGCGACGGTGTCGTGGTCCATGAAACCCCCATCGGACCGGTTTCCCAGCGGCTACGGCAAGGTTGAAAGCTTGGGGTCGTTGGGCGTTAGTGGCATATTGTTAGGAGGAGGGTTTATGATGGGTTGGGCAGCCCTGATTGCTCTCCTACAGCAGTTCTTGCCAGAATTCGCAGAGTTGGCTGCCAATTGGGGGTTCTTGCCCCACAGTCACGGACACCACCACGGCATCGAGGACATGGGTCCGAACATCAATGCCGCATGGTTAGCTGGGGGCTCAATTCTGATCAAGGAATGGCTTTATCGCGCAAGTAAGGTGACGCCCTTCTTCATGACCTGGTCTTTCGCTAACGGCTTCTTTTCCAGCCCTCAAAGTCGCTCTCGAACGCAAATCCTCTGTCCTCGCTTCCAACGCGTACCACCACCGGGTAGACTCTCTCACAGCTTTTGTCGCTCTCCTCATGATCGCCGGTGCAAACGTACTCAACAACGCCGCCTGGCTGGATCCTGTGGGCGGTTTGGTCATCTCTCTGATGGTTGTTCAGGCTGGCTGGGGCAACACCAAATCTGCCCTCTATGAACTGGCGGATGCGGGTGTCGAGGATGAAATGAAAGACAACGTCCGCAAGGCCGCCACAAAAGCATTGGATACACTAAACACGGGTTCGGCAGCACAGGACGTCGAAATACGGTCTGTACAGGGTGTCAAGGCCGGCCAAAATTTCCTGATGGATATCGAGCTCGCGGCGCCCGGCACATGGACAATCGACCAGACTCGCGGTGTGGAAGACTTGGTTCGCGAACGCGTAGGTGCTAAAGTCAGGGGCGTAAAGAAAGTACGCGTTCGGTTTGTGTCAAAGGCATCAGATTACGACTTCACAGATGAATTTATCGGGCCAAATGTCAGCGCGCATTCGACACCTGAGCATGGAGAGGAGCACAAGCACGATGACCACGAACATTCCGAGGAGAACAAGGGCGCCAACCAAAGCGCGCGGAGAAGACAGTGAGGTCGCTTCACTGCACATATACAGGAACATGGTCTGGTGTTTTGGAGTTGGTAGTAAAGGCGGCTTAGATTCCCGGGCGGACTTAGCTCCAGATACGGTATTGAATTAGTTGAAATTTTGGTCTCGCATCGCGATAGCTGTATCCCTGTAGACCTACCTGCTCGTGAGGTTGAACAAGTGTCGCTGTACACATGCATATATGATCAAGCTATCCCAATCAACATACATACATACATACATACATCAATCTACACAACTCCCTAATGCGGGAATCCGTAAACAATGGGCAATTTATCCGCAGCCCAATGACACAGAAGCGACTCGGCGGCACCGGCAAAAGTTATTCAAGCGTTTTCTCGAGGGGCGGCGAAGCCAAGCCAGGAAGTTTAGTGAGGAAAGGGCGCGGGTCTCCTCTCATGAAACAACGTTACGGAAGAATTATTATTACTGCTTGCTTTGTTTGCATGTTTTCTCCAGCAATCGCATCCTCTACACCTGGCCTCCCCCTTCGCTATTACATCGACAATGGCTAACCAATACCTGGGCTTCGATCTCAGCACACAGCAATTGAAAGGTAATACCT
>MU005784.1:421166-440307 GCA_010093715.1 Pleomassaria siparia CBS 279.74
TCAAACGATGAACCTGTGTCGAAACGTTGACCATGTTGAAGAAGAAAAAAAAAGTGGCTTATCTACAAGAATACGTTCAAATGGAAGAGCAAAAACGCTGACCCATGGATCAAGCAGGGAAAAGACGCTCCTTTTTCTTTATCCCTTTCCCTTTCTCAATCCAATCCAATCCAATCCAATCCAATCCAATCCAATCCATTCCATTCCATTCCAAGCTAACATGATATATACAATCAACACTCCCACTCCCACCCCCAACCTCAAACCTCAAACCTCCACCTCACTAAACCTCCTCCTATCCCCCTGAATATCGCCCCTCATCTCGGGAAACCTGTCATAGAACTGATCGGCCACGGTCCAGTACTTGAGATCGCGATGATAGCGCTCAAACAGCGGAGACGGATAGTACGCCTGTGCGACGTCGTCGTAGAAGAAGGCGTCCTCGAAGCTGAAGGGCCAGTCGAAGCGCAGGTAGTGCGAGTAGCAGTGCGACATGTCGGGCGAGGTGAAGATCTCAGAGTGGCGCTGGACGAGGCGGTCGCGGAGCGTGGGCCAGGGGAAGAAGTCGACGGCGATGGGGTGTTTGGTGCGGGCTTGTGCGGCGCTGGGGAGGGAGTTAGAGAGGGAGGGAGTTAGAGAGGGAGGGAGTTAGAGAGGGAGGGAGTTAGAGAGGGAGGGAGTTAGAGAGGGAGGGAGTTAGAGAGGGAGGGAGTCAGAGAGAGAGGGAGTGTTTGAGGCTTACCTGGGTCGAAGCCATTCGGGTACTTTCTCGAGTTCTTCTCTCGTGGCGTTGAGATAGTACTGCATACATGTTATTAGCCACAACACATGTGATTATTAGTCACGGCTCATGAGATGCACTTACCTTTAACAGTTTGAAACTCTTGTACGCAGCAGCGAGCCTCTTCATCCTTGGCTGATGGTGAAAGAGAAACTCGTCCACCTCCTTTAGGATGTTTAGCACGGGACTATGCATCCACATGTTGAATGAGTTCCAGCCTTCTTTGATGCCGCGGTAGAGCAGGCCCGCTTCCACCGTGTCTACATTGGGGGCCGATGTACCTGGGCGGTGGCTGTACACTTTGCCAAACATCTCGTTGCTCTTCTTCCACACCGGACATAGCGCGTTGGTCGAGGACGGCAGGGTGGTGGTGGTGGTGGTGGTGGTGGTGTCGTTGGGTGCATTGCCAATGTGCAAGACTATGGGAGAGGGACACCGCCAGCCTGGACCAAAGATCTCGCTCAGGAGCGGTGCAAAGGCGGCGGTTGAGGGCGAGTCCGGGACGTCGAACATGTTGCCTGCTTCTTCTTCTTCTTCCGAGACGCGGTCGAGATCGAGGTCGAGACTTGGATCTTCGACGGGATCCATGCCCGACATTACAGTCATGCCGTCTAGATCTACTCTGGTTGAAATCGTGTTCGGAATTGGCTGGCCAAAGTCCAGTATCTCGAATGGATTCAACATTGCGTCTGGCAGTGCCGAGTGGGGCGTTGGTAGGGCAGGCTTGCCGTCCGTCATGGACAGGGACACGGAGCTCGTCCTCGATTTAGGAGACTGAAGTCCTGCCGGTACGCATGTAAGCCTCAATCCTTGTCATGGTGCATGGCAAAGTACAGATGTCTTGGAAACAGCATACCGACACTGGCGTCTGGCGAGTTGCCCGAGCCACATCCACTTCCACTTCCACTTCCCATTCCATTTCCAGTTCCAATTCCACTTCCACTTCCACTTCCACTTCCACTTCCACTTCCACTTCCACTTCCACTTCCCATTCCACTTCCAATTCCATTTCCAATTCCATTTCCACTCACCGCATTCCCCGTCGGTCTCGGGAACACGTCGCTCCCGACCACGCTCTTCACGCTGTCGATTACATCTCTCAGCCTCTCATTCTCGCTCCGGAGACTCTCGATTTCAGACAGCAGGCTCGCCGTAGCGCCATTCCGATCCTGGTCTCTGAGGATTTCAATCGTGCGTTCGAGCTCGGCGATGTGCGTCTTTGTCTTTTCTCGCAGCGATCGCTGGGCCTCGCGGTCAATGGCTCTCTTGCGTTCCCGTCGTTCTTGTTCTCCGAGACACGAGGCGCGGCGTTTGCGTTTTATGACGGGTGCAATAATGGATGATGATGCAGCGGCAGCAGGCGGAGCGACATCGCTGGAGCGGCGATTGACCATGATGGATGACGTAGTATAGCAAGCAACACCTTGCTAGTATTACTAACACCACCACCACCACCACCACTACCACCACCACTACCACAGCAACTGCAATAACCACAACAATAACAATAAATCAAGAACGAATAGGAAAGGTCCGTCTTTCTCGCAACGCACTCACTTCGAATCGAGTATCAAAAGTCAACAAACAAGAGTGAAGAATGTAGAAGTCGATGAAGTCGAGTCAATTGACCCAGAGTGCCAGCAGCCAGCAGGCAGATACGGCTGATTATCTCTTCCTCGCAACGCCCTAGTACCGAGGAAGCCCAACCCCCGCCCCCCTCCCCCAGCGATGCCTGTTATGTACGTCCCGTAGTGTCACGTCCCGTAGCGTCACGTCTCCGGAAGCCAGAATGCGGGGGAAAAGGTGGGGTCTGGGATGGGCCAAGGAGCAAGCGGACGGCTAGCGAACGCCTTTTCCTGTACAAAGGTACTTGACAGACATGGCACGGTCTGGAGTGAGCGCGTGGCGTACCATGGAGTGGGTTGGTACGGGCGGGAGAGTGTCATCCATCTTAATTCCAGGGTAGATATCGGTCGTGGTTGGTTGGCTTGGTTAATGGTTCGCTTGTTGGAACTGGCACGGCGATTTCAAGATAATTCTCGGCACTTGCTATTTATTAATTAATTAGTCAGTGGTTGGAGGATTGGGCAACGTCGTCCTCGTCGTCATGGCTAGCTATCTATTGTATGCTAGGGCGGGCTAGGAAAAATCCTTATTACGGTTCGTACATTGTAGACTAATTAAATTAATAACGGAATCTTTTTCGGTATCTTCGACGAGGTTTCCATGTCACAAAAAGGATATTGAACAGCGTAAACACATCTGGCGTATGGAGATGAAGCTGAATACTACGAATGAGTATCGTATGTATGTATGTATGTATGTATGTATGTACATGAAAAATGTCTGCTATTTCCTTCCTTCCTTCTTGCTTTTTGTTATTTTTTGTTACATATATTCCAATCCACCATAAATCTACAGCTTCGAAGCTCTCCAAACCGGTTTCCGCTTCTCGGCAAAAGCCTTCAATCCCTCCAATGCATTCTCGCCAGCATTCAATCCCTCGTTGTGCCTCTCGATAGTCAACTGCGTCGCCCTCTCCACCGATCCCGTCTCCAGACTCTCCTTGAGTCCGGCCCGTGTCACGATGGCACTATCTGGACTGATGCCCGCTATCAGATTAGCTAGCTTGAGGGCTTCGTCCATGACGGTGTCTTGTGACGACGCGATGCGGTTGATGATGTTGAGTTGGAGCGCGCGGGTGGCGGTTATGGGTTGGCCGGTGAGTGCTATCTCGGAAGCGATGGGTAGGCCGACGATGCGGACTAGGCGCGCAGGGCCGCCGGCACCGGCGTAGATTCCTCGCAGGGCTTCGGGGAGGCCGAATGTTGCCGTGGGGGATGCTACGACCATGTCGCTGTGGGGGGGGGTTGTTAGCATAGGTTCAGAGTCATGTTGCGAGACATCATCATCATCATCATCATCATCTACTCCCCTCGAACCCAAATACACAGCAAGGAACACTCCCACTCACCAACCAAGCACAATCTCGAATCCGCCCCCCAAAGCAAACCCATTGACGGCGCCAATGATAGGCTTCTTCCCCGCCCTCCTGCTCACGCCTCCAAACCCACTGAGCGGATGTCTCATCTCGCCTTTGCCCATCTTCACCAAGCCCTGTCGAATCTTGCCCAGCTCAATCAGGTCCTGTCCTGCGCAAAAGGACTTCTTCCCAGCCCCCGTGATGATGGCGACGCGGAGATTGGGCTCCCGGTCGAACCAATCGAACACCTCGGCCATTTCAAGGTGCCCCGCGAATGGAATACTGTTCATGGCTCGCTCGCGGTTGATGGTTACGAGAAGGACATAGGGAGCAGGGTAGGAGAGGAGGACGTGGGAAGTTTGAGGGGGTGTGGTCGAGGGGGATGCCTGGGCCATTGTTGCGGTTGCGATCGTGATCGTAAGTCGTGAGTCGTGAGTCGTGAGTCGTGAGTCGTAAGTCGTGAGCAGTGAGCTATGAGCTGGTGGTAGGAGCAAATCTGGCCGCAGGATTTCGAAGATTGTGAATTGGAGATGGGTGTACAGCCAGCTATCCCCAGCTAGCGCTCTTCCGGTATTACATAACTTTTGCTTATGTACAGTACCGTTGTCGGGTGTTGGATAAGGACTTGCGAGTCTCCGCGTTCTGGGTGGGGGATCTTGAGCCGAGGTTCAGAGGATGGGGTTACGACGTACGTTACCCCAGGAATTGCTCCGGACCAAGGAAGGGATCATCCTTGTTCGGAGCAGGCCTCAAAATGCCCAATGTTCTAGTCCCTTCTCGAATCCGTTCTGGAAATCAAAAATTTCGGTAAAGGAACTTTTTCCCTACAGTATTAGTTCTCCAGAAGTCTGGGCCATTTTATTTTTAGACTTGATGACAGAATTTTCGGTTTCTATGTAAGCTGCGTGCTATTTGTTCATGGTGCTGTGGACCTTGAATGCGTTTCCCCCAACTTTGCCTGGTAACATGGGAAAAGTATCTATAATCTTCAGCAACATCAGTATTGATAAAATCTCTCTCACAGCACCCCGACCCTCCCCCCCTTCTTCCTCGCCGGCAACTCTCTCCTCAAAATCTTCCCACTCGGATTCTTCGGCAGGGTTTGCAAATGGAACACCCCGCCCCTCAACTTCTTATATCCCGCCACCCTGCTATCGATCCAAGCCCTCACCTCCTCCAGTATCTTGTCAATTTTCTCCTTGGACCACGAGTGGTACGGAGCAGCGAGGGAAACGTAAGCCAGGGGCACCTCGGAGGCCTGGGAAGGGGAGTAGATTGCGCAGACTGCGGCGTCGATGACCGAGGGATGTTGAACGAGTTGGTCTTCTAGCTCCGAGGGGGCGATTTGGAGACCTTTGTATTTGATCATCTGTGTGTGGAATGTTTAGACGCTGATATATGCATATGGGAATGTGACTTGTGAGTCCTCAAGGAGGAGGAGGGACTATGGAGCTGGTATTACCCACCTCTTTCAGTCGATCGGTGACCCAGAAGTTCTCGTTCTCGTCACATATCATCACATCACCGGTGCGGAGCCATTCTCCGGCAAATGTGTTGCGCGTTGCTGCTTCGTCGCCCATGTAGCCCCTGCTCTGATCAGTATCTTACACAATTTGCATTGCGGTCTGGTTGCGAACGTACATCATCGTCTGAGGGCCTCGGACCCACAGTTCGCCCTCTTGTCCAATGCCGACGTCTTTCCCGGACACGGGATCGACTAAGCGGGCCTCGCTGGTAAGGCGTCAGTACCGGTGTAGAGCACAGAAGGGACAGGACTGCAGCTTACGTGGTAGAGAAGAGTCTGCCGCATGTCCCAACGTATTCTTCGTCGGCTTCGTGCTGCATCATGACGGAAGGCGAACATTCGGAGAGACCGTAGCCTAAGGGAGAGATCGATCAATCAAAACATGTCAGAAAAAAAAAAGAAAAAAAAAGCATACCCTGCGTAATCTTGGTCTGTGGGAACACGGTCTTGATTCTCTCCTGCAATGCTTTCTACATGGCACGTCAGTCTGGCGCTATCGATGAATGTCGATATTGTTAATAACGTACTTTCAGCGGTGCCGCCCCAATAATCATGCACTCCAAAGCGGAGAAATCGTACCTTTTCGGAATATCAGACGCAACAAGCATGAGCACGATAGGCGGCACAAGATACGCCAGCGTAGCCTTGTATCTAGAAAATTGTTGACAGTATATTTCGAGGTCGAAGTTTGGTAGTGCGCAGGTGAAGTTCCCTAGCCACATGTTGTTTAGAACAACGATGCCCAGGCCGTAGATGTGGCAGTCTTTGAGGTTCGTCAGATGAGAATTTTCCATGTCATCTACCATGTTGGGCGGGGGACCACTCACATGGTGCAAAGAAGATAACTCTCTGATCCGCGTTTTGTCGCAAGGGTACCGAAGCACGTCCTTGCATCAGATTGATGATGTGGTTGTAGTGCAAGACCTTCACGCCCTTCATCGGACCCGTGGTTCCTGAGGAGAAGAGAATTGATGCGACGACCTTCTTGGAGCTTTGTCCTTCCAAGTCGTACGGCGGGACCGACTCTTGGGAGGAGCAGCCTTGGATATCTTCTGGAAACTGTTCCATGTTTAAAAAAACTTTGACGTGACGTTGTCGGGTGCATTCTTACTTTCAGAATGCCTTTTATTCGGTCTAGTACAGAGAACAGTTTGGTACGATTGTCATTGCGGTACTGTTTCAGTGCTTCCTGGACTTTGGCGTGGTAGGCTCCTGAGACTGCAATGTGTGTCGGTTGGACGAGTGTGAAGCAGTGTAGGATATCCTTTACCGTAAGCAGAGGGTTGACAGGTCTATACTCTGGTCAATTAGCTCTTCCTCTTCTTCTTCATTTCACATCCATCTTCTTTCAACTCACGAAATTATAGCCCCAGTCCACCAGATAGCATGAGCCAAGATAACGAAATCCGACTATACTTCATCAGCACGATTACAAACATTATCCACGCCCCCCAACCCACCGAGTTCTGTACCAGCACACACACCACATCCCCAGCCCTCAATCCCACTCTCTTCTTCAACCCCCAACTCGCTCGTCCTGCACTCTCCCTCAATCCTCCATACGTCAATTCCTTCTCCTTGATCAAATCCACGTGGACGACCTTGCTCTTCTTCACATTATCCGGATTATATCTCGTGAAGAACTGGGGTATAGAAATATCATCGCTGATGTTCACTGGAGGGTACGTGCTGCGGGTAATCAGTTCGGCGGTCATTGTGGCTGAATGAGGATGGATGGCGGCGTCATGGTTGATATATATAGAAGTGGCTAAGTGGAGATAGTCGTTAGGAATTGGCTAGTGCGAGATGTCGAGTATGACGAGTCGATGAATGCGAGTCGAGTGTCACGTGGGAAAATGTGCTTACATACACATATATGCGTGTCTGGGCGAGTAATACTTGGCAACACTTCTCATTTGTTGAATTGGATTGCATCTGCAAGAGGATAACGTCCGTCGAAGTGCCTGCATGGGGAAGAGGTTTCCAGAGCTCATAGATGAATGGTCTGCAGTGGTTACGAGGAGCTGCCGTATTCTGGGAGGGCCTCAGGGTCAAGTTTGCTCTCTCAAGCCCTGATCTTTCTGCCAGCAATTGCTTCGCGAGTGTATGCTTCGCAAGTGTATCGACGTGTGTCTTTAGACATGAGGTTGTAACAAGTTTGTTATGCGCATTGTGTACGTTGCGACAATCCGTCGTTCGTAACTTCGTGGTGTGAATTCTTCTGGGTATCTCAAATGTTACAAAACGCCCAGTCCCGATATTGTATCTCAAACACGACCCTCAGTCTTCGTCCTCGAAATGTTGTGGAGCTGCCATGCTCATCCTCAGCTGCCTCTCTCTCTGCCTCGCCTGTAGCTCCAGTGTTTCCACCGCATAGCTAAGCCTCTGCTTCTTCGCTCTTAGCTGCTTGTACTTCATTTCTTGTAATGAATTCATAGCTTTGCCTCCCTCGTTTCCTCCTGGATTCCGCTGGTTTCCTCTGCTATTGGGTCGGAAAGCTGATGCGCCTGTGCCATCGGAAGAGAGTCGGCCTTCGTTTAGGTCGCACTTGGCGATGAGGGATTGCTCGCGTCGCTCAAGTTTGTCGAGGTAGTTTGATACGCGGAGGAGGAGACTGTCGATTTCGGGCCGGATCTCGGAGAGGAGGGCGGATTGGGCGGATTGCAGGTCGGGTTCGGATATTAGTTCAAAATGCTGGGAGATTGTTAGATTGATGACAGATAGGCAGTGAAGACATGGTAAGACAAAGTTGCATGTCAGATAGCAAGACTAAAACAGACTCACCCGCGTCGTCTGAAGTACTTTGGCCAGTCGAGGTAAGTCGGTTACACCAGAATCTAGGATGTTGAGCGATGAATCGAGCAGTTGCATGCTGCTGCGGAGGGAGGATACGCAGCCCTCGAGTGAGGACGACATGATGGCGACGATTTCAAGTGTTTCGTTGTGAATTCGACTATATCGTGCGTGTCGAAGAGCAATCGTGGAGTGGTGGTGGGGTTGTGTTTATGTTCCTCTACCCAAAAGACTAGCGTCGGCAAATGCCGCCTGAAGGCTTTGGTGAAGGCGGGCTCGGCGGCCCAGAAGCTCAACCTTCCACCAACCTCAACTCACCACCCAAAAACCACGCCATCACCCTCCAATCGCACATCAAAATGGCTCCCTCTCTCCTCGGCAAGAAGTTCCCTGGAGCGGTCGGTATGTCAATTGTCCGGCCCAATTGGTGATGCGCAGCCAGCCTAGAAGAATAAAGTCGCTAACGGATTGTGAATTGCAGCTAAGCCCATGTGGCCCTTCTACGTCTCCGGTACGTTGCGAGCGAGATAACTAGGGTCTTAATTGCGATCGAAGAGCTTGGGATGTTTTTTTTTTGGATGCAATTGGAGCGGGCGGATCTGGAGGTTTGGGGGAGTCTGTGGCTAACCGGGCAATAGGTCTCGTCATCATGTACGGCGTCAACTCGTTCGCGAACGCACTGGCAACCTGTTAGTCCCCTCTGAATATGCGCTCGACTATTCCATCACTTGGAGATATTCTAATACTTTCCGCATAGCCGATGAGTACAAGAACGACCCCCGCAACCCGGCGTTGAAGAACGCGCCTGCCTCGGAGAAGCATTAGATAAGACTCAAAACGATAACAAGTCAGAGGCTGGAGGTGGATCATGAGCATGGGATGGGCAATGTACAATAGCTGTGTGCATGAGGATCAGGGCGGGGATGCACACCTTGATATGGCTGTATAGAATTTTCGAGGAACCCAAATCAACACTTGCCGACATCTACATATATTCCCTGGGCGTCACTGTCAAACTCACGTCACTCTGTACGGACTATTGAAATGGCCCGTCCGGTCTCCTTGAGGCATTTCCAGTATAGACAAGACGATGCTATTGACTAGCATATGTACATTACACTCCACTGATGTGAGGGTGGTGGCGGTTAGTCTTGACTCGACCAAGGGTTGTTCCGCCGTGGAATGTTAAACCTTGAATGGAAGGGGTCGGGCTGGAACAGCACCACCATGTCTAGACCAAGGGTTCGGGACATGAACAACGGCTCTGCAGTACAGAAAGTCTACCTGCAGTGAGTCTTAGCGTGAACAGGCTGGTTTGGTGATGCAAGTTGTTGTACGACATCGGTACGGACCGCGTCTCGCCAGTGCTGCACGCTCCATGTGTTGTTTCTATGCGCAAGACAAATTGCTTCAATGAATGGTTGAGCTTGCTGGATGCCTTGGGGGCTTTGGGGGCTACCAAGGCTTCGCGAAAGCTGTCTGGTTCGTACAGATGCATGCACCAAGCGCCAGGATGGCCACACATGGTAACATCAGAGACACGTGTAAAGGTGTGACTCGCTTTGGTTGTCGCGAAGGCTTGCGCCATCTTCACATCAATCAACATGGGGCAATTTTGCTAATGAATCAAAGGGAAGGTTTGCCTCCATCTTAAACTGCAGTCATCGATCGATCAGGTCAGCCCCCCCTCCGGTTGCAGTAATAACTGGAGAGAAAAAAAAGGGAACAAACACGACAAACGGAGGAATGGGACCCGTGTGGAGTGAAACGCGAACAAAGGAACATTTGTCAAACACGACCTTGGGACAAGGTGCTATTTTGATCTGCCACATATGTAGAATATGGTCGGTCGGTTGGATATGGCCATGCACCCACCAACATGGTTTGCTCAAAGGTACAGTAGCGTTTTTTCAGGCGGGCCAGTGCCTAGTCCCTGCACGCAGTAGCGTCCCATTAGCGTCAGCCTTTGATTGGCTGAAAACCTTAACCTCTTGATACGAGCCTCTTAAAACGCTCTAGCGTGAGGCTAGTTGTTGACGCTAATGCGAGCAGGGACTAGGCACTGGCCCACCTGAAAAAACGCCACTGTACAAAGGTATCAGGGTGCAATCCCTCCATCAAATCAATGTGACTGCAGTTGCCGGGTTGACGGCATGTGTATATATGGAGCTTTGTATGTATTCACTTTTGCGCATCGCCGTGTTGCTGCCGAACGCAGAGATGTTTCGGTTGTACTGCGGTAATAGTGTTGGAGTTTTGATTCCAGAGCATTTCGGCTTGCGGGGCTCTTGTACCATGGCTAATAGATGATACCGGATTGGGCAGCTTTGGGCCAAAGACTGCAACTCTGGATGGAAGTGTTGGGTGATGCTGCAAATGCCCGAGGCTCGCCACCCCTGCCCTTTCAGCCCAAGCTACAGGGGCCAGCGCTGGACCGGCGAGATGAAGTCCTGGAAACGTCGTCTTTTGCCGAAGTGCTTCAGGGACAGCGTGCGATCCGTCCCTCGGCGGGTGTACTTTGTAGGTAACACGTGCCCTAAAATAACATTCGAAGACGGTGGCCAACCTGACATGTCGACGGAGCGGTAAAGGCGCATAAAGGGGCCGCGGGCACTGTGACAGGTGCGGCGTCTGACAGATTGGGCCACTTGATCACCTGTCTGAAACCGTCTCATGAGGCACTTTGGGCGGTGAAGACGGAGATGGAGCAGCAGCAGAAGGAGAAGCAGCTGTAGCAGCAGTAGCAGTAACGGCAGAGGTGGTGGGCAGAGGAAGAAGGCTGCAACCGGTCGGTGGGCGGACCTATGTATGTAATGTACATATGTAGGCAATTTTTTCGTAACAGGAGCCATGACCAACAAGTTACAGGCGGGAAAAATGGTAATACATGATACATACTGTCTCACTGATGTGGGGATTTTGCTGATGAGCCGCCCAAGCTGCAAGTTTGAGAATCAAAAAACAGACTGGCCGCTGGTCGCTCCTCGGGTGGATATGAAAGGGCCTTGCCTAGCGCCCCACGTGAGGCCTGTTGCTATTACCAGCCAGCCCTTGGGGGGAGAGGGAGGGGAGGGGGGACTAGTAGGGCACGCACTCGCTCGACCTACATACCTCTACTACTACTGACTGACCTTCCTCTTCCTCACCATCACCATCACCATCACCACCACCACCACCACCTCCACCACCACGACGCCAACACTCGCCGGCTTGCGTGACTCCTCCCTGCGGCCCCTTTTGCCGTCTCGTAGCGTGCAGCCGCCTCTTTAGCATCTGCTGTCCTCTACAACAAACGTAACTCGCTCTTCTCTACGCTCTCACAAACCCTCCCGGTGCCGGTATCCGTTGGGGCCTCTCTCTCTCTCTCTCTGTGTGTGTAAGTGATCCTCAGCCCGCCGCTCACACTTCACCTCTCCCTTCGTATCTGCTGCCTATTTATTGTCCACCACCGCGTGCTGCATTCTCACTGCCGCCGTTCCTCTTTCATCCTCGACACGCAGCAAAGGACGCTCTCCCATCGGACTATTCGTTGGTCCGCTCCGCTTACACACCGCCTTGTTGGCAAAAGGCAAAAGCCTCAAACTAAGACTGACCGGGTCACCCGAAAGCAGGCTGAACATCCACCACCACCACCACCACCACCACCGCCAAACATACCCTCACACCCACCCTCCCGACAGGTCAGCCTCCTTCAGGTTGAACGTCCGCAAACATGACGACAATGGTACGCCGACCCCGCCTTCCCACCTCAGCATCTTTTCAAGCTCATCGAGCTACGTTGCATGGCGCGGACTGACTCTCTGCGTAGGATCTTCGTGTTGGAAATAAATATAGAATTGGCCGCAAGATCGGTAGCGGCAGTTTCGGTGACATCTACTTGGGTATGTCGCACAGGATAGCCTCGTAGTAGTGGCATCCAGAGCTGACTCTGACACAGGCACCAACATCATCTCTGGTGAAGAGATCGCCATCAAGCTCGAGAGCGTCAAGGCCAAGCACCCCCAGCTCGAATACGAGGCCCGTGTCTACAAGTCTCTCGCTGGTGGTGTCGGAATCCCATTTGTCCGCTGGTTTGGAACCGAATGTGATTACAATGCCATGGTGTTGGACCTTCTCGGTCCCTCCCTCGAGGACCTGTTCAACTTTTGCAACCGCAAGTTCTCCCTGAAGACGGTGCTGCTCCTTGCCGATCAGCTCATCTCCCGTATCGAGTACATCCACGCCAAGTCGTTCATCCACCGTGATATCAAGCCGGACAACTTCCTCATGGGCATCGGCAAGCGTGGAAACCAGGTCAACGTGATTGACTTCGGTTTGGCTAAGAAGTACCGTGACCCCAAGACACACTTCCACATTCCGTACCGTGAGAACAAGAACCTCACTGGTACTGCTCGTTATGCTAGTATCAACACTCACTTGGGTGTCGGTAAGTCATGATTCCGCGTTTCACTAGTGACACCCGAATACTAATTCTGTCAGAACAATCTCGTCGGGATGATATGGAGTCGCTTGGCTATGTCATGCTCTACTTTTGCCGTGGCTCCCTTCCCTGGCAGGGACTCAAGGCTGCCACCAAGAAGCAGAAATACGACCGCATCATGGAGAAGAAGATGACCACTCCCACCGAGGTCCTCTGCCGTGGCTTCCCCAACGAGTTTGCCATCTACCTGAACTACACCCGTTCCCTCCGCTTCGATGACAAGCCAGACTACTCGTACCTGCGCAAGATCTTCCGCGACCTGTTCGTCCGCGAGGGCTTCCAGTACGATTATGTATTTGACTGGACCGTCTACAAGTACCAGAAGAACGCTCAGGCCATTGCCCAGGCTGCCGGAAACGCTGGTCAGGGCGAGGAAGACGACAAGGCTGGCCGCGGACGTCACGTCACCACCACAAACGCTGCCAACGCTGGTACTACGGCTGCCGCCACCAAGCGTGGTCCAGTCAATACACGTCAAGAGGGCACCGGAATGTGAGTTCGACAAATCTGATCCTCGTAAGGACTCCTCTCCTCTGCGTTTAGTGTTGGCTCATAACGCTCGGCGCGGGGGGTTGCCATTCAGATCTTACTAACCTCTGTTTTCTATGTTCAGGCAGCTTCGTTCGTCCAAGCGTGGCGGTGGGGATCAGTATGCATCTGGTGGCTACTGATTCTTGATGCGGCTCTCGATTCGTCATCTCAAATCTCTCTTTAGTGGAAGTCGTTTCATGACACACGGCTCCGCTTACAATCAACGAATGGGAAACGCGGCAGGGCCGTCCTGCGACCTTATTGGACGGCTGTCGGTTCCTCTCGATCAGTATATGGGCTTTTGTTTGGCAATTCCCATATAGGACCCGGATACAACTGCTCGGCATCTTGCTCTTCCCCATGGACTCGGGTGTTCGGCGGCTTTGCTGCGTTACTCTGCACTCATCCAAACGGCATATCAATCGCGGACCAACCTAACGACCAACATGCTCTCATTCAATTCATGGATTCGGTCAAGGATTGCCACCTGCATTGTATCTGGAAGTCAGACCACAGTTTACCTGGACAGAATCTCTGGAACGATCAGTGGTTGTTTGATTTCATGGCTTTCCTCCTACCCTTAATTATCCCCTGCCCCGTGTTTTCCTGCATTTCCTAAATTTCCCCCCCCGCTTCCCCCCTGGTGCGTGTTTCCCCCCTCCGTGGCATGGTCTACCAGCTTGTGGGGAGGTTTCAGACATTTTAGGGGATGGATATATCTAAATTGCAATCGAGTATTGGGTGGCGTATCGGAGAAGGCTTCTTGAAGATGGAAGTGGATCGTAATGGCAGGCGGCTGGGAAATATCTCATACCAACACGATGGAAGAAACTTTAGGGCAGCTTCCGGGGAGGAGAGAGATCTAGCTTGCTACTATCACGATCCAGGGGCGATGACCGGATGAAGACGGTATTAGTGTAGTTGCTTGCTTTACATTCACGACTCTCCTTATATAAACTTCTCATTAAATCCAAGCTAGGTTTGTCACCTCGAATGTTGTGTTTCGACTTGTGTGACTTAATACTGTGAAGGCCTCTTTGATATTTGAACTAGCGATCGATGATAATTATTAGAGGGCCCATCCACGGTGAATTGCCCCTCTTGACATTAACGAACTGCTGATTGGTTGTTAAATACTGACTCCCGAAGTAGTTCCGGGTCTGGTAACAACCTTTCTCGCTACTCTCTGTCAAAAAACTTCGACACGCCGCTTGATCGTCAATCTCTAATATGCTCACGGCGCGGAGCCTGTCATTTGTATGTCTACCATGCAGACCTGGCTTACTTGCCTCACGAGCGCGCCAATCTCAGCCTCGGACGAAATCCGTGTTATTGCGATCACCTAGACCTTCGCGCATGCTACAGACGACACGATTCCAACAGCAGAAAAACAAGGAACATGTGGCCGAGCCCAGGGACCAAACCGATGACTTGCCATCTCCTGTTGTCGAACGATTACATGTCGAAGTGATAGCACGCAGAGCGAGGCAATCATTTGGCGATATACTACCTCGAGGGTATCTGAGCGTTGAGGAATACATTGTGTATGAGAGGTTATATGGGACACCCGTGTTTGTAGAAAATGCGGAAGACTTGCAGGAGGTGGGAACTGAAGAGGTGGAAGGGCCAGACGTGTCCGAGGAGAAACAGCCTGATGGGTCGACAATGTTATTGAGACAGGGCGAGGACGGGGAGTATCTGGAGGTGGCATATGCCCCAGATTCCAAGGAAGCCCTCGAAGGAGAGGGAGAAGAAGATGATGTGGAGGGCGCGGAGACAATGACCGATGCCGAATGGGAAGAAGTCAAGGAGCAGAGGGCGCAGACATTTCACGAGGAGATGTACGAGAGGAGTAGAATGGCACGGGAAGATGAGGCGGAAGCGCTGCAAAATGATGAAGATGCGGAAGACGAAGAGTTCATGCGTGCTCATCCTCTGACAGTTGCAGGTCGCTTCAAGCCATTCCCTTCGACAGTCTTCCTGCCGAAAGAGACATTCGTCGATCCTGTAACACAACTCCTGACGCGGACGAACATGAAGCACCTCACCATGACAGCGAATCAGATATTTGGTGGCCCGGGACTCCCAGATTCAGCGACGACTGCTGCTGCGTCTTCAAACAAAGGACAGAAACCGATACCGCTCGACCCTTCACAGACAGATATGGGACATATTGAAGCAGACGTGTACATGGCAGGCGTTATGCCAGGTACATACTCCGCTGTGATGAGTACACTTGTAGAGGTCCGAAGGCGACTTGGTTCAGAATGGATTGAGCGGCTGGTGCAGAAGAAAGGCGGTACAATACTCGATGCCGGGTCTGGCGGAGTCGCAGTGTTAGCATGGCACGAAATCCTCAAAGCGGAACATGAGCGAATGCACGAGGAGTCAGGTGCCGTGTCTCAAAACGATGCTCCGCTTGGCAAAGCAACCGTCCTAACAGGCTCGAGTACTTTGCGCCATCGTGCGAGCACACTGCTTGAAGATACAACCTTCATTCCCCGACTTCCGGATATCAATCAGACTGAGGAGGAACTGAACACGCATCAGCCACGGAAAGTATACGATGTAATAATTGCGCCTCACACGCTTTGGCCTCTCAAACAATCGCACATCCGAAGAGAGCAGTTGGAGAAATACTGGGCGTTGCTGAATCCGAAAGGAGGAGTTTTGATTCTTATCGAGAAAGGTCTCCCTCGGGGCTTCGAAGTCATCGCATCAGCCCGCCAACACCTTCTAGACAACCACATTGCGTCTCCCGGATCCGAAGAAGTTCGGGTCGCAGAAAAGGATCACATCACTTCGCAAGAGGACGTAAAGTTTACCAAGAAGGAGATCGGCATGATCATCGCCCCGTGCACAAATCACTCCCCGTGCCCCATGTATCACTCCCCGGGCATAAGCTATGGCCGAAAGGACTTTTGTTTCTTTAATCAACGCTACATCCGCCCTCCCTATCTCCAGCGGATTCTCAATGCGAAAGATAAGAATCATGAAGATGTCCAGTTCAGTTACGTGGCCGTCCAACGCGGCAGAGACCAGCGTCTCCCCATGCACGATCCCCTCGGCAAAGGCTTGGTCCAAAGTGAGGAAACCACAGATCAAGCCTTCGAGGGCCACGAATGGAATTCCGAAGGCGATGACCTCACACCGGCCGATGTCTCACCCCTCACGTTTCCTCGCCTCATCCTCCCCGCTCTCAAACGCCGCGGTCACATCATTCTTGACGTCTGCACACCCGCCGGTACCCTCGAGCGCTGGACCGTACCGCGCAGTTTCTCCAAACAAGCTTTCCGCGACGCGCGTAAAGCACGATGGGGAGACCTTTGGGCGCTCGGAGCCAAGACCAGGATACCACGAAACGTGAGATTGGGCCGGCCGAGCGATGAGTTTGACAAAAAAGGACGCAGGATCAAGCGGCCGAAGAAGATGACGGTTGAAGTTGGTATGGGCGACGATGGAGAGGAGGAGGGAACGAGGGTTAAAAACACGGGCCGATATTCGCAGGACAGGAAGATTAGAGGGAGTGGGGGAAGGAAGGGCAGGAAGAAGGTGTACAATGATTTGGACGATGATTGAGGATGCGAGAAAGATGTACAATATCAAAACTTGTGTATCAAACAGGTTTAGCATTGGGCGGAGTCTTGGAACACAAATTTTACATCGTGGGTAAACGCGCTGTAACGGTTCCCCATCGCCCCTCTGTTCATAGATGAGAAGCATTTGGCTCTCTTATGGAATCATGATCGGCGGAAGCTGGTTGCTGCGCACGCAAAGCATGCTCGAATAGGCAAGGCATGTCAGACGCCATTTACTTTGATGTTCAAGGCACCATCGCATCATGTCAGGTCAGCACCGGAATCGCATGACTTTCTAGACAATTCAAGATACAGCCTAACCTCTGTATTATGATGATGTAATACTCCAACTCGTAACCACTCCTTGAGCCATTACCATCAAGTCGTCAACTAATTAATTAGTAAGTCCCTTCGCTGATTACAAATGCGCAACGAAAGTAAGCTCTAACCAAAATAAAAGTGGGGGAGTGAGTAAGTAAGTATTATTACTACAAAGGTATTAGCTGAAGAGGCTGAAGATTGTCCATGTCCGTCCTGCATGCCCCGCCACCTGATCTGATCTGATCTGATCCCATCCGTTCTCCATTGATGGAACATTGAAACCTGTCAGCTCATAGAAGAAGACATTGGAACTTCAACCATCTTCCTTCCACCCTTAGCTCTACTTCAACCCCTCCACACTTTCATACCTACCTACCTCATCACATCTTGCCTTGCCTTGCTTACGTTCAAGCGATACCTGGCAAAAGACGAACAACATAGCATCCATCCAGCCATCCAGAATGTTTGCACTATCCGAAGGTGAGGAACTTGTGTTTGGCGACTGATTTAATTAATTAATTAAACAAAAGACATGGATTCTTTACCAGATGTTTACAAGTTGTTGAGCGAGGAGCTGAAGGGCTCGGGCGCCGTGGTCTTGATGCCGGATAGTGAGGGGTATGGCGCGAGTATTAAGAGGTGGAGTGAGCATTGTGAGAAGAGAGCTGTAGGTGACTGTCTTCTTCTTCTTCTTCTTCTTCTTCTTCTTCTTCTTCTTCTTCATACGAAACGAAACCCCCCAATCTGTGTGTTTCCCTTGATCTGTTCGAGAAAAGAGATATTCTTGGGGAATGAGTACACATAAGAGAGAGAGAGAGAGAGAGAGGGAAGAATATCATTAACAACCCCCCCCCACCAGCGCGCCGTCGTTCTCCCCACAACCCCCTCCCACGTCTCCACGACGCTCTCCTTCATCCGCACCCACGAGATCCCCTTCGTCGTGCGCGGCGGCGGACACTCCACCTCCGGCTCGTCCTCCATCGAAGATGGCCTCGTCATCGATCTCTCCAAGATGCGGAACGTCACCGTCGATGCCGAGGCAAGGACTATCACTGCCGAGGGGGGAACTATCTGGGAAGATGTCGATGTCGAGGCTGCTAAGTTTGGACTCGCGACTGTGGGCGGGACGGTTAATCATACGGGTGTGGGCGGGTTGACGTTGGGAGGGGGGTATGGGTATTTGAGTGGAAGGTATGGGTTGACTATTGGTATGTTCATGTTGCTCTTTTCGTGCTCTGGATGATGACGCGTGTAGCATTTCCCCCCAATTTCTCAGAGGGCAAAGAAGTGACTGACATTGTGATACAGACAATCTCCTTGCCGTAGACATCGTCCTCGCGTCAGGCGAACTCGTGCGAGCCTCCAAAGAAGAGAATGCCGATCTCTTCTGGGCCGTCCGAGGAGCTGGTCAGAACTTCGGCGTCGTGACTGCATGTTAGTATTCCCCAAAAAGAACAAACGTTCAAAATTCTCCTACCACAGGAAAAACGAGAGGATATATATCCTCACTGGTCAGCAGCTTTTGCTTTTACTGACCATGTACATAACATGCAAAGTCGTCTTCAAAGCGTATCCGCAACCCGACCCCGTCTTCGCAGGAACCCTCGTCTTCCTCGCAGAGAAGCTTCCGGGGATCGTCGAATTCGCAAACAAATTCCACACGGCAAACGACGGGAACCAAGTCCTCCTCTGGGGCTTCTCCTGTCCACCGCCCCTCAAAGCACCCGTGGTCCTGACGCAAATCTTCCACAACGGCGACGAGGCTTTCGCAAAGACCTTCTTCGCCGACCTGCTCGCCCTCGGACCCGTCGTCGACACGACGGCCATGGTCCCATACGAGAAGCTCAACGCGCTGCTGAACCCCACGGCGGGCTTCGACGGACGCAAGCTCTTCGGCGGAGGCGCCTTCAAGCTACCCCTGAGCCCCGTCTTCGTCCAGGCACTGCTGGGCGATTTTCTAGACTTCATCTCCGAGAGGGACAGGATGAACGAGAGCCTGATGTTATTCGAGACGGTGCCGTACAAGAAAGTCGTCCAAGTCAGCAACGAGGCCATGAGTTTTTCCAACCGCGGCGATTATTACAACGTCGCTACGTGCTTCAAGTGGTCAGTGTCAGTCCAAGTCCAAGTCGATGCAATGTTTTTTTTT
>MU005784.1:440327-522774 GCA_010093715.1 Pleomassaria siparia CBS 279.74
CACAGCTGACGGAAAAACGAATTTCCCCAAACCCACAGGTTCGATCCCAAACTTGACGCCGAAATCCGCGACTTCAGCCGTGCCCTACTCAAAAAGGCCTCGCAGGCCGCAGGCGTGATTCAAGATTCCGCCATCCGCAGCGTCGAAGGCGTGGGAACATATGGAAACTACTCTGGTACGTGTTTTCCCCCCTTCCTCCCCATGCAGCCATGCAGCCATGCTAACAAAAACCCCCCCCCTCTCATCAGAATCCGACACTCCCGCCTCAGAAATCTACG
The DNA here is from genome assembly GCA_010093715.1 of Pleomassaria siparia CBS 279.74. Taxonomy (NCBI): domain Eukaryota; kingdom Fungi; phylum Ascomycota; class Dothideomycetes; order Pleosporales; family Pleomassariaceae; genus Pleomassaria; species Pleomassaria siparia. Next base: position 440,606 of record MU005784.1, read on the forward strand.
GCAGCAACGCGAAGAAACTCGCTGAGTTGAAGCACAAGTATGATCCTGATAATTTGTTTAGTCGGGGTATGAGATTGGTTCCCAGGCCGGTTGTTGTTGTGAACTGATTGATTGATTGATTGATTGATTGATTGATTGATTGATTGATTGATTGATTGTTTGTTTGTTTGCCTTTGACAGACATGGATGGGTAAGGGAAGAAAGAGAAAGGGGGGAGGGGGGGGGGGGGGGGGGCAGATATGAGTGCAGAACTGCTACGTAGCCGTGTAGTGTAGTGGAGTGGTGTGCAGTGCAGTGCTTGATAGGAGTAGAGTCATTATTATCCCCTCCTCGACGCTCCTCCTCGTTTGAAATCTACTAGGTACTTGGACTTTTATCGTGCAACTCATTGTATATACATAAATCTGCCACATCCATCTATCTATCCAGGCAAAAACTCCCAGAACACCGCAGAACCGCGTCTTATAGCCTTTTTCTCTCCAGCCAGGCTACACACGGTTCGACGATGACAACAGCAATGGATGGCAACAGCAAGGGGTACATATCCCGACGTTCTGACATTAGGAAGTAATAAATAATTTGGCCACTTTGACGCTGAGGTTGTTCAACTGTACGAGTGCCATTTCTTCATTTCAGATAGAGGGAGATCATGTCAGGTGACGAACGGATCTTGGGACACATTGACTCAAGATGATGTGATGTGATGTGATGGGATGGGATGAATATAATTGAAAGACAAAGATAAAGAGGCCAATAGCAATGCGGATAGAACGATGGATATGCATCACAAAAGAATTTTGATATGCACCAATTACTACCCCCAGCAGCGTAGGTATAGGAATGAGGGAAGAAACGAGCACGACAGTCCACCCCAGACAACAACAGTCACTATACACTCATTCGCCCTTTCCACCCTCCCCATCCCCATCTTCCATTCAGGATATTGCTGACCTGTAGTCCTTTGGCTACAAGCTTTCCCTGCGCCTCTCCCTCTCCGCTTTCCCCCATATCTCCCTTGTCCCCCTTCCCTCCAACACCCAATTCGACACCACCTGTCTCCGTCGCCTTCCATGTATCACTTGTTGCGACGATTCCAGCCACTTTTTGATCTGCAACTGGCGACCCCCCTCCTTCCGCCTTTCGTACCCAGCTCCAACTCTTCCGTCTTTTCGTTGGGGAGGGGGGTTGTATTGGCAGGGCGAAGAACGAGACCTTTTTCGCAAAACCAGTTGGGCCACTTCCGAGCTGCGCCGTCGAGTTCGGGGCCCGTCTTGTATTCTGTGAAGGTCTGTGCATAGAAAACTCGGTCTGCTGCGATATTCTATTCAGGGATGCCTGTCTTGGTCTCCCTATGTCTGGAGCTGGTACTGGATTTGCCGCTGAGGTTGTGGTGTGGCGATAGGCGGGTTCGGAATTCTTTCTCCGCAGAATCTCTGTTGTCGCTCGCAGTTCCGGTCTTGCAGTTCCCGTTCTCGACGGAGCCTCTCCCTCTCGCAGTCCAGGTCCTGCATCTCCCGAAGCCTGGCGATCTTTTGCCGCCGACACTTGTCGTTCTGAATCAGAGGCTTGGGAGTTGATCGTCGGCACTCTTGTGGGAGCTGTTAATGTTCGTAAGGGGAGCGGGGGTCCCGTTGGCGTTCTCTGGGTTGACGATCGTCGCCCTGTTCTCCTGAGCGCGATGAAAGGGCGTCGGGAGGTGGTTGATTCGGCCGCTGGAAGTTTCTGGTAATCATCTCCCGCGGTAGTCGTTCGCCTTGTGAGATCTTGTCTCGTTGATGCGCGCGCGGGATGCGTTCCCTCTCCTTGCGTTACCCCTCCCCTTACCAAAGCAGTCGATCGTAGTGCGGTTGGGTCTTGGACATGATTCGTCAAGGGTCTTATTCCTGCACGCGAGAATCCTGTTTGGTTGGTGGTGGTGGTATACCTAACAAGAGTCTCGATGGTTGGTCTGCCCCCTTCACTACTGGGACCATTAATATTTCGGCGGCGGTGGTCGTCTCTTTCGTGTTGCGAGTCCGCCTCGATATCGATATCCCTATGAACCTCTTTCGTACTCTCTTCTGTTTTCAGTTCTGTACCGCCTTGCTGGCCTCTGGTGGACGCTCGTCTGACTGGTTTCGGCGCTTCGCTCTCCGGCCTTGGGGCAGAAGCCTGGGCAGCCTTCGATGCTCGGCGACTACCATCTTGTTTTCCCTCTGCCCTTGACTCTCGCCTGTTTGTTGACTGCGAAGTTTGCCGATTTTTTGGTCTTCCCCGGTCCAATTCCCGAGTTGGGGAAGCCTCCGTTCGCAGCGTGCTGTGGACATCTCTGCGGACAGGCCTTCCTTTCGTCTTCTGCTGACTTTGGTCAGAGCGAACAGGCTCTTCGTCTTCCGCCGTGATACGAGCAAGTGAAGGCGGTCGGAGTCTAGAAGGGGCCTTTTTTTGGCTATTGAGATTTTGTTCCGGATAATCGCCTCTGCGAACTGGGATTGGGGGCGGGAGTCGGGGGTGATGGTCGTCTTTTCGTGCGGAGGCTGAGGCGGCATGAGCATAGTAACCATCTCTTCTCGCTGGGACGGGAGCAGGATCTCGACCGCTGAGAAAGGTGGGGTAGTTGGGCTCATATCCAGGCTGTGTCCGATGACTTCTTGACCTTTGTTGCGTCCCCCCAGGAACACTTCCCAGTCCTGAGAGTCAATCAGAATCTGCATTGTGTTGATGAGAATGAACAGAGTTCACCTGGTGCCGCGTATCGAAGGGGCTTACCTTGCTTATCACGAAAAGGCTCAGGAGGTCGGATTTGAGAGTTGGATTTGGGTGGAGCGGGGCGTGGCTCCTCCTTCGACTTGCTACTCCATATCGATCTGGTCTTTCTCTTTTCTTTGGGCGCGGGCTCAGCATTGGACTTCAGCGGCGATTCTCGTACATCCGGCTTGATCCAAGCAGGGACATTCCACACTGGATATGTTGGGGCTCGGGGATACTGTTGATCTAGAGGGACAACTGGTACCTTTCGGCGCTTGTGGGAAGGGCTTGGCTGCTTCGTCTCTGCCTCAAGCGTTCGAACAGGTGCTACGACCCCTGGAGCCGAACTTGGCTTCCTCCGCCTTGCTTGTGGATATGATGGTACTGTGACGATCTTACGAGGTCCAAAAAACCCTGAGTCCCGAGAGGGATGTTCAGTTGGAAGTCGGGTGAGCCGTCGTTCTGTAACTCGTTGGACTGTAGTTTGTAACATTTGCTCATCTTCAGCTACAGATTTCTCGGGTAGTGGTTCTTCCCCAAGGATATTGAACGATGGTTCGGCGGTAGCATTATAGACATCCAAGCTAGCCAGTGGTCCGTCCAGAACAGACAAACGTTGCGACTCGGGCTCGGGTTCTACATCCCTCTGAATGATAACTAGAGGGGCAATGGTACTCACTCGGGTAGGCAGGCGATATATCCAGGTTGTTTGTCGTGAAGCTTGAGCTACTTGTTCCGGGAGAGGTGCAACTGGTTCTATGGGGACTTGCGTTGGTGGACTCGGTTGCTGCTCATATGGGTCGAAAAAGGTGAGTTTTCTCAAACCCATCGTTGTCGACTCTGGTGATGGCAGCAGCTCTTCGGAAAGACGTTCAGTGCGCTGCTTCACTAATTGAGTTGGCTGCCTAGAGATTGGTCTGCTCCAAGAAGGTTCCTCTTCAGGTGGTTCTGGAGACAGCGTCTTGTCCAGAATCGTTGCCTGTCGGGAGACAACCGTCGCTCTCCGAGACACAATAGTCGGCTTTCGGGATGTAACCGAAGCTTGCCTACTGAACTCTGGCATGGCATCTTCGACTAGTCCTGGCTCCTCCTCGTTAGTGAATTGTTCATTCTTCACAGCCCGCGTCGACCAGGTCGAAGATGCCTGGGAAAGAGTTGAAAGAGGAGAATCCCCTTCAAGAACTTCCGCGATGTCTAAATCAACCGGTGGGTTTGAACAATGTCTCGCAAGAGGAAGGTCAGCCACATTCACTGACTCGATTTTGATTGCCTCATCTTCGGACTCAGTTGAAGGTAAGTCTTCCATAGACTTGAGTACTTCGAAATGAGTTTCTTGTCTCGACGGAGGCATGCCTACGCGTATGACAGGCGGCTCGAATGATCTGATACGAGAAAGCTCTGGGCTCTCTGGTTTCACGGTAATTGTAGCTTGCTTGCGAATAACAGCCTCGAAACTGTGCTCAGAATACGTTGAAGATTTCTCCGAATCAGAAAACGGCTCGGATTCAGGCTGATCAGCTGGTGTCGGAAAGGTTCCCTCCAGAGCTTGTTCCGCATCAGTTTTAGGCGGCGTTGGTGTTGGCGGACATTCAACCAGAGTAGATTGGCGTGTCGAGACGTGACCTGGAGGTGGTGGTTGCTCATCCTTTACGACAGATGGTTCGCGCGACCTCCTGGTCGGCCGTCGCGCAGTGATTCGCTGAGTGGCTGCTGTGTCGAACCGCTCAGGAGAAGGCTCCTTCTCTCGCGTTGTTGGTTCCCTCACAATATCGCGCTGAATGATCTTGGGCTCTTGAATTTGCGTTGGTTCGCGAGGAATAGTAGTTGGAGCCTTCGTCGGACCCTTTCCGATCACCGTTGGCTGTCTTGTGGCACGTCTCTCCAGGATACCAGACTCATCCAAGTCAGTCTTCCCTCCCGTTGGCTCCCTTGAAAGAGGGGTGGTGATCTCCTGTACTTCCGTTGGACGTCTTATGGGCTGTCTTGAGATTTGCCGAGTGCTGCTACTACTGAGGCTAGTGGGCTGAGGCTGGAACTCAGTCTCGGGTTCTGGCTCTTCTTCGTACGCCGACTCAGGTTCCTGTTCGTACTCGAACTCGGAATCGTCAATCGGAGTGTTAGGGCCCATAGTGGGAAGGGCGTCCATCACGGTGGTGATGGCGTCAATGGCAGCGGGCAATTCCGTTTGCGCTACTTCGAGCCACTGCTGGATCGTTTCAGGTCGGATTGATTCGTCGTCTCGCAAACCTTGCGAAATCGCCGAGACTCGCCTGGACTGTGTGAGAATGTGAGTGAGCACGCGGATAAGCCTTCGTTCACTAATTTCTTCATTGAAAATTTTCGGTAGCTCTTCTGTTACCGCGTCGATAGATTTGTTTCGAAGACGAGTAGATTGTCGGCTCAAGATAGTGTACACTTTACTTAGTAAGCGTTGAAGAAGATTGACTTCGGAGCTGATGATTCTTTGGACTGGTTCAGACGCAGCACTCGTGTCGATTTTGTCGTGGCTAAGCCTCCGTTCCACGTGCTCTACGTTGGTAGATACCGGAGTATGTTGCGATAACGCTTTGCTGACCGGTGTCCTGGTTGGAGTCTGGACGTCAATATCTCTAGCAATCATATTGAGTTCGTCCATCAACTGACTGCGCGCTTCCGACAGCTTCGTGAACTGTGTGCGAGTCTCCTGAAGCCAAGAATCCTCGCTGGGAACCTGTCGCTCCTCTTCCACCGTTTCGAGAGGGATACTCTGATGCGAAACAATAGATTGTCGAGAATGAGCTTCAAAAGGGGCACTGATAAAGCTCTCTTCCTCCTGGATAGTCGGCCTTTCGTCGAGGTCAACACCAAGGTCATCGGCAGCAGAGTTCACCAAGTCAATGAGTTCTCGGAAAGACTTGGTGATTTGTCCCAGGCTTTCTCGTGAGTCGTTTAGATTTGGACCAAGTTGTCCTGGTTTCCCAACATTCAACTTCTGTGCTGCGTTGGGGGGGACGTAAGGACATGGTGGTGGGACCCACTCGCGCACTTGTTGGCTAGGCGGCTGACAAACTTGCTGGCAGGTCGACTGGCAGACAGGTCGACATACATGTTGGTAGATAGGCTGACAGTCGGATTTGCAGGCCTGTTGATGTGTGCACGGTGATGAGTGTGATGAGCATTCCTTATGACAAGACTTCGTACATTTTCCTCCAGCCTGGCATCGATGAATAAGATCTTCAGAGACCCTTCGAAGGTGTGAAAGGGTTGGTTGGCTAGATCTAATGTTGCTGATGACATGGTCTAGTGTGTTCGCATGTTCTTCAAGAATGGCGTCGATAATGTTGCCTAGATCCTTCGCGAACATATCTCCACATTTGTCTGCTGGTACGCATTCAGAGTGATGTTGGCGACGTCTAGAAGTGTGGTAGCTACCATGATCCTTCTTGGAGCTGGAAACGCTTGCAACCGAGGAGTCTGTAGAAGCCCGTCTTCGCACATGATAATTCTGAGCCGTATCTGGCGCCGGATGGGCAATCAAACACTGACGACAAGGCATCCTCGATGCTTCTTCTCGAAGCTCTGTTGCACTGATATTGGAAAAGTGACCACATGATCTTTTGATCCAGGTGCCCGGGTCTTGCAGTGGGTTGTACGTCCTGAAGGTGCCATGGGGTCTGATTCGTGCACCAGGGAACCCGAAGTCTTGGGTCTTCCGTCGCCCATAACCGGCACGCGAGTCCACGAGATATGGAACGTGGGTATCATAGTATGCCTCCTCTATATTGGACATCGGGACTATGTCTGAGACAGAAGTGCGTCGAGAGAAGCTGTCGTTGGAGCCGGAACCGTCATGATTTAGATTCTTGCTAACGATGTCGTCCATGTTCTTGCTATTCTTGATCGGATCGCCAAAATTTTGCACAAACGTCTCAATATCCCGATCTGTAACCTTCGTGGCAGACTTGGTAGATTGCCATCTACGCCGCTGTGCGAAGTCGTCACCAAACTCATTTTGGACTAATGGGACGCTGCGCGAGCCCTTCCGTAGGAATTGCCTGCCGGTCCTTTTGGGGTCTGGGTGCTGTGTCGAGATGAAACCTGAGTTGGCGATTGTTTCCTGTCGGCGAGTGGAAGCCCTTCGAACATCGCGATCAGGATTCGGACGTTGGGATTTTTGGGCCCGTTTGGGGCTATCCGATGCTACAATTTCACCGGTCTCAGCAGCAGTCAAGGGCTTTCGCGTAGACTGGCGCCTCACAAAATCTTGGGGAATGTCGTCGACTGCGCGTCGCTCATAGACCAAAGGTTTTACAGATCTTTTAGACCCATCGAAGACGTTCATTGACCGTCCGCGAGAAGCGATTCCCTCCTCCAAAGATGCGGAGGTTGTCGAAGCAGGTCGCTGGTCTTTGACCGCTTCATTCAACGAGACTCTGCCATCCGCAGAACGAGGAGCATTGGCTGTTCTCACGACGGGTTTCAGCTTCTGCCTTGTAAAGGGATTGGTCCGCTGGGCGACATCAACTCGCTTGGAAGTCTCTGATGGCCGTCGCGGGATTGGCAAAGCAGGGTCTGAATATTTACGCGTCGCGACATGTTCGTTTGAAGGACTTGGAATGCGCGTGGGACGAGCAGCTTCCTCTTTCGACCGTTGCTGTGTTGTCGTCTGGGGTTGCTGGTCCTTGATCTCGGGGTTTGCTGCGGCACTCTTGGTAGTGGCGAGCGAGGTTGAAGGTGGCCAAGGAGGTGCTCTTCCACCCTCAGAGGCCTTGCTTTCGAAAAAGTTTTTCGAAGCCCTGACAGAAACTTGCTTCGGGCCTGGCTTTGACGATACAAGGGGCGGTTGAGTAGCGGGAGCAGCAGACGCTCGCTGGGGTTCAGGCTGCATAGGTCGAGTTGCGAATCTAAGGGATCCAGAAGTTCTTGGTCTGCCTTCGATGCTGCTTCCAAGCTGAGAAGGTGGTCCTGCTGCCGGGTTTGTTTTCTTGTAAGGATGCTCAACTTTGGAAAGAATCTCGCCATAGGGGTTCTTCCCTTGAAGATACGCAGCCAATTTGAGTCCCGGATTTGATGTTCGAGACTCGCTCGGATCTGGAGGGGTGGAATTAGAACGAGAGGACGATTTGCGCCGGGCTGCTGTCGGAAGGGGTTGGGATGGCTCGCGAATCTCCGCGCTGTTTGAACGAGGAGCGGATGCCACAGGCAGCTCGAAGCCACGTCGCATGTGTCAAGAGATGGAGTGCTAGGACGTCGGGTTGTGCAGTGACGTGATGGGAGTGGTGTAGTGTAGTGTAGTGTAGTGTAGTGTAGTGCAGTGTGTTGACGTCTTGCTCGTTGGGTAAAGGAATGAAATGTGACGATAGAGGGGATAAAAGAAAAAAGAGGGTATATAGGAATGAGAATAAAGTTGAAAAGGGAACAGTAGCGCTGCTGGTGGATTGAGTGTACTCAGATCCAGGGTTCGTTGGTGTGTGAGAAGAAGAAGAAGAAGAAGAAGAAAGAGATGAGAGAGACGAGAAGAAGATGGTCAGCGATAACGAAGTGTTTTTGCATGGCTCGGGGAGCGCCTTCTATCATTCAGAGTATGTCCGAGCAAGGAAAGAGTTATCGGCACCCAATACTATACACATCACGCAATGGCTAAGCTATTTACACATTTATTTCAATGCCGCCTGCAGAGTCTCCAAGACCTGTTGTTCGGGTTAGTGACATGCCTGCTGCCGTTTCTGTCTGCATGACCTACCTCGAGCTCAATCTTGGCCTCAGCAATGTCCTGCTCGCTGCCACTTCCGCTGGCAACCTTCTGTGCCTCTGCGATCTGGCTCCTGACAGCCTGTCATGATACATTAGTCTTCATATCCCATCACGAGTAATGTCCATATGCTCTATTCCTCACCTCGGCACTAAAGTCTTCCAATGCGTAGCCCTCAACAGCATTGATGCTCAATTGTGATCCGGGTTGGACCACGGCGAATCCGCCGGACAAGAAAAACTGCTTGCTGCCGCCGGCCTCTTCGATGATCTCAACGAGACCAGGCTTCAATTGTTCAATGGATGGCACATGGTTGGCCAAGACACCCATCTCGCCGGTCTCCGCAGGAATGTTGACCTGAACACTACACCAGCCATATATCAGTATAATTCTTCCATCTCTGCTCATTGTTGTTTCGTGGGCTCGGTCGTGGTCGGATAAGCGGATGGGAAACGTACACATCCTGGGACTTGTAGATGGCCTACAGAGAGAATTGTTAGCATATGCCCATTTTCTTCCAGCGATGCGACAGAGAGAGAAGCGCGATCCGATGTGTATTGTGGGGAGATGTGTACCTGGTGCGGGAGAGCTAGGGAGAGCTTGATCTTGTCGGGGGCGACATCGGCATAGCCTCTGCGCTGAAGGGGACGGGCGATGGCGGAGGGCTTGACCCGGAGGGCTGCTCTGGCGATGCGGAGGGAGCTCATGATGAATTGGAGGGTGGTGGTGATGCAATTGCTGGTTTACCGGAGTCTTGTGTTGTAAATCGTGAACGAAGTTCTGCGGCTTGGCGACCTCCGACAAATCGCCGCACAGGGGGCTAGCGCCAGGAATGATGGTGGGAGAATGCTCTACTTCGCTCCCCATCACAACCTGTCGTGATTTCAATGTGGGGTAAGATGTGTTTGATGACGGAAGATCATCATATGTTCAAGAGCTTCAAAGTTATTATGAAATTGTTCCGAATAGCCTATGCACTTAGAGCGACTTGATATGCAATGACAGCCTGTGAAGTCTCGCCAGAGCAGTAAACCGGCTTCTATAGGACATGATGGGACAGAACGGAACAGTACAAGAAGCTCAATTTCGAGGAAACCCTTTCCATCGTTGACCGGAAGATGTTAAGTTATCATCTCTGGGACACCCAATCCTGCATACCGAACTCCAGAAACGCTTGCACTTGCATTGTGATACCAGACAAACCCACCCCACCAGAACCAGAAATGCGTTGTAATACCGAATCATATATCCCCTGCGACATCACTACACCAGACCCTCACAACCACCCTCCAAACCCATCGTCTTCCTTCCTCCCCCGCCTCCCCTTCCACAATACCTTGACCACGAACATAGCCAGCCAACTCGTCCACACCAGCACACCCACCACGATGATCAATCCCGCCCACGTCGGTATCGTCTGTCTGGACCTGACCCGTCTCCGGGGCCCATGGCCTGCGATCTGTGGTGGGAGGAGAGGCGAGCCCTCGCTGGGGTAGGTGTCGGGGGATGGAGATCCGGTGGGAGTTATTGGGCTCGTGGCCATGACACTGTCGTAGCGGCGGTTGTGGGAGGAAGACGACAGAGAGGGAGAGGTAGGCGAGGAGGAGGAGGAGGAGTGCGGGGGGAGTTGTGATTCCTGCTGCGTGTTAGTCTGGCGGTGGATGGATGGATGGATGGATGGATGGTTGGTTGGGTGGAGGAATGCGTGTCTGAAGATAGATGGGTTACCTCGTCCGCCATCACCGCTGCCTCATGTTCTTGCATTCCTCAGCTATCGTAGCAGGTACTCTTCTCTTCTTCTCTTCGCTCTATTGTCTCTTCGCGTTCGCCCGAAAGTAGCTATCCCAGCTGTCCGTATGCAACTCGTAAGGCTGAGCGAGATGTCGTTTGTTCTTTCCACCACGGTAACCTCTGCATTTGTCTTCTTGTTCTCAGTCAGCTGTCCAGCCACCCGACCTCGCTCCTCCACACCAATGCGATGCGCCTTGCATGAAGTGCATACGTTTCCAGCATCTGGGATGTACCTGGTTGGCCGGCGCGTCTTTCGGCTCAACATTGGCGTTTGCGCCTGCCAAGACTACATCTTAACGAGTATTAGGGCCAGGCCAGCATGTCTTGGGGTTAGGGTCGATTATTATCAGATGCCTGATTTTGGGCCTGATACCATGGGGTGGTGAGATGCACATCCTATATATTTATTGATTCTTATTTGTGGGGGTGTCGACAACGGAGTGTATCAAATGTGCCAAGCCATTACCTATATGCTATAATTATTGACCAGCACATCCCAACCGTACTAATACATCAGGAGAATGATATGAAGAAGAGCCTAACATCGTAGAGCAACCCTTATCCATGCCATGCCATTCGAAAGCAAATCGCGACTATCCATGCAAACCCGAAGATTACAGATTAACCTGGAACAGGAGAAAAAAAAAGAAATAGGAGGACCAAGCCTTTCCTCATGAAAAGGAAAGAAAATGAGGGGGGAAAGCAAAGATAAGATGCCGGAAAGTCCTGCTCTGAATGAAACCAAACGCCCCTCGCTATGCCCTTGCCAATTTGGTCTCCGGAGTTCCAAGTATTCTCAAATGCCATTTTCCTTACCAAGGAGCCAGTCACACTCCCACCAATGAGAGGAGTGTAGAGGGAGTGTAGAGTAAAAAGTCGAATCCAAAATTCCAGTCCAAGCCCATATCCCTAATCTGACCAAACAGCTTCACTGTGGCCCTCATCAACTACCTCGATAGCTCTACCCTTTCCTTTTCCCACATAACCCTGGGTATACACCTGTTCGGACATTATACACTCTTGTTCCATCCAAGTCCCTCTATGCTGCTCAACAGCATCTTGCAAGACCACTTCTCCTCCATTTCCCCACGCGCTTCCATCCTCATGTCTATTCCCATATATATCTCCACACACCACACTCGTTCCAGAGTCAATCCTGCGTTTCTTTAATGCCGGCACTGAGTCAAGATTAGGAACGTGGTAGTCTGCATGCTCGTCGGAGTAGTGACAAGCGTGGTTGACCTGTGTCCAACTGCTTGTGCTTCCGTCGCTCTGGAGGCTGGAATCCGGGGTCTGCGTCTGGGTATGGGGTTGGGTTGGAATTGCAGAATGCATCGACATGGGGGATACGGTTGCGCTGCTGTCACTCAGTGCTTGTATATTGGCATCGTGGCAGGCACTTGCGCATGTGGGGCTGGCTATATGCATTGTCTGATCCATTGGGCGGTTGGTGGAGTGAGGTGTGTACATCTGGGGTGGCTGTTGCTGCTGTTGTTGAGCAGATTGCAGGCCGTGCTGCTGTTGCTGTTGCTGACTAATATGTGGATGTTGTTCTTGTGTCATTCGTACCCTCATTACATCCATTTGATTCTGATAAACGTCCGGTGCATGTTGATGAGTGTTGCTACTTGCATTAAGCGGGCCCGCTGGATAGAATGAATGGTGGGGCTGCTCCTCGTGGGTATGTTCTCGATTCCAGAGAGCGGGGGTCTGAGTTGCGGGAGACGAGCCAGCTGACGACGAGTAAGGCGCTCTTGAGGGTGTGTGGAGAGTGGCGTGGGAGGCGGAACTGGATTCCAGAACAACCGGACTTGTCACTGCACGCTGCATGACTTGTTGACCTGACATGTTGGACATGACGGTGGGTTGAGGTTGAGATACATCGGGATGAAATGCCGCTGCTTCTGCCATCAAAGCCTGATATCGAGCTTGAGTCGGAGCTTGAATCGCAGCCAGGTATAGTGTGTGAGCCTGGAGTTGTGCGTGAGCCTGGTTTTGTGCGCGAGCCTGGTGTTGTGCGTGAGCCTGGTTCAGTCGCTGATCGTGTTGTATTACCTGATGATATTGCCGTTGCAATTGTGCGTTAGTAGCCTGAACCTGAGTTGGCTGCAGATCGCTCATAACAATTCTTGCTGCAACGTTCGTCATGAGTCGATGGTCGTTTGGGTTTAGGCTCATGGTCTGACTGTCTACTAGCTGCTGAGAATCACTGGTGCCAGCTTGAGGAGAGTTAGCCTGTTCAATATCAGAGTACATTGCATCTGGAGCTACTCTCTTATGGCCCTTGTCATGTTGTTTTCTCTGCACCCGAGTTGCTTCCATCATCATACAATCTGAGTCGGAGCGTTCAGATGAAGGTGATGTTGATTCCGGTTCATGCGTAGGGTAGGTATCTGAGTCTAGCATCTGACTCATATGCAAGTTCATATGCTTTTTACGCTGTTCCTCTTGCTCTAGATACAAGTACCAGTACTCGATGAGCTCGTTGCGCAAGTGCCGAAAAGACTCCACGTTTTCATTTTCGCGTGCTACCCTCGCGCGATGGAGGAATGCTTTTTTCCCGCGCCTGTGGGCAACATCTGGAACGAGAGTGGCGAGCTTCGTGTAGAATCGTTTAAACTCTGAGAACATCCTCTTGATAGGCGGCTTCTCGGGTAGTGTGTTTGCAATCTCGGAAATGCGTTTTTCCCACCTATGCTTGTATTCGTCGAATTTTGGATCTCTGGGACCGATGAGTACAATGCGTGTCGGAAGCTTCGGGACCAAGCAAAGGCGGGTCAGTTCTCTAGCGCGATTGGGATCTGTGAAGCCACTTGGGCCCGCGATGAGAGGGAAGTTCACCATCAAGTTTTCCGCAGTAGCGCCGTCGAAGACTCCGCAGAGCTTTGGCTGGCGTACATTGCGTAGTCGCTCGAATGGGCCAACCAGGGTTTTGGTATTCGCTAGAAGGTCTTCTGGTGTCCACTTGAACTTGGAGAGACCGAGCCGCACATTGAGCCTGCAAAGGTTCCGTGATTTGCTTAGGATGCCTGCAACAACAACACCGACGTAGTCTAACTCTGTTATTAACATTGTAAGGGAAGCGCACTGAAACCACGTACCCCGTATATCGTAAATTTCAACCTCCTCATCCCAAGAGTGTTGATTGGGTGTCATTGCTTGCCGGACATCCTCAATACAGTTCTCGACCATGATGTCGACATTGTAATTCTTAACAGCGGCAAAGTCAAACGTGTTGGTGAATCTTTTCGCAGCCTTTTCAGCATCGTCAATGGTGAAGTGAGCTGATCCATCTGCTCTCATGGGCTCCAAAAGCCGCCGTCCACACATGAATGTGCCATCCCTCCGGATATCGATTGTAAAGGCAACTGAGCTGTACAGTAGGTCCTTCACCTCCTCGTAGATCCGGCGACTCACGAGTAACATATTGATGATTGGGTATGGAAATAGTCGGTGATGCTGCGAGGGTGATGCTGCGATCGTGTTATGTCGCGCAGCACGTCGAGCAGCTAACATTGGATTAGTCCGTCCTGAAGGCCCTTGTGGTTGTGGCAAAGCCTCCGGAGGTGATGTATAAGAAGATGAGCTAATTGGCTGTGTGGGAAGGAGATAGCGGAAAACCTCTTGTCGAAGTTCAAGAGGAAGTGACATAAAATGGCATGGAGTGTCCGGATGACCCTGATGATCATCGCAAAGCTCCAGATATGGCGGGGTCCATCTGAATAGTCGACCGCATCGTTCACCATCCTTCTGCATTGATTGACACCACCCCGCAAATGTCTGTTGGTCCTTGTGTGCATGGCAGGTTGGCAGGAAAGTCAGGCGTGTATTTTTCGCATTTTTCCCGATCACTGCGCTACATCGTGCCTTGGTCTTCTTATTGTGCCCGGCACATCTTCTCAAAAAGCTCTCCGGGTCCTTGGGATCCATGACAATCAACGGAGTTGGAGGTGAGCATGTGCTCGGAGCAGTGAATACATCTGTAGGAGAGTAGTTTGTGGGTGGCTCTGGGCTGTCTTCTATCTTGATAATCTTGCAAGAGGAAGATTCGGCCATTGTTTTGGTTGCGGAGGAAGAAGACGCGATAGGCCTGAAAGATGAATGTTAGCAACGTCAACAAACTGACACTCTTGTGGCTCCACGTACATGTACCGCTAATAGAAGTGTGGTTTCACCTGTTAAGCAAACTTCACAGCCATGGATACATTCTGCGAAGGATTTCAAGAGTTGGATCGAGAGCAAGCCAAGCCTGCGTAGGAAGATCCTGAAGGGAAGCGAGAGATGCGAGAGGCGTGAGAGCTCAGATCCATTCGCTGGCGAGCGGTGAAGAAAAGCGAACACGTTGTGGAACCTTTGGAACCTTTGGATTCAAACGCCAGGTTTCACAGTAATCAAAGCTTTATAACCGGGCAGCATGGCGGAGGAGGGGCGAGGCAGAGGCCGCCAATATATAGTCTCGGGAACTGACAAGGTAACGATTTGCCTTGTTTGCACCTTGACGCCTTGCATTAATTTCTGAAACGAGGGCCGGCTACCGGTACGTACTCTCAAAAGGTAGAGTGCAACGCTGGGGCCCACCGGTTTTGCACACCACCCCACAACCAACATAGATATGTGGCGCGCTTCATTGGAGGCCTTGAAGCGAGGTGCCGCATCAAGATAATGGATGCAGTTCCACAGCAGTACATATTTCGACGAGTCGAACTAGATTGCGTTTGCGGGATTGCGTTTGCAGGGGTTGCGCACCCTTCCTGGCGATCTGCCGCAGCATGTGTGAATTGCACTCATATGCCTCACTCACTAGTACCGGTATAGTATAATACTAGTATAATACTGCGAGTTTTACGGCGTAGGTAATCTAGGTATGCCAGGTGCGCATGGAAAGATGCCAACCATGGTGCCATGCTCCAGTACCAAGCATTCTCGTCGCCGATATACCCGTTCAAGGGTCATGTCGATGACATTTTATTGCATGAGAACAGGTCTTTTTTTGGTAAGCGAATCCGAATCGTCAAATGGAGCAATGCTGTGGCCATAGAAATATCAATGTTCCTTTGTTCTTGCTGGGGTCCGGCGCATCCCTGCTGCTCATAGTCAAAGATGACACCGAAAAGAAAATCAGTCTCAAGTGCATTCCCCGTCTTCCTGCATCTTGCTTATTCGCGGAGCCATGCTTGCTATCGTCGTAATTGTTTACGGGCGACATGTACGCCAAGGAGCGAATACGAAGCCACCTTTGATGCCATTGGATACGTCGATACGAAGACAGATACGAAAGGTATCCACGGGGTCCGGTAAGAGATAGCCGAGACAGTACTCAACCGTACTTTATACACGCTTCATAACATCGGTTGATGGCATTTACTATACCTGATCCAAGGGTAAATGAACGCTGGTGGTACACACATGAAGCCTTTTGTGACTAGATACGCCGTCCAAAGTTGATTGTTGGTGCGCTGACCTCGGGAAGCTTCTGCACACGTTTCCACTTACGGTGGTACCGGTAGGTACACCCGGCGGACTTCCGGTGAAGCCTTGCCCGAGCCCGCCTTCCTATATGTAAGAGCTCCAAACCAGTTAGAAATGAGAATAGAGAAGATATAATCGCGCTTTTTCAAGGACGATCTCCATGCTGACGCGTCGCTTTCAACGTCCTCGTGGGCAGTCTGTTGAGAGGGCGTTAGATTTATCCTCCATCATGGAGTATGTAAAGAGAATAACGGCATGTTGAACCATGGAAGAGTGAGGATAATGGACGATCTATTTGATGATCTATGATGTATGTAGGTTTACGGAGGAGGATGCCGAAGCGCGTGAACTTGCTGACACATGCTAGCCGCATTTATTAGCGCGTACCAGGATGTACGGTGGACTGCTGTTGTAAGCGCCAGCAAGGTAACAGGGAACAGAAGATAGGTCAGAAATAGAAAGAATATATTACAGAGAAGGAGATAGGCGAATCGCTGCCGAATCATTCAAGCTGCAATCCTGGCTGATATATAAAAGTATGGGTCATGTGATTAAATTGGGTCCAGCCATCAATTGATGTGTCCAAAGACCCCATGGGCCTTACACGTGGTTGTTGGTTTTTGTCAAGCATTACAATAATCAAACGTTTTGCCTCGACAGAAGCTTTCACTTCTTTTCTTTCCAATCGCGTCGCCATTTACAATGTTCATCAGGCCATATCGGCCTGCTGCCTTGTCTGCAAGCGCTAGGCTCTCTTGTATGAAAAGAGATACCCATCGACATGGTCATTTGGTCATTTGTACTCATTCCAGATGCCTGTTTACTTCATTGCGCCCCAATGCTGGTTCGGTGTTCAAGCCATTCTGGTTTGAGCGACAGGCTCGGAGCAACGTCAACGACTAGCTTGAACAGTCACCGAACGACTATGAGAGCGCTGATATTTGAACGAATTGCCTAGGTACGTTGTTTCAGCATCTGTCCCATATACTTTACTAATTCTAGACATAGCTTTCAACAAGGCAACGCTGATGCCAGATACATTCACAATGCAAGAGATCATTTGGACAGTAGCTGGCAATTACTTCAAAGATTTGCCGAACGTCCTTTTATTTTCACTGTACCAAGACAGTTAGGGACTACTACCGATGGAAACGTCGTCCTAGTTTTCCTTGCAGCCTTCTCTGCGTATCCCTCCTAATGATAACTTTCCTACGTAAGATGGTTACAGGATATGTTTATTGTTTTTTTAGGTCTAGTTAATATCTTGGATGAATTTTACTCGAAATATGCAGACAAGCAGGAACGGCCAATGGTATCACGAAACAATTTATTTACCAACAGCATCCGCGCAGAGGCAACGTGTTGATATAAAATTGGCATTGGGATAGAAATTCCACCTCTTTTACACCATGTAAGGAACAAGGGCAAATTTCATTACACTCCATAATGTAAAGTGTAGATCATATTGCGGTTTGATGTCCAAATTGAGCAACGTCCCCTTGAGATCTTCAACCTTTGCCCGGTTTCGGTCTCAGCCATGCATCCGATAGGTGCCTCGGCGGTACTATGCTTGCTAGCGTGGCGAGCTTGAGTCCATATGCGAAATACGACCTACCTAGGCAGGTCAGTATCTCCTTATTATAGAACTTCATCAAAAGAGTTAAAGAGACCCGAGTACATAAGAGGGGATACTCCCAGCATCAACTTGCGTTGGTTGTGAATCTTCCACTCGCTCAGAATTCGCCCTCACGCAACCTCGTCTTCGCCATGAAATCCACACTCGCTACCCTCACGACTGTCGCTCTATCGACATCTACAGCTCTCGCTCAACATGTCTTCATGCCGCTGAACTTTCGCTACGGCTACAATCACAAAGTCTCCACCGACCTCTACAGCCCCAGCACAAACACCACCATCGAAGTCGTCGTGGACACCGGATCAGAGAACTTCCTCCTCTTCGGCCCAAACTCCATCGACAATTGGGGCCTTCGATGTCTCGCCTGCCAGGGACCCTGCAATGTCAGCGTTCCCGTGGGAAGTTATTACGATGATCTCAATTCGGCGACTGCAGGGCCCCGACAGAATTTCTCTGCCTCGTACGTGTTTGGCGGCGCGGATAAGATTTACACGGGAGATTATGCCGTCAACGATACGTTTGCGTTTACCAATGCAGCTGGATTGAAAGAGACGGTGGATGATGTGAAGGTGGCCCTTATGCAGTTTTTAGTCCAGCGCGTCGAAGATCCGACATGCGCCAACCCGCCAGCCTACGATCTTGGAATTCTGGGCATCGCGCCTTACTACTCCGACGATTCGAGGAACACCTCAGGCCCATCGTTCCGCCAGCATCTGTTGGAACGTAAAGCCATCTCTGCCCCGGTGCAGAGCATGTGGTTCGACAAGGCACCTGCGGCTTTTGATGGCACGTTTACCGGCGGCTCCCTGTTTGGCGGCATCGATACGTCCAAGTACACGGGCGATCTGGTCAAGGTCATCAATCGCGCGTCGTCCGGACAAGTAGGGTACTACGTAGCCCCGCCTGTCGTCTCCGTGAACGGTGTGTCGTTCTCCTCCAACGAGACCGATGCAACCGCGTACTGCCAACTCGACTCCGGCACCCACGACGACACCCTGAGTCTCGCCCCCAACACCGAAGCCGCCTTCTTCGCCGCTACAAACATCACCAACTCGCCTTCTGGCTACATTGCGTACAACGGCACCTGCGACTCCATCCCTGCAGATCTCACCATCGACCTGACTTTCCCAGGAGCCACAGCAGGCAAGTCCGTCACGGTCAAAGTGCCCGTGAAGTCGTATGCGAGGATCCTGCTCACTTCAAACCCGGAGTTCTGCTACTTGAGTATTAGCACGAATGAGTATGCGAGCTGTATGCTCGGAGCGCCGTTTTCAACCGCGGCCTTCTTTGCGGCAGACGACGAAAGGAGCGAGGTTGCGCTTGCGCAGGGCGGTGTGACTGTGAAAGGTGACGGCGTGAAAGAGGGCAGTGTTGTAGTGAGGATACCGTGAGTGCTCGTGCGTGAGCGTGTATAGTTGATAATGATTGAGATTCCTCGTATCAAGATCTGCATAATTTCTAGTCGATAATGTCAGTCGAGATTCTCGTCAAGTTATGCGCAACGCTCGCAAGACGTTACACGTAATGGGGATGAAACAAGCATCCACTAGCCTTGCCATGTGTACAGATGCCTCCCTCGATTAATTGCATCAAACAATCAGCACGACGAAAAAACAGGTAGTAACAAAGTCTAGGTATTTGAAGAATTGTTTGATACAACGCAGCCAATTTACAATGGATCACGTGACTGTATATCGGTGTCCAACACTCTCAGCTTTGTTTGTATAATGCCGGAGCTGAATCGTAATTCAAACATCAATGGAAACAGTGGCAGTGCCGCGCTCGAGCGTCGTTACGAGCAGGCGATACGTGGCGCGGTATACACGTTTACATCCCACTAGCGCATAAACCATCCCTTCGCTTACGCCGTATCGGGTAAGATACGTGAAGGTACAATCCACGTGCCCATTCTACTTTCCATTCTGAACTAGGAAGTTTTGGTCATTACTGTGGAAATAGGCTTCTGCGGCTGGATCCACACATGCGGGTTCCAATTTCCACTTGTTACCTCTTTGGCAAATGAAGAAGATTAAGGCTTGAGGTCCTAGATGTGTGTATAACTGTAGTAGATAGATGGAATAAGTAGCTTAGTAACCGTATTCATCTATCTTAAGGTGTATATCCGTGATAGGGAGTAGTGCTGTAATCCGGTCTATTTATCAAAAAGACTGCTTAGGCCAAGCTCGAGGTCCGTTGTGTGATTTAACTGCACAGCGTTCTAGATCTAAGGACGCCGAGGGTGGCTTAGTGTTGTAGCTCTGTATATTCCTGTCGTATTGATACTAGATGTATCTAGCATTATGGAGAAATTGTATTGTTTCTTTAACTGTACACATTCAAGCCTACGACAACGTGGCATCTGTTTGTCCTAGAAAACAAAGGCATACTACGTCCAGAGGAACACAAACATGGTCTAAGATGTTGTCCCCTACCCTACCTTGGAAGAACACTTAGTACTAGACATTGACTACTTCTGCAGCAATCTAGTGTGCAGGCAGTATAAAGACGCAGAAGGACATATAGACAAAGCTGTAATTAAACTATAAAGCTTACAAGAGTAAACATACTACCGTCACTAATGATATGGTACCATAACAGACTGATACTATAAAAGGAGAGAATATTCTAAGGTTACAAGCCACAGACTTCATCAGTGTTGGCTATTGCTCAATGCTTCGGCGCCCTATACGTCTGCGTTTAATCATAACCTCTGGTATCTCCCCGCCTTCCTCATAGAACACCCCTTGAAGAATCTATCCAAAGTGTTGTTCCTCAGCTATATGTACGTCAATCACACATGTGACGCCGAAAACAGTAATAAAGTGTCTGGTTAGACCAGTATGCGGTCAAATGATGGAGCTTGGACGTAGGCCAAGCGGTACCACCTCCAGGTCAAAGCGTTTTTCCCTATTCTCTATCTCAAGGGATCATGCATGTGGATAGAATTGTCATCGGTATCATTGTGTTCTTACTCCCTATCTTGCATATAAAGTGGTCTAGATTATAATGCAGGGCGAGGAACGGCGTCTAGTGCAGCTCTCTTCTGACGTGCAGCATGGATTTGCGTTGAGGGGAAACGTGGATGAAGGGTATGAGAGGTGGGCAAAGGAGAGGAGTTTGGCGGCTATGTTGGAGTGGTTGGGATTCCAGACGGGGTTATTTAGCGTGAGGATGGTGAAGGAGAGAGACATCTGGTCGGCGGCAGTAACGAAAACAAGGCCACCTGCATATTCGGCGGTGAAATCTTCGGAAACGAAATTAGTCGGTGAAGTGAAGCGAAGTGAGGATGTGAGCAGAATGGTAAATGTTCTTGGGCGTCGACGTCACCTGTCACCTGTCACTTGTCACCGCGCCCGACAAACGCGGCTTCCATTGATCCATCGCCCAACAAAGATTGAAAATTGAAAATTTTACGCTCGAACCTTCTCACCTCCGACATCTCTCCCACACTCCCTCCCTCCCTCCCTCAACCGAAGGCTTGGATACTTCCCTTGCGGGATCAGACAGTCGCATCAACAGCAACACGATGGCCGACTTCACACCTTCTCTTGCTTCTCCCCTCTCCCCTTCTTACAGCCTAGATGTTGACGCGCCGCACGAATCACCGGATAACCCGCCTGTTCAACAGCAAGCCCAGGTACAACAACTCACAAAAGTGCCGTCACACTCACCATTTCCGTTCGACCCAGCTCCAGCGATGACGCCGCTGTCGACAGGTTTCACCGCCACGAAGGCCACCAAAGCGTTCTCCAGAGGCGGCGGGCTTAGGAACCCCAACCTCTGTCTCCCATGCCGCAAGTCGAAGAAAGGCTGTGATGGCGTACGACCATCATGCGAGAACTGCTTGAGGAGGGGAAAGTCGTGCGAGTACTTCGGGGAGAGAGCGGTGAGCGCGAAGAATACCATGAGTAAGTCCTTTGCGAATGCTTATACCAGCGATGTGAAGGATAGCGCGGCGGATGGCAACGAAATGGAGGACGTGGTTGAAAGCGCGGGCAGTGCGAGGACTGGCTTTGGAGGGGCGAAGAGGAGGAGGACGGAGGATACGAGGGATGCAGGATATGGTGATATCGAGATGGGAAATGGCCACGACCTGCCTGGTATTCCGAACAACGGATGGCTGGACAATTACGCACTTCCTGACCGTCGAACCCGCCAATCAGCAGAGAATTTCAGGTCCTACGCCGAGAGAACCTCCTCCGAGAGCGAGAGCCTTACCCGCACTGAGACCACTACAAACACCAAGGACTCGAAGTCGTTCGCATCAAAAGACCCAGCCCCTCCCAGGAAAAGGTCCGCGAACGG
The DNA here is from genome assembly GCA_010093715.1 of Pleomassaria siparia CBS 279.74. Taxonomy (NCBI): domain Eukaryota; kingdom Fungi; phylum Ascomycota; class Dothideomycetes; order Pleosporales; family Pleomassariaceae; genus Pleomassaria; species Pleomassaria siparia. The sequence continues at coordinate 462,265 of MU005784.1, forward strand.
CAAATCCCAGCCCGTGTCCGTCAAAGCCTCCACCCGGAAAGCGAAGGATAGCGCCATTGCCGCCGATGAAGAAGAGGGCGAAGATTCCGGATATGTGGTATTCGACCCTTACGAGCGCCAGTGCATCATGGCCGCCGAAGCCGCGGCGGACATCAAACGCAACCAAGAACAAGCCGCAGCCATGATCGCCGTCCGCGGCCCCAATCCCCGCCCGGAGCCCTTCAGTGTTCCTTTCCACGACATCAACTTCTCCTCCTTGGACGCGGGCGCGACGCAAGTCTGGCGCGATATCAGCACAAAGGTCCACGCAAAGATTAACTGGGAAGTCGAGGGTGTCGAATGGGATACTACTGGAGCGCAAAGGCAGCAACTTCGGGATCTCCTTCTCGAGGTGATTGCTTTGCAGAAGGCGTGGAAGAAGGACTCGGAGTTGGTGCTGGCTTTGGGAAAGCTGGCCAAGGTACTGGGCTTATTCCATGACTTCTATGAGCACCTGGGCGTCTGCATGATGAGCTTCGATGCGTTGGACCTGGCCATGAAACCATCGACTCGGCAGGCCAGAGACTGAAGCGAAGGGTTGACAGTCTCGCTTTTGGCAGGTTGCTTCTATAGCTTCGGCACATGGATTTGTCAGGATCCTTCTGGGACGACTGGGGAGCGACGACGCGAATGTGCTGTCCATGGGATTGCGAAACGAAGGGGAGATATGAATTCCACGGCAGGATATGGAAAGACGTTGGCGTTGCAAAGTTGTGTATTCCGGTGCAGGTTATGAATATACATAGTATGGTTACTTTGGAGCCCCTGGGTGACGTCATGGAAACCCCTGGGACATCATTGTCAGCAAGTACCATTGCTATGTGGCCCATTACGAATTGAAATGTCATGAATTCTGTGCGCAGACCCATTGAATGAATTGGAGTGGGGAATTGAAAAGAAAAAGCAATACGGATGAGTGGTTGCTTGGTATATTGCCTGCCTGCTATAGAAGCACGAAATACAAAATACAAAGTATTCTAGGTGAACCAGACCTCTTCCTTCCGCGCCATACTCGAGGATGAAATGCTCCCTAACGCCCATTGCACGAAATCGATGGTGAGAAAAAAAAGAGTAAACGGTGAGATGAAAACTTTCTTTAGATCGAACAGAACCGAAAGATTTGTCGTCCCGGTCTAACTCGCTGATAGTGCACAAGAAGAAATGGAAATGTGATATTCTTCTTTTCTTCTCCATATCCATCCATTCGAAGCCCTCTTCCCCCATGCTGCACGACGTCGGCATCTTCCTCTTTATCGATCTCGGCAGGTCGTTGTTCTATCGCTATTTTGCCAAGTCCTCCCCGGTGATCCTTCCTCTTCGCCCCGAACCTCATACAAGGGGTGCTTACTGCGACTTCGCCTCGGCCTCCCGGGCCTCCTTCTCTTTGGCCTTCTCAGAACCAACCGGATACTTGATCGTCAAGCACCAGATGTCCAGATAATCGCAGATCGTCCAGATGACATCGACAATGAAGCTTCCATGCACGCCAACGCCAAGACCAAGACACATGAAAACAAAAGCGACCTGGTAGACATCGTTGCCGAGAGCACTCGGCCAACCAACACCGATGTTCGCTTGCAGGAACGGGCCGATTGAGTCCATGACGCCGTAGATCAAGGGGTAGATGAGCACATTGCCGCGGGGGAAGCGTGATTTGGTCAGATGGGAAATGATGATGCGGCCGACGGAGTACGCGTTGATGAGCCCGGCGTAGAAGACGAAGGGCACAAGATGGTGGCGCAAGATTACGGGCTGCAGCCACAGGTAGACAGGGATGAGACTCCATGGGGCGGCAAAGGTGAGGAGACCGACAAGGGCACCGCGTGACTGTTGGCCGCGGGCATGACGGGCCTTGATGACGTTCTGGGCGCTGTGTAGTGTTAGCCTCTCTAGTGCTACGATGGACAATTTCAAAAGTCTTACCTGGATACAGTGTTGAAGGCAAGAACAACAGTGCCATAAACCATATACCACTCATTCCAAGCTAAGTTGTAGATGGCGTCAGGAATGAAGCCAGAGTTGCTGATACCAATCGTCTGGAGGAGAGGCTGCTGCCAGAAGCTGCCGCCCCCCAAGAAAGCTGTAGCACCGTAGACGACGCAAAGTACCAGGATGCCTTCGACGGGGCCGGAAACGATGCCGAGAGTGAGCGTATGCGTGTGGTACTCGTCCCAAGTCTGAACGTAGAAGGTTAGAGAAGCTACAGGTTGTCAGTCAAGTTAATGTGCAGCGAAAATATGGGACTAACAAGCAAACAGCACAGCTACTGTCTTCCATCCTTGACCGAGGTTTACCGTTGCGGCGAAGAGGAGGACTTCGAGAGTGGTGTTGATCGCGTCGACGCCTGGGTATGTATTAGCCGACGTACGCACGGGTCTCCTGGTCCATTGCGTACCATGATCAAAAAGCTCTCCCAGCGGCCCGCTCTGTTGTGTTCTGCGTGCCTGACTTCCATCCACGGCATCAAATGTCTGATACAAGAACAACCCAATAGCCCAACTAGCGTATACCCACGGCGGGCAGTCCTGGTCCAACGTCGGTGAATACCACAAGAGGGTTAAGAAGTTGGCGATAACGAATCCGAAGCCTGACAGTGTGATCTAGTCCATAGTATCAGTATGCATAATCGCAGTGTGTTTGGAGGTGTAATGGTGTTGTCTCGCAGAACGGGCGGCATCCTTCTGAGCGGGAGACTTACGAGATTCGGTCTACAACATCGTTAACAGAGGTTACAACAATACTCGAACGGGTATACCTACGCCATCCACATGGGGAAACAGTGGATAACAAAGTTGTTGTAGAAGGGCTTCATCACATAGCGGGAGACCAGACTGTGATCGACGCCCGAGTATTTGTACTCATTGAGCTTGGGCAGCTTGTCTTGCCGTACGTACACCATGGCTGCAGAATGACTCGTGCGAGCGAGATGTAAATCGAAGGGTGGGTTTATAGAGAAGGCGTGGTGTTCCGGTGTTGTAATGATGAGGAAACGAGGCTGCGACAATTTTTCCAGGTCCGTCGTTCCAAGATTCCGCGTTTGGCTCGTGATGAGCGATGACGTTGGCGGGGTCAATGAAAACCAAAACTTCGACCTCGACGCCAGCAAACTTCAATATTGTTTGTGTGCAATTCACGATTCCCGCTCGCTTCAACACAGGATATATCAGTAAATGTTGATTGGGCAACATTTCGACTTTACTGCCAGCGCCGGGCAGTACTGGCCCTTTCCTTGAGCTTGTCCTTGCTCAGTCGTCCATTGCTATACTACAATGCCATGTGCCTTTTCCTCCATCGTCTCCGTCTGCTCGATGAGCTGACCCGATGTCCTCTTTATTGAATGTATGTAACATGCAAGCATGCCGCAGTGTGCATCGCGCTGCGTGCAGTACGCTCAAGAGACTGGGCTCCATGGGCAGGGCATGAGGATCTTGCTCTTCATCGTCTGGATGAGCGGGACAGTCTTGTGTACAGTCTCGCCCCAACCCTCGACATTCCAGCTCTGCTCGCGGCGCCGCTTTCGCTCCTCCAGATCAGCGAACTGCCAAAGATGGTGCACCGTGTTCAGGTCGCCGATCTGCACGAACCACGCGCCCACGCCCTCCATGACCTCTCTACGCGCCTTCAGGCCGCGTCTCCAGTGTGTCTCCCACTCGAGCAGATTGCCAGGATGCAGTGTGTAGGATCGAAGCTCGAAGATGCCGCCCAGGTGACGCGGTGACGTGGTTGGCCAGAACGAGAACTCCTGCATCAGGGAGGTTCGCTTGGAGGTGATGAGTTTCTTGAGCTTGGAGTCGAACTCGTGGAATTCGGGATGGTTTTGGATGGCATTCAGAGACGCGTGATAGCCTTGGTACCGCTGGTATTCCCAGATGTGGACTATTTGATGGTCTGTTGTTAGTATTGACAGATGGTGACGCTGAGGAGGGGATCGTACCAAAGGTGTCGCAGTCGCCCACTTCGGTCCTCCAGCTGCCGACAAGATGCACATTGTTCTCGGGAGCGTTTGCCACCTTGGGGTACCAATTGCCTACCAGCTCCGTGTACTCGTCGACATTGCCCGGCTTGACCTCGTGGAAGACTATGGAGTGTACGTATTTGCCACGAGCTAGCACTTGGGAGAAACTCCTCTCGATGTCCTTGTCAAGCTCGCGTCCCTCGGGCGTGCCGTAGATGAGCGTCGATAGCGCTCCCTTCTTCTTGCCACCATCTTGGGACTCACGTGCGCGTGCTTCTTCTGCATGTGATATGTAAGCAACCTGAATGACACCAAGCAGCGACTGGACCCTCGTCACAGTCTACTGGGTAAGGGAGACTGACTTTCTTCTTCCTCCCTCTTCTTCTGGGCAGCTATGAGCCCTTCGCGGAATTCCTTCTGACGCTCGGAGAACTTGGCAGCACCATCTGGGGTGATGTCGGCCAATGCTGGGGCTCGAACTGAGCTGCGAGTGGCCGCGATGACGCTGAATGCCCGAGCATTGGCTGCCGTGGGCGATACGGGGAGGGCGTTACACACGCCTGCACAGAATCGTCGGGTGAGCATCGTGGTCATGGCGTGGAGGAGATATGGCGTAGGTGTCGAGCTCTGCAATTGAGGTCAAGCTGTGTGGACAAAGAAAAGAGATGAGCGCTCGAGAGCTGCGGCGGCACGGGTTGGGGGTGGCGGGGAAGGAGAGAGTCAGGGAGGAAGGGAGGCAGGGAAGCAAGGAGGTGGTGATGTGGTGATGTGGTGATGTAGTGATTGAAAGGCTCGTCGGTGTCTGCGTCTTTGTACCTTCACCAGTAGCGCTTGCTTGGTGGTGGTTGGATGGTAGGAGTGCTTGGTGCGTGGATCAATTGATGCGTGTGTAGCTTCCCCTCATCATCGTGCAGCTAAGCTCCGCTCCTTTATTAGAGAGGCACACGGACCACGTCTAATAATTAGCGCTCCCGCCAAAATCTGGAGAAGCTGGGGAAAAACCCCCCACAAACACCACTGGTTCAATCTTTTTGTCGTGACATTCGCTTGAGCCATACATACATAGTTTCCTCCGCACCTGGAATACCTTTATACCGAGCTTTTCTGGCACTTGATCCTGACTTCATGTCGTCGTCTCAGCTCCTCGTCACCCCCCCCCGCCGCAACGAGTCGTCGTCAGATGGTCTCCCCAGCCTTGCGAGCTACAGACTGCGGACGGACCTCCGCGGCCGAGAATGGCACTCTATCTCATTCCTCAAAGTATAATGTTGGAGAGACCGACTCATCAGAGACGCACTCCATTGTTGCGGGGTTTCCGCTGACCCAGCAGGGAATGATCAATCATATCGTGCATACAAAGGGGAACCGCTTATTAATGGAACATTTGAATTCCGTCCGTCACGTGAAAGGGAGGGCGCGAACGCCAAAATAGTTGCAAGCTTGGAGAAGATAATTACTTATCATATATACACACATTATTAATACGTTTTCTCCTAAGGTGCTGTGTAAGAAGGTAGTTGTTGAGTAAGGACAATTCGTCTTCTTATATTAAGAGCACGTGACGGAAAGAATTCATTCAATTCCCCTTTGTACTATATCCATGGCCTTCGAGTATGGGGGCTTTCAACCCTTCCTCAAGTGACTCGCGGACTGTTAGAACTGGCTCCCCTCCAGAAGAATTCAAAGTCGGTAATCAGTACAGATGTCATCTGCGAAGGCCACGATTCCCCTGATGATGGATACGTGTTGAAGGGTCCTCGTGGTATGGAAAACCGTTTGCTCCTCACAGACGAGAGGCAGAGGAAGTACTGCTTGGAAAAGAAGTATGTAGAATTGAATTATGTACAAGACTGTGCCTAGTGGGCACTAGTTGCAGAGTCGTCCTGAACTTCGGTTCCATAGACCTCCCTCCGCCACTCGTCTGCAAAATCCTGCCAGGATATGATATAAGGCCTTTTGGGATAAGAAATCACTACCCCAGGATCAAGGAATGACTCTAAAATTGAAACAGCCTCCTCCTTACGGCCTTGGTTCTTAAACATGAATGCGAGATTGTGAGATTGTGCATGCTACTCAGCGTGGTTGTATGGGTCTTCCCAAGCACCCTTTTTCTTATCTCCAATACTTGCAACTCTAGCTCTTCAGCCTCCTTCCACCGCCCTTGGTTCCAGTACGTTGATGCCAGAATATGCATGCTAGCTAGCGTGTCTACATGCTCCTCCCCAAGCACCCTCTTCCTTATCTCTATTAGTTGCACAAACAGCTCTTCAGCCTCCTTCCACCAACTTTGGCCGTAGTACGTTGATGCCAGAAGATGCATGCTAGTTAGCGTGTCTACATGCTCCTCCCCAAGCACCCTCTTCCTTATCTCTATTAGTTCCACAAACAGCTCTTCAGCCTCTGTTAAGCGCTCTTGCAGCCAGTACGTTATTGCTAGCTTATGTATGCTAGTTAGCGTGTCTAGATGCTCCTCCCTAAGCACCCTCTTTTGTATCTTTATTACTTTCGCAAACAGCTCTTCAGCCTCCTTCCACCGACTTTGGCTCTGGTACGTTAATGCCAGGTGGGTCATGCTAGCTATCGTAGAAGGATGCTCCTTCCCAAGCGCCCTCTGGCCTATCTCCATCCATTGCACCTGTAAATCTTCGGCCTCTGTCCAACTCCTTTTGTCATATAGCATTTTACTAACAATCTGCCATATGAAAAACTTCCCCATGTTTCCAACTTGCATATTACTCAAATACGCCTCGTCTAATGCTGGGATATGCACGACTAGATCTCTGGAGAAATACGTCTCAGCTTTTTCTTCAAGCAGATGTGTTACAAATGCCGCTAGAACCGTCGTGTGATGCCACTTTTCCCACGGCTGCTTCTCCTTGTACTTCCTCGCTCGCCATTGCACCAGGCCGTGCATCGATACTCCTGGCCAGTATCCTTCAATTCGTTGCAAGAGGCCATACCTGACTAGTATCCTCCGACTCTCTCGATAACAATACTGGTCCCATTGCTGCTCTTCTACCGTGAGAGCCTTGTCAAGCCAGCACGGTAGCTCCACCGCCGTATCGTATAGCTCTTTGAGGACCGTGGACATTCCAAGGCTGGCCAGCCGCAACAGCTCGTCTTGCACGACCACGCCTTGGAAGCGCGCGAGGAAGGCAAGTACTGACCCTGGTCGTAGATTCGCATAGCGTGTTTCTATCCTCTCCAGCGTTGTATTCCACACCGTCCACACCGTCTTGTTACTTGCAGACGATCCGCAAAAATCCTCGCTTTGTAGTAGATCGTCTTGGTGCTTGGTGTAGTCCACTAGATATTGTCGCAGGGCTTGCTTCGGGTCCGTGCCATCATCGCCAATGTAAGCTCCGGCGAGGTCGACCGCAAGGGCCAGACATCCAAGCAGCTCCACAATCTTGTCGCAATCTTGAACAACATCCTCTGGCACTGGATCGGAATCTAAGCGAAGGTGTTGAATGAGAAGCGCTCGTGCTTCCTCCACTTTCATTGTGCCTATACTCAATTCTTCGCAGCCTCCGCGTACCAGCTTCCGCGAATGGCTGTCTTGGCTAGTGATGATGATACTTCCCTGATCCCCTTCCGGAATCAGAACCACATTGCCGATCCACCACTTAACGTCGTCAGCATTATCTATGACCACCAGCCACCTGTCGTCCGTCTGTTTTCGATGGCGGAGCCACTTGAGAACAGCCCGCACATGTGGCGAGTCTGCGAGATTAGTGTTCTGTGCCCGGCTAGCATCAATCTGCAGCTGCAGCTCGCTCGCGCACCGCTCGAAACTCGACAGCACAGATTCCTGGTCATTGCCATCGATCCAGAGTATAGGGTTGTATTCGTTCTTGTGGTCTTCAATGTACTTGAGCGCTAGTTGTGTCTTCCCTGAGCCACCGAGCCCGTAGATGGTAAGCGCATACTGGACACGGGCTTTTGGGTGCTGCACGCGCAGTTTCTCGGCGACTGCAGTGGACAACGCTTGCCGCTCCGTATAGCTTTCTACCGTATCGTGAGGAACATTGTAGAGCCGTTTTTGCTTTTGCGGCGAAATAGGCTTGATTGTATCCAGGAGCTGGTTGCGCACTAAGATGTACTTGTCATCAGTCGCTGACTTGAACTTGTTGAGGCCATAATGGTCGACATCAAGGCCAATGTTCATGCTACCATACTTTGCTGACTGCTCCGTAACACACTGCGTCTGCCATTAGCGTGCGCCTACACCTAATACATACTTTCTTACTTACAAACGCCTCCCACTGGACAAACCACAGCTTTAGAAGCCGCGTCTTGCGTCGTTCGAAGAAGTTGATCACTTGTAGCTTGTTGCTAAAAGCAGTTTCAAACTCTTCCTGTATATCTAACAGAGCGACAGAGTCGTATGTCAGTTCTCGTAGCAGCAACGGGTTAGACCCTAGTGGCCGGAGCACCCGAGCAGCGATGCCCCCCCACGTGCTGAAGCTCGAACCGCGGTGAGGTGTGACCAAGAAGAGAACAGCCTTTGCGTATTCGGCGATGTCGGTAGATGATCGACTAGCGCTGGCCTGTATGAGTGCCTGGTATAGTCAGCCCTTGTACGCGTACGGATAAATGTTCAAATAAATAACAGAGTTTCTCTAGCGGAATAAAACAGTCTCACTTTCTTGATGACAAGGCCTCCATAGCTGTGCCCAATAAAGACTAGACTGCGCGTGCGCTCCTAGATAAATAACGTGTGTCAGTGGCTGGCTATGGTCTTGCACCGCAAGGTACACCAACCTCCCCTGTCCTGCGAATTTCCGAATTCAAACAATGGAGCAAGCTCCTCCCGAGACCCGACAGCCGCGACTGTACAGCGTCCCTCTTCCAGTACGAATCATAGTTGTAGAAGTAGATTCGAACGTCTTTGTGGACGGCGGCGGGGATGTCTTGCGGGAGGAAGTCATTGACCCAGTTGCAGCCTTTTGGGCCCCACGTTGTGTCAGGGTTGGAGCCAAGGCCGTGAACGAAGATGATACTGCAGACTAGTCATTAGTAAGTCTAGAGAATTGCCGAGACGTGTGGACTTGCTCGATCCCATGCGCGTGTGCATGTTCGTGTAAGCTGAGGTTGTCGGTCCTAACAAGACCAGGACGACTCTGAGGCGCCTCGTCAGCCCGCAGTCGAGTCGGAATTCTCTTCGTTAGTTGATCGTAGAGTATGGCTGCAGATGCGATGAAGATGCATAGATACAGCGTGGCTAGTGTTGGGTCCATTTAAGGTTGCGCCTAGCGGCTGTTCGGCCTGGTCGGAGCTTTTGCTCGGGGCGTCGGTCGATCGAAGTTGTTAGACAGATGGGTCAAACCAAGACGTAGAGAAGCAAAGGACGCAGAAGATGGAGGCAGAAGGTGGAGGGACCTCGTTCGTACAAAAGGCCCCTCGTTCTTTACACAAGGACCCTCAATCCTTACACAAGGCTGGGCTGTGTCTGCTATCTGTCCACTTGGATACTACGCCAAGTCGCTCTCAGATGGATTTAACTTCTCTCGCCGTCCTGGCTTCACTCTATTCTACTTTTCAAGAGCTGGAAATTGAACAGCACGTCCTCTATACCCTGGCATACTCTATGGCTGGTTCACGGTTCCATCCATCGCCTTTTCCTCAGTCGAGTGCACTGTCCAAGCAACGCTTGATCTCGGTCATACGAACGTCTAGCCAGGCCATCTCAGAGCAAGAATCATCCACTTCGTTCGACAACAGCTCTAATCAGCAGCAAATCGACTACATACCCGGGGAACCTGGCGTAGGTCTCTCACAGACAACTGTCTGCCACTTCCTCGGGTCAGAACTTGATACTCCACTCCTGGACGAGCTGTATACGCATCTCTGGCTTGTCGCACGGAAATTCGGCAAGAGCGTCGACCCACTGAACAGACAAAGAGTCAAGGCAAGAGAGATAGTTGCGACGGAAGATGTTCACCTGCATCTTGTGTGGCATCCCGAAAAGATATATGTCAAGGCCATGCCACTGTGTCTGCTCAACTACGATTTCTGGGCGACCTATCTCCCACCGCCAGCCGACGACAAGTTCCCCAGTCACAGAGCCCCTGAATCCCAACAGGAACACGCAACCATGGTCTTTGACCGGAAGGTCGCACTTGGTTTCATGCGGTCCTACGCGTTGCTTGTGCGCCATCGCGTCGACTTCGTCCTTGCGCGTGATTCCCATCTCCTTCCTGCCGAACTTGATTGGGCAAAATGGTCCGATTTCATTTTCCATTTCCGATACATTGAGGATGGGGACGTAGCGAAGCGATATCACTACGGTCAGCTTCGTCTCTCACGGCTGAACTGGGCAGTCCGTCTATTTCGTCCTTCATGTGCGACAACGACGTGGTTCTATGAACTACCGCATTGGTCAATAGACAGGTATATACAGGGGGCAATCGCACCACTTGCTTTCGGCTTTGCCAGCCTATCGTTGGTCCTATCTTCCATGCAAGTGTTGCTGGCAGTGCCAGATGAAGGTCTAGGTTTGCATCGCTTAACCCTGTCTTCGCTTGTACCCATGAGACAAACATTCTGGATATTCTCAATTATTGTGTTGCTGTTGTTGGCGGTTATTTGGTCGCTATTGTTCATCATCCCATCGGTTGTGATTAGCTGGCAGCTGGTATGGGGATTCAAGAACAGAGGAAACTCCTTGTCTCCAACCTCACACAAAGTTTGAAGCTTCCGGTGCTGAAAGTGTAACTGCGAAAAGAGAAGGGAAGAGGTTGCTGGGAACGTATAATTCAAGTCTTGACACATGAAGAGACAGCCGCGAACAGGTTTTGTCAAAGTAGACACGTGATTTGAGACTGTTGAGATGCGCCTGTGCACATAGCATAGCCAACCCGGCACACACGTGGAAGTCCCAAAGCCAAGACAAAGGCTCTATTTCGTTGATGATGTCATGCTTCAACTTGCCGGAACTGAGCCAGGCTATACCGTGTCATACTGCCTACGTAGTCTACTTCTTGGGCGGCCAGGTCCGAACTCGTATTGTAGACTCCTGGCCTTCCCAGTGTCAATATACCATGTGATTCCGAAACAGCATCTAAGGAGTCCAGTATCTCTTTATACCCAGTGGTGGCGACTCGCCTTTGAACCTTCGCTTTCGAATCCTGTAGCATTTGCACATTCGTGATTATCACGTGACTGCCTTCTTCATCATCGAGCCCCGATTTTGTTGTACGCAGAACTTGACGTTTCTCTTGGTTAGTAAGCATACATTTCCCCCTAAGAAAACAGCGCGCAAGATCTTGGCAAAGAACTCTACCTTTTCTTATTACCCTCTTTTTGCAGATAAATCACGTGTCTATTATGTGTCTGCTTGTATTCAAAGAAAAGCTTACATGCAGCTTATTCGTGTGGAAGAAAAAGTATGGCTATAATTTCATCAAAATTCTACCTCATGTTTTCGCTAGAGATGTATGTATGTATGTAAGAGCGAGGCCTGACAGGTAAAACGTCCCAAGGGAATAAATAGATCTACCGAGTTTCCCATCTAACTAACAAAACTTACCTATTATTAGAGGAAGTTCTTCCGCCTCCAGGAAGAACTTGTGGACGGACATACTAGCAAATCTATCAGAAGTGTAAGGTATATACATACAATGATACAAGCGTCCTAGGTACCATATTGCAGATCGGCATGCACGTCTTGTTAATCATTATCATTGTTAGCTGAGTCCTTTCCGGTGAACCATCAAATAGGCCGGCCCCAGCTCTAAGACAAGATATAACAATTCCGATACCTATCACGACGTCCTAGGACTACATGATCCCCCCGAGGCAAAGGAAATAGAGAGAAGACACTTTGACCTGGCACGATAGTGCCACCACGTGCGCTTACCGTACGACCAAGCACCTCTATCATCTATCTATCTATGTGTATTGTCATTTGGTGAGTGTATTCGGGGGTTGCGATGTGCGAAGCGATATGATTGCCCCCCAACTGTCTTGTCACTAGAGGTGGCTGTATTGCAGTACGGATAGGTACTGTCTCTGTTGTTCTAATCCGCGGTGAGTGAGGTGCCTATCAACATGGCAGTGGAATTCAGCATTAAGTGGGATGTGCAGCAAATTGATAAATAGCAGTCCACATGTGTTGAAATGAGGAAAAGGGTAGCGCAGTACGTGGAACTTTGTATTGAGTCTCCCTACGGGGCCATTGCCTGCATGCAGGCTCAGGATTCAGATAAACTAGATCGTCGGCTATATATATTGACGCTTGCTAGAGATACATCAGTTGGATGTCCAATCGAGTCAGCGCTTCTGCTCATTTACTCAGCAAGCCCGTCGCTATGTCGACAAACTCATCCCTGAACTGCAGTTCCGATAGCCACCTCTTGGGGATCCCCTCGACACCATCTCTCGCTCCTAACAAGCCACCCGCAATGGCCCCATTCGTATCAGTATCGCCTCCAATCCCTACGACATCGACCAATATCTCCTCGAATCCCCTCGGATCCGTCAAAGCCGCTATCGCAACAGTCAAGCTCTGGAGCACGTATCCCGACGTGCGATCTGGAAGCTCGTCGCCAGGGCCTTCCTCTGCGAGGGTCCTTATCGAGAGTGTTTGGCCGTGTGAGATGGCCTCCGAAACAGCATCGCAGTCGAGATCTTCGGCTACGCGTTTGCCCGTTTCGATTGCCGCAGAGACGGAGTTGCCCGCGACGAGAGAAGCGACCATTTCATTGTACGCTGCGCACGACACGGTGCATCGCACGTCGTTGTGCGTGAATGCGCTGATGGCCATGGACTCTTGGATCCGCTGCTCGGGCGAGGCAGTGAAGAGGGCGGTAGGAATGCATCGCATCAGGCTGCCGTTGCCTGCGCTCCCCGCTCCAGCGCCGCAGGTTTGCGGGTTCTTGGTGCGCCGGTAGTTGGACAGACCCGTGTTGGTCGCGCCTCCGATGTCGATGGGCCTGGAGCCCCTTTTCCTGCCCGGCCAGTCGCCCGTTAGCCACTTCACGCTGTGGTCGGCGGCCGCTTTGGTCACATCAAACGTCTCTTGTTCCCCTGACTTTTGCTTTAGATGAGCCTTGCGATCGCGATATGCGAGAAGGACTGCACGCGTCAGATCGGTATCGTCGGTGGCGCTTCCCGCCGGCCAGGCGAAGTGGCCTCCGCCAACGATTTCGCGCAAACCATTGGGGTGCAGTTTTTGGATGCGCGCCCACGGGAGGAACTCGAGGGTTGCGCCGAGGGAGTCGCCGGCGTGGACCCCAAGAAGGGCGCCCAAGGTTCTAGAGCGGGTTGACTTTGCGATGGACATTTCTGGTTGGTAGGGTAAGCTCGTGGGATAGAGAAATTTTACAAGCAGAAGAAATGTTGCAAGCAGAAAGATTTGAGAAAGCCGCGAGAAAGAACGAACTGCCATGGTTGGTAAGTATGTACATATACATACATGGAACTGGGATATTCGGTGTACTTTAGGCAGCCCTTACATACGCAACCCTTAGATACGCAACCCTTACATATTCGTCGGGGTCCGCAGGCGTGGCTGTGTGTGACACTAACTACTGTGTATGTACATAGGAACACCTTGGCCGGTTGGGCGAGTAATGGCGCTGTGCATAGCCTCCCACCGGTGTCCGTCGTTAGCGTAGGGGATCTACGCTAGGGTGTAGCACAGCACGCTACGTAGTTTGCAGTCTACGTCAACATCGCCTTGTCTGGTTAAATATTCTCTCACATGGATGGGCCTTTTTTTCCCGCGTTGTAATGATCTCGAACCTTAGATGAAACCTCTCAAAGTGCTGGGCGTCGAATGCCCTGCTGATCAACGGGCGTGATTGGCCGTACGTATGCTTTGTCGATGACATCCACGGAGTTGGCAATGGCACATTTGTCCGGGTCCGGCACAGCCATACCACTAGGCAACAAAACATCGTCACCAACAAATCTCCGCTACGGTGCAGAGGGACGTATACTATCCGTCAGGTATTCTCGAGACTCACCCTGGATGTTTTGTGATGGGGACTTGCTTGTATGTTCAAACCTATCAAAAACGACTGAGAAGGTCTATCGGGTAGATACATTGGAAGAGTGAACTTGTCGTTTTCCTTCTGGAACTCGCTACTTTGGCAATTGGATGTGAATCGATAGCAATCAGCAACCCCCCCCCACACACATCTTCTATATGTCAGGCTCTGAACGTCTCGAACGTGCAAGATGCATGTCCATCCACGTGATCTGGTATCTTCGCATTCCCGTTTCTTTTACCTGTCTTAACCATCTCCAACCTTTTCCGAGGTTTCTCTCGGGTTCTTATATAACCTCACTTCCATTAACTAACCGTTACCTCTTCCTCGACTGCGCAGACAAGCTGTGCAAGCCAATGAAAAGCAACGTGGTATATACAACGAACCCGACAGTGGTTGCGTTTCTGACTTGGCTCTGCTCGTTGAAACGCTCACAGGTGCAAGTGCAGGTTCATAGCCCCCACCACGTACAGGTGCAGAATCCGACTTCGAGGGCCGCTACGCCGACAGCACTGACGTCGCTCGTATTCCAAACCACGCAGCACGCACGTCGAAGACGTCGATGTGGAGGATGTGATTACCGTCACGCAAGCCAAGGGCGGCCTCACTGAGCTGGCCTTTCAAGTCTGCGAGTGGGCCCGCGATACAGATCTCGAGGCGAATGTTCTACGCATGATGCAACACAGCGTGACGGCTTTGGAGAGGGTGGCTCTGCAGTTCGGTCTCGAGCCCTTCACTCCGAGCGTCGTGCAGAGCATCATCAATCAATGCGAGAAACTGACTCATTTGAGCCTCCTCGTCGAACCGTCCAAGCAACCGTTCTGGACCGGCTTCTTTCCTCAAGATTGGGCAGAGAGCGTCCAGTCCTACGGCGTACGTCCACCCGTAGTTGTTGGAAGGAACACTCATACTGTACGCAGGAGCCTTTCACACCGCTCCTGTGCAGGTGCCTCCCCTCCTATTGGAGGAAGGCTCTTCCCTGGAGTACTACTGGTATATAGATCGGTGAGATCCTCCACATCTCAATCAATCACTTCTTACACACATTATCCACTCCAATAGTAATCCCCTCAGTAATCAACAGAATACTAATCCCTCCCCTTTTCCAGGACGTCTTCGCGAAAGCCAAGAAGCCCACAGACGTCCACTTCACCATTACATCTCCCTCCCGACGTGCACTATCCCACTTCGCCACATACGCTGGGAAAGACGTATTCATATTCCACCCAGTAGCGCAGAGCCTCGCCGAGATATGGAGCTTCCAAGGCTTCCACCTGACGCAGATCTCGCTCACGTCGAGGAAAGACGGCATGAGGATGAATGAGAAGTGGGAACAAGGCGCGAACCTTTTCCATAGAGCTAGACGACATCGGAGTCGTGCTTATGAGGGAGACCAACGATATGAGCTAGACCACGTTCGGGTACGTACACGAGACTCCTCAAAGACAAGATCTTAGATCTCAGAGGTCATTTGAGACTACTGGTTTGCGCTGTGTATTGTTTGGGATTCAAGTACAAAGGGTCAACCTAAGATAACAGATCTGGAGATGTTGTACGAAATATTAAAGCGTTGGCATGGCATGGGTGTGTGTGTGTGTGTCCTGCGGACACTGACGTCTTTGGAGGTATTATCGTTATAGCCCCCCTTGCCTTTACCCGAGCTTCTCGCATGGCCCTGCACCTGTGTGTATATATAGTACCTATAAGCCACAGATCTAAGTTACCGGGGTCCATTCTTCTTATACCGGGGTGAGAGGGGGTCCGTGACTGCCAAGACATGTCATGACATCTTCCAGCTGT
This sequence comes from Pleomassaria siparia CBS 279.74, assembly GCA_010093715.1. Lineage (NCBI taxonomy): Eukaryota > Fungi > Ascomycota > Dothideomycetes > Pleosporales > Pleomassariaceae > Pleomassaria > Pleomassaria siparia. The sequence continues at coordinate 478,054 of MU005784.1, forward strand.
GAGTGCATATGGACTCGACGAGGTAGATGTTCAGAAACATGAGAAACAGGCCCCTGAGATGAAATTGAACCAGATAAGGGGTGCCTTATACAGCAAAGATTGGGGCTTCAGGTCGGGGTATCGCAAATCTTCTCTTATTCCAGCGCCAAGTCACTGGCTGGTGCAGCATGTCGGATAACTATGTCTCTGCAACGCCTCCTAGAGCTTGAAATCCGTCCGTCCCGTACTCCCCGTGATCGCGCCATCGACGACCAACTTGGTCCCCGTGATATAGCGCGCACTGTCGGAGCTGAGAAACACGACGGCATTGGCGACGTCCTCGCTACTTCCCATTCTGCCCATGGGGACCTGTCCGTTGCGTTGCTTGACAAAGGCCTCGTAGTCACCGCCGGCGTACTTGTCCGCTAGCATCTTGACTAGGGGCGTGTGGATGAGGCCCGGAACTACGGTGTTGAGACGGATGTTCTTGGGCGCGTACGTGACGGCTGTGACGCGGGCGAAGTTTATGAGGGCGGCTTTTGTGGCGGCGTAGGCGACTTGGGGTTTGCCGATGTATTTGAGGCCCGCTGTAGGTCTATCAGTATCTTGGTGTTCTCACTATGTGGCCTGGAGTTGATGCTGCTGCTGCTTCTGCTGCTGCCATGGAAGGAGCAAGGATACTGGGGTTAGACATACCTATCGACGAGATATTCACCACCGCGCCCCCACTCTGTTGTTCCATAACCGGCAGCACAAAATGGCAACCCAAGTACACCGACTTCAGATTGATATCAACCTGCGCATCCAAGACCTCCTCGCTCATACTCGCTGGATCTCCCTTGTCGCTCCTCCCGACATTGTTGATCAACACATCGACACGTCCCCACTTCTCGACGCAGCTCTTCACCAGCTTCGCTACCTCCTGGCTCTTCGTCACGTCCGCTTTCACTACCTCGATTTCGGCTGAAGGGAACTCGGACAGGAGACGGGAGCGGGTGGCTTGAGCAGCGGAAAGATTGATGTCGCAGCCAAAAACCCGGGCGCCGTTGCGCACGAATGTGCGGGCGATTGCTGCACCGTTACCCCACATGGAGGGATCTCCGGTTTGGCCGATTCCAGTGAGGAGGACGACCTTGGAGTGGAGGTCTGGATAGGTGGCGTGCTGGGTCATGTTGAAAGATTTGAGATTTTACCTGGGGTGAATGTCGAAGCACGTGACCGGAGATGCCTTAATGTCTCTCAAGGTATTGTTTGATGGTAAAAGATTAATACAGATGTTTGTACCAAAGACGATAGAGCGTAGTAGAACAGCGTCGCACGTTGAGGATCAATAACCCTCGAGATGGCGATGTGCGGGGAATAGATGGAATCCTCGGTAATTCATATGCCCCATGTCGCCATCGCATTCTGAAACACGGCGTATCTATGACCGAGAGACCAAGCGTACTTATAATATCGACATTGATATCTTTGCATGAAGAGAAGTATCCAGTCCCCCAAATCGTCGCCATGTCGTCTTTCCCAGCGTCAAATCGCACGTACCAAATCATCCACGATGCCGCAAAGCGGGGTTATGCCGTCGGCGGCTACTGTGTGTATGCGCCCACCTGTCTCTCCTCGTCGTCGCACAACTTAATTGTTGGTGAAGTTACAACACCGATGGAGTGCTAGCCGTTATTCGCGCTGCAGAGCGCTGCCGCTCTCCGGCAATCATCCAAGTCTTCCCGTGGACCCTGCATTTCCAAGGCCGGCACTTCATCCAATTCATCGCATCAGCCGCACATGGCGCCACCGTTCCCATATCTGTGCATCTTGATCATTGTCTACAGCCGTCCGATGCAGACCTCGCGCTGGACTGCGCATTCGATTCCATCATGGTCGACGGCTCCATGTTCGACGAGGAACAAAGTATCGCGTACGTGAAGCGCATCGTAGAGAAGGGTCGCGAGAAGGGAATTACCATCGAAGCAGAGTTGGGGCGGATGGAGGGCGGCGAGGACGGTCTACCGAAGATCGAGGGAAGCCTGCTGACGGATCCAAAGGGCGTGAAGAGCTGGGTTGAGAGAACGGGTGTCCATTTCCTCGCGCCAAGCTTTGGCAACGTTCATGGGCCGTATCCACAGGGTGGCGCCGAGAAGTGGTGGCAGGTCGATCGGTATGTTTCAATGCTGGATAGGTTATCATATCGACGTGCTCACTATGGTAGACTGAAGGAGATATACGAAGCCTTAGGCCCGCAGACTCCTCTGGTACTCCATGGGACACACCCATGCTCCGACGATATGTTCAAGACCGGGATAGCGAGCGGGATCCGGAAGGTGAATTTGAATCGAACAGTACGAAACGGATACATGAATTTTCTGTCCGAGGAGTCTGGGAAGCTCGAATTGACGCAGCTGCAGGAGAGGGGTGTGCAGATATATTCCGAAGAAGTAGAAAGACTGATGGTCGTACTAGGGTCAGTGGGCAAGGCTTGAAGTATAAAAAGGTCACCACCAAGAGCCGCTCCCATTTCGATCCATCTTTCCCTTGAACAAAGTCGAGCTGAGTCGATGGTAGCACTTACTCTCCGCTTGTTCCTTATACACTCGTTCCTGTCTGACGTTATACGTACTGGGGCGGGACCGCATAGATATCCGTCCTTTTCGACCTGCTAAACCTCACAGAATAGTCAGGTTGTGCGGGCAAAAGCCTCATTCTCAATCAACGTGTCCCAGGAAGATGTTGTCTTATAACCAAGCTCTGCAATGTAGTCCTCAACTTTGAAGTTGCGACGAGGGATCGTGTGAATCAACTGGCACGCCGAAAATTCGAATCATACAACTCCACACCAGAACGCTCGATGCAGCCCTTCCACCCTGGTGAATATATTCTCAGATCCGTCTCCCCGGACGGGATCCAGAAACGAATGCGCAGAATCAGGCAGAATGGGGATTAACTCCATGACAACAGATCAATCCACGGACATCGTTCTCCGAGCTTTCTTGTCAAATTTATTGCGCCTTGACATGTACGCGGAAGGAAGTCCAAGGGGACACCAAGTCTATATTGCGAAAGACGGGCCTGAGTGGGCTTCCATGGGGAGGGGGTGAGTCTGTGCCGACTTTCTCCGGATCTACACTCTCATCCGTTGCAGTCTCGAAGCTCGACTCCTCTGTGCAGACTCGATTGCTGACTATGAGAGCCGGGAACCGTGTTCTTGGTCTGAATTACCCGATCCGTGTAGAGACATGATCTCGTTCGAATTTAATCTCAGAAGCGAATCCTTGACAGGTGGGCACGTGATATAATTCCACTGACCATCAACCGAGGAAAACACGGTGGTGTAATATTCTGCATGCTGCGATGCCGGCCCTGGGACTAGTACATGTATCGCCGGGGGGTTGGCGATGGCGATGGCGATGGTGAGGGTGAGGATATCGGAGATGGGTTGGATGTCACCGAGGGGAGACCCCCTGATTTAAAAAGAACAAGCTCAGCAACATTCCATGTTTCAGTCGAGAACGCCAAGTAAGTCTTTTAAATTTTCAAAGATTGGCATATTCATGAAGAGATGATGTGGTAGTATAGTACCAGATCGCCAACCAGACAACTGACCGACCGACCAACCGCGGAGCACTAAATGAGCCCGGTCAATGGTCAGCCAAACCCACCCTTCCCATAGCCCAACTGGCCGGAGTATCCTCTATCAGTAGGCCTGCAAACCTTTCACAGCAGTCCCTCGTTGCACATACTCGAATACACGCCCGTCGCCGGCCACCTAGGCAACAAGACCCTTGACCTGCTTGAATTCCTTGACTCTGATATCCCTCCAGACGCAAATAGCGGGGAGCATCAATCCCAAGATACAAGTCGCGCCAATGCACATGTACTTCTGTGCATCGCCATACGCCATCTCGATGGCAGTGCGAACCGGTGTGCCCTTGTGATGCGAGAGCTGAACCTTCAAAACGGCATAGATTTCCGGGATGTCGGCTTGGTACTCGGCGGGAATGTATCTGTGCAGGCGAGCGGGAAATACGCTCGTCCAGATGGCTGCGGAGATGGAACCTCCGATGGCGCCACCGATGGCTGTAAACATGCCCTCGATAGCGAGGACGACGGCGATGTTTTGGTGGTCGGTCGCCGCAATAGCAGCCATCTGCTCGCAAATGACGAGAGTTCCTCCGGCAAACGCCATGAAGATCTGACACATGATGAGGTATCCGATAGGAACGTCTGGCTGTCTGAAATAGATAAGTAGGCCAACACTTACGAGTGTGACAGGAGCGCCGAAGTAGAGAGCGATCCACTTGAATCGCCCGGTCCATCGAATGAGCAGACCGACGATGAGAGAGAAGAAACAGGATCCTACACTGTAGATATTGACAACATAGCTGGTCTTCGTGATATTGAGACCGTGGACGACCTGAAGGAAGGAAGAGAAGTAACCGTTCCAGAGATACCAGCTGACGAAGAGTATTCCAGATAGCATGCAGGCGCCAAGTACAGTGCGGTCTTTCAGAAGCTCGAAAGGAATGAAGGGCCTGGCTGCCCAAGACTTCTCGTACACGGCGAACCCGGTCAGCATGAGCCCGCCGATGATGAAGAAGGACACGACGAGGGGAGACTTCCACCGATCATCCTGGTACGAGTAAAGACTGAAGGGGAGCAGGAAAAAGACGAGGCCTCCCATTAGAAGGAACTGGCCAATGACGTCGAACTCGATGAAGTAGTACTGTGCCGATTCGGAGAAGGTGCGGTTACTCCTGATAGGGACTATAACACCGTTTTGAACGGCCTTCCGGTAGTTGTAGGCAAAAAGGGCGCACAGTGGTAGACAAACGACCACCGTTAAGACGGCAAAGGCACCGTAGAACCATCGCCATCCAGGGCCTTTCAGGAACGCGGTCGCAATTGGTCCAGTACACCAAGCGGTGATGATATATGGCGAGCTGACAAATGCAAACATGAAGCCTCTGTTTTTCAGGGACGAGGTATCAGCGGTGAAGATGCCGAGCGTATATGACATGCCGTTGTATCTAGTATTGGTCAGCACTCGGCCCGATGAGATAATTCTAGGAGAGCTCACCCGACCCAGTAGAAGATCTGAGCAGCGGCGAAGACTTGGACGTTGGTACACGAAGCCATAAGAATCAAGCCGATGACGAGAAAGACGATGGTGATGGCAAACCCTTGAGGGCGTCCAAAGATATCCAAGACCTTGGCAAGTGGCAACTTGAGCACGCCGCCGATGATGTTCGCCATGATGTAGGTGTAGGCTGTCAAAGAGTGCGCCTTGAAATCGCTGGTCACAAACGGCACGAGGACTCCCGACGCGCCTTGTTGCAGAGCATCAACGAGGGTGATTATCCACATCCTGAACCATTGCGTTAGCACATATGAGAAATGATGGTGGTCCGGCATGTACTCACAAGACGTATGCAGCAATGAGATGGTTCTTCGTCCACACAGTAGTGGTAGCCTGCATCTTCCTGACACCATCTTGTGCGTCGGCACTGAACCTTTCGCTGTCGCCGTCCACGGGGTGGGTGACGTTGACGACAGGTGCATGGCCCGCCTCGACGGCCTTCTCCAAATTCATGATACCTCCACGTCTAGGGTCGTCGACGCGGATAGGGACATCGTGCACACCCGAGTGCTTGAACGGACTTCTCATGGCCATGATGACACAAAGTGCCTGTACGAGGGCAGTTTCAGCCAAAGCTTGCAGAGTGAAGTGAGGGGGTGATGAGCTCGAAACCTAGGCCGGAGGGATGACCAGAATGTTCAGAATGTTGACTCCCACGGCACGGCTCCAAGACGTACAGACTACAGAGCGGGATGAGCTCACAAGATGGAAGTGACAGTGCTGGATAGCGCGAGAAGTGCAGGAAGGCCGGGAGGTGTGATCTTGACTGAGCCTGTTTGTTGGTCAATTGCGCTCACAGATGCACTATGTAGCCCTGACGATGTATGAGGCCATGATGATGGAGATACATAGATGCTCAAACGCGCGAAGGCGCGGAGGAAGACCTGATCTGATAAGATTTGCTTGGCCGAATGTCGGTGACGAGTATGATTTGCGGAAGATATATGGAGGCACGCGCTCCTCCTTTGGCTGCCACGGGCTGGCGTTTGCATAGATGAACCGTCGCGGCATTGCCCGTGCCCAGGTGAGAATTGAGAACTGAGAATTGAGAATTGAATGTCCAAGTGTTTGCCAGCACAACCGTGCATTTAAAGTTATCAGATCTTTTGAGGGTGTGTGGGGCGCCCAGAACATTGGTGGGGGGATCATCCGGGAGACACTACCGTAGTTAAAATTGGCCTATGTCTTCGTCCTTGTTCCTGACAGAAGGCCATGCAGAAGAATGCGACCAAGCAGCCTCGTTCATCTGGACAGGCGGTGTCGACGTGGACGGTCAAATGTTAGCATTGTAGCTGAGCGGTAGTTCAAGTTTCCATGTGACTGCTGGTCAACCCCGCCTGTCCGTGACGGCAACGAGGTTTGCGACCTTTTCGTGACGACATTTGCATGTACAAACGAAGGAATGCCGATGGGGGAGATGAGCGTGCTGGGTGTTGGGTTACAATGGTACAGAGGGTGAAAAGTTAGGTTGGGCGATGGGGTTGTCGGTGAGTTCTAACTTCTAAGCGACAGATGCGAAGAACATGGGGTGCCATTACATAATCGCTCACGTGTTTAGTCCTTGACGTATTGAGACCTCCCACTTTGGCTCTTTTCCTTGGCTCTCATCTCAATCTCTTTTGTTTTCCCATTCGCATTCGGTTCCCCGAGTGTATCCGATTGGGTGATTGATAAAGGTATATTAACAGCATGCTTCAATGTTCAATATCCACGATTGTCACATGATACGGCTTGTTTATTGCATATGACATATGTGATGCTCACACAATGCTCAAGAGAAGGATGGCAGATGCCGGCGAAACGATCTTCTACCATTGTAGAAAAAATACCGATACACACATACTTATTACTTGGGCCGAGGATTTCAAATTGGCTTCATCCGGCCCGGCGGTACTCGACATTCACATCGCAAGGGTCGAGACCAGGTTTGATTATTAATTTCCTTGCAATTAGTGTTGCATTTTCTCCCTTGTCCCCTCTTTGGTTCCAAACACTTACTACATTGTATATGGCCTCGCGGTACGACAGAATTCGCATCTCTATGGCTCGAGTTTGTTCCAATAGTATGACGTTTTGGTCCTCAATGACCTCATCCTTGGAACAGTGAACAAAGTCACCACGATGCGGGCCGACAATAGGCCACGCAACATCACGATGCAGCCGCTATCAAAGTATACCAAGACGGTGGCAAAGAGTCCCCACAAACACCAGAATTATTAACCTCTTGAATACTTTCAGTTCTGTCAAGTCTATCCCTGCATCCATGTACATATGGAGTACTTTGTATGCGTATCTGAGCCTAACCACACATGGCAAGGCCGCGCCAAGAAACACCGTCATCCCAATTCCAACCTCAAAATTGAACCTGTCGCTACTTTGTAGGGTTTTTGTTAGACGTAGTCAATTGATACGCCAAACGAGCGCAATAAGACATTCATGCACAACGCGTCGCCCGTTCCGAAAGCGTCGCCCGATCGGTCTGCGTCATCGGCCGTGCGCTCAGGCAACCCCAAGGAGGAGCTGGAGAAGAAGGCGTTCCAGGAATTGGACGCCGTCGGCCTTGCCGAGTTCCTAGACGCCGACTCCCGACCGACATTCGTCTTGGACCTCGATTCGGATTACGTCGACGCTCGAGGCCGAGATGGCAACATACGACCCATATTCCTCAACGCTGCTCTTCGAACATATGATCGTTTGTTAGACACTGTCACTGGCGTTTCCGACCAAGACTTGCCCACAGGTTCCGATAGCTCCACATATGCCGAATTTCAATCATGGGCTACAGGGGCCAGCAAGTTTGACGACTCCCGAGATGTCTTTCCTCTGACTCTCGTCTACCAGCGAATGCTCTGGACTGGATCCACAATACGACAAAGATGGCGAGTTATCAGCGGAAATCAGTGTTACCAGGTCTCGGATATACCCAAAGGAAACGTGTTTGGTGGATCCTCAGGGGAGCTTCGAACCATCGCGGTCGATGAATGTAAAGGTTCAAAGCAAGTGCCCGCCAACATCATACCAAGTTCGCAGGTTTCGGACACGCAGCCTCCACTACCTAGTGCATACCACCCCACGTCTACTGTCAAGAGTAAAGACACCACTCTGGCCGTCTCAAACCCACTGTCCAAACAACATAGCTACGATGTATCAGAAGGCAAGTCCCGCAACACCTCTAGCACCATTGTCTCCATCAAATTATCATCTCCCGCACACATGACCCCTGACTGGACCGTTAAGAACCCAAAGGGAGTTTTGCCCGATCATCTAGAGTTTGCTCGTTCAATCAATTGGGCGGGAACACCCTTGGGCCCCATGGAAGACTGGTCTGTTTCTTTTCGTCAAGTCGCCAATCTGGTTATGCGAAATCCGTTTCCTGCCGCTTTATTCTGGGGTGAAGACCTGACCATGCTTTACAACGAGGCCTATATGAACGAAGTGGCCGGTAACAAACACCCGGATTTAATGGGTACAGGATTCTCTGGACCCTTCTCGGAGCTGTGGGAACACGTTGGTTTTTCCATCGCTGAGTGCGGTCGCAACGGCAAGAGTTTGCGGAGGGAGAACGATAGGGTTCCTATCGATAGATTTGGATATCTCGAAGAAACCTTCTTTTCCTGGTCTTTGACGCCGCTATACGGTGGGACCGGCAAAGTCAGGGGATTCTATAACGCTCCATTTGAGACGACCTTCCAAAACATCAGCAGACGGAGGCTGGAAACCTTACGAATTCTTGGCGAGACCCTGGCACTAGCGCGGTCGACGAAGAGTTTCTGGAAGTGTGTGCTTGACGGGTTGGAGCATAATCAGTACGATGTTCCTTTTGCGCTGCTGTATTCCATCGCCGATGCAGACGACGCCGATACAGTGTCGCATTCTTCCGACAGCACCATCTCTCTGAAGTCTTGTGTCTTGGAAGGGTCAATCGGAATTCCTCAAGGTCACCCCGCTTCGCCTCCGCGGTTGGATCTAAAGCGATCGAAAGAAGGCTTTGTTCCTGCCTTCAGAGAGGCTATGCGCACGCGGGAGCCTACGACGCTGCAAACCAGAGATGGAACTCTCCCCGAGGCTCTCCTCGAGGGAATCCAGTGGCGTGGTGACGGAGATCCTTGCCGCGAAGCCATAATCGTCCCCGTTCGGCCAACAAACGGCGAGAATATCTTCGCCTTTCTACTCGTCGGGGTCAACCCTCGCAGAGCCTATGATGACGACTACAAAGCGTTTGCCGCCATGGTGAACAGGCAACTGGCCACATCTCTCGCGTCGGTTCTTCTTTTCGAAGACGAAATTCGGCATAGCCGAAACGCGACCGAGCTTGCTGTACTAGAGCGCGAGCAGCTCAGCAAGGAACTCGAGCTACAAGCCAGCCGCATGCGACGTATGACAGAATTATCACCTCTGGGCATGTACCTTTACAGTCCCGACGGCACCCTCTTGGAAGCAAACGATCGGTACTATGAGATGACGGGTCATCCAAGAGATAGTTCCGATGCATACATATTCTTAGACTATATGGCCCCAGACAGTCGCCAACCCGCAAAGGAAATGTGGGAGCAAATGCTTGCGGATCACAAACAGCAGACCCGTGAGCTTCAATTTCAGTCTTCTCCTCATGTGCCCCGTGATCCGACCTCTGGCGATGCTATCGATTACTGGGTTCTCGCTTCTTCTATGCCTGAAATTGGTATGGATGGAGAGTTACGGAGTATCATGGGCTCGATTGCAGACATTTCACATTTGAAGTGGGCACAAGGCCTACAAGAGCAGCGACTACGCGAAGCGGAAGAGACCAAGCGGCAGCAAAATGAATTTATCGACATTACGTCCCATGAAATGCGAAATGTAGGTCGCCACCATGTATTGCCTTTTCCAGCGAGGTCAACCCCATTATACTGACTCGAGACAGCCTCTCAGCGCCATTTTGATATGTGCCGACGACATCCGGGACTCGCTAACTCATCACGGGTTCGCAGACCATGACTCCACTGTAATCACAGACTGTATCGAGGCGGCTAACAATATTGCACTATGTGTCCAGCACCAGAAGTCAATCGTCGACGATATTCTCACCGTGTCAAAGCTCGACTCGAATCTGCTTCTCATCACACCGGTCCCTACTCAGCCTGTCACCGTCATTCAACGCACAATGAACATGTTCAAGCCCGAGATGCAAGCCAAAGATATACAAGTCAATGTTTGCCTACACAATTCGCTGAAAAAGCACAACATCGATTGGTTAAACTTGGATCCCAGCCGTCTACTACAGATCACCATCAATCTGATCACGAATGCGATCAAATTCACCGCAACATCATCAAAGAGGGTCATCTCAGTGCACATTGGAGCCTCGACGGAGCCAATGGATCTCTATAGCAAGGGGTTTGAATATGTGCCAACGCGTGGTGCGCTAGTGGACATCACCGCCGGCGACGATTGGGGCACGGGTGAACTGATATACATCCGCGTTCAGGTCGAAGACACTGGCTGCGGTCTCACCCCCGAAGAAAAACAGCGTCTCTTCGAACGGTTCAGACAAGCCTCGCCACGCACCCATGCGCAATATGGCGGAAGCGGCCTAGGTCTCTTTATTTCGCGCCAACTGGCTGAACTGCACGGCGGCCAAATCGGCGTCAGCTCAGAAGCCGGAGTAGGCAGCACGTTCGGCTTCTTCATTCAAGCGCGGCGTATCGTGTCGATAAACCAGCGCCCACCTCACTCGCGGCACGGGTCGTCACAACTCAATGCCATTGCGGAGGCCGAAGCTGACCTCACGAGCTCTCGCATATCTAGTGTCCTGCCTTCACACGTTGCAAAATCCAAACCGAATCATCTAGATCCCACTAATCACTCTCACCTCCATGTCTTGATTGTACGTATCTTTGCAATATAGCGTTCGTATCTTTGTAGCTCAAGGCATTGGCCTACTTCGAATCCCTCCTCTGAGACTTGATCCGCTTCCGAGAAATAGGCTGACTTCGTGGACATAGGTTGAAGACAACATTGTGAACCAGAAGGTCCTCTCCAAACAACTAAAAAAAGCGGGGTGCACCATCAGCGTCGCCGACAACGGTCTCATCGCTCTAGCTCACCTGAAGACGACGGAATTCCAAAGGCCTGATGGCGTCCCCTTATCTATCATATTGATGGATCTAGAAATGCCAGAAATGGACGGCTTGACATGTGTGGGCTGTATCCGGAAGATGGAGAGCGAGGGCACGATAAAAAGACACGTACCGGTCATCGCTGTCACGGCCAACGTGAGAGGCGAGCAGATTGCCACGGCGAGGGATAGCGGTATGGATGACGTTGTTAGTAAACCTTTCAGGGTACCGGAGCTGTTGGCAAAGATGGAGGCGTTATTGAAGAGGGTAGAAGAGGTGGCATAGACAAAGCTACGAGTCAACAACATGACTTGGCGCTGGCACTGGCACTGGTACTAACACTGGAGTTTAGGATCAGAATTGGGCGATTGGACAGGACAGGACAGGACAGGACAGGACAAGGCTGGGAATCATTTCCACTTTATTTGGTATTAGTTTGTGGTACGTACATGCTTCTAATAGAGGGGGAATTTTGTGTTTCTATTTTTTTTTAATCAAAACCTTGTACATAGAGTCGGGTCAGGATTCATTTTCGGTGCACCACAGAACCTTGTCAACTTTTACAAACATGCCGCATCCAATGGACTCGACGACTTCCCAACTATCAAAGAGCAGATCGAGCATATGCACTGGACAACGGTAAGAACTCGACATATATCGTGAGCAATCAATTATGCACCAGTGAAGGATTTGACAGATGTAAATTACTAATTATTCTAAGTTCACCTGATCCTCGGCAAGACATGCCCTGCCCTGCCCTGCCCTGCCCTGCCCGCTCAAACATGCCCCTGGTGGTAACACTCCTGCTGCATCTGGCACTGCATCCGTATTAATTTAACGAAACTACACGCCTCGCTCTAAATAGATTGGAATTTCTGCGAGCCACGAGATCCTGCGGTTAAAATACGTAATTTGGATATCTTCCATAGATGTTGATATTACTCACATCTCCTGGGACTTTGACACGGGGATTAATCTCGCAGATTGATGTTTTGTGACATAACGCTGGATAGATAATTTGGATGGGTGAGCGTTGCGGCTGGAATCCTTCTTCTTATAGTAGATAGGGATGATGGATGGGGTTGCTATTTCGGCATTGGGCTGGTGGTTCGGGGTATGATAAAGGCTACTTTCCCCGACCGAGTGGGTAGGTTGTATCTGCCAGTCCTACTTTGGTCAAAGATTCACGTCTATTTATAGCTTGCGATCCCTCCCAGATGTTTACTCGACATTTCTAAATTGTTCTCACGATGCCTCCTGTCTCGAACTTGCTCACTACCATTCTATCGCTGAGCCCACGAGCGGTTCTGCCCTCCATCCTCATCCCTGCCGAAGAGAATGGCTTTTGTCGCAGTTACGCCGACTCCCAATCGGCCGCCACATATAGCTTCAGCGACGATGCTCCCGTAAACGTCACCTGTTGGACGACGACGTCTATGCCGGGTGATCCGAAGGGTCTCGCGCAGGGCATGGACACTGGATCGTACATCTGGGCCTGGGCCAGCATCCCCGCCAACTACTCCCTGAGCTGGACGGCGAAGCACTGGGGCGTCGGTAACGTGGGGGAAGTCCAAGGCGGAAAGGCCGGCGGGAAGGGCTGCTGGATTCACGAGGACCACTTGAAGCTCGATGGGAGGAAAGGCGGCGACGACTTGAAACAGCTGGTGCAGAGCTGTGGCACGGCTAGTAGACACCAGGTACGTTTTCCCCAATCCATATCTACCATTCATGTCTACCTGCGGTACAAAACAACTAATGCCGATATTGATTTGCAGGTTACCACTCTCATCAAGACCAGTGCGCCCAGTATCCCCTTCTTCCAATGTCATAACTGCACCGATCTGTCCCAGTCCGCTTGTCAGACCGTCAGAAACACGGACAGGTACGGCTGGGCAGACATAGGGTGCTGGAGTAAGGGAACACCAGTTGGCGGAAACGATACCTGGGTGAAGCTGGTCGAGGAGGAGAATTGCCATGTCACCCCCGATCAGCTGTCCAAAGATTGGCATGGATTACCGGCGGGGCAGTGCGTTGGCTGAAAGCCTCTGCATAATGAGTAGAACAATGTTTCTGTCACTAGGTCTCCTCTATTTCCTACATCACCGACTTGGCTTGTACAGTACATGTATTGTTTTTGCGTTGATACTTGTCACCTCGGACAAGCCCAATCAGGATTTGCACCCATACACACGCGAACGAATGCTCGCACTACTTCGGCAATGGCAGGACGAAGACTGTACGATGGACTTTGCGATGAGTAATCGTGATAGCATTCGAGCGGATTGATGACAGTTCTATCTAGGAGGTGTCTATCGGATACAGTCTAACAAGATGAAGAATTGATTTGAAGAAATAGTAGGATGGCATCACGTTGCGCTAGCCTGATACGGATTAGACCCGATCTGACCTACAGTTGCTTCGCGTCAACGACTTTCGCACCCCGCTCACCCATCCCACCACTCGTCTTACTACCCATCTCATCACTCTGATACCCACCCACGCCACCGCAGGAAATGCAATTCAAATCATGCTTACTCCTATTTCTGTCGTTCACAATTCGCGGAATGGGGGGACTCATAGTCGGGTCGGTGACTGTTTCGCAAAATCATAAGTCTCTGCTGGCTGCCACAGGTACATTACAAGTTTCGACGGATTCCAACAGTCTCTCCCGGTCCCTCGGCGTACAGGATCTGTACAATCCTTCTCCGTTGATTTCCAAGCACCATATTCGCACTCTCACAGTGCAGCCTCCACTCGATGCTATCCTTGGCTGCACTTTTCATCAAGCAGATCTGGACCACTTCTAGCACCGGTACGAGGCCGTTTCCTACATGTGGGACGCATTGATGCTCTTCCACCAACTAAATCCGCATCTACAGGAAAGTGCTAATCAAGTTCTAGCTTGCCTTGGTAGCGGCGAGGAAGAAGAAAAGGCCATCCAAAGGCTCTGTGCCATATCGACAAGAACGAAATCCTCGGAGCCTGGGTCAAAATGTTTTGACGACACAGCAGCTCTCGGAGAAAACGCTACGTTGTCCATAATGCAAAGCCTGCCGTACTTTCGCGGGTGACCAGCCATACATGGATGCCGAGCTAGAGTTTTCCTATAGGTCCAAAGATCTCTAAACTGGTTGACAGAGAATGGATCGCACACATCCGACCAGTTACCTACTTGCCCCAACGCTCACGTAAATATTAATATTAGGCGGCGTGAATTGAATGTTGAGCAGGTCAGCTCTTTGGAACGGAGGAAGGATGTATTGACATACCAGCCAGGTTACCTGGATGCACCATCGTTCGTTTTCCTGCACAGTGTTTCTTACTGCCAGTGATTGGGGAAGCTGAAAAAAACAACCTTCAGAAATTTGACCATCTGTCGTGCTCGTTGGTACGTACCCGTCACCAGGGTCCACTATCGCGAAAGCAATAAGCATCAGAAAGGAAAAAAAATGGCTTTTGGTTGTGTGTTTCTATTCTCTCTAAATTTTCAAGGGTTTGGACTCTCGCGTCATGGTTTTCCATGGGTGTGCAGGCACGGCGCAAGCTGGAAGGCGCTTACCATGGCTCGCCATCTGTCGCTTTTTTTTTTCTCCTCTTGTCTTCATCTCGCCCACAATCTTTGCTCGGTCCGTCCCTTGGGCTTTGTCACCCAATACCATCTTTCATAACCCGATCCGCTCCTTAAAGTATACTCGCTCTCGCTCTACACATGCTCATCTGCAAAAATATAAAAACAAAGAAAAAACGACGCCACGGTCTCATTCACCGCAAATTCTGCACTTTCCCAACTGCAGTCTACCGACTTGGATACCAAAGTACAAACGGCCGACGCTGCACCTCGTCTTACTTCGCCTGACCTCCATCACCCATCATCACAGTACAACAGCATCGTCTAGCCAGCTTTACTCCCACCCCCTACAGCGAACCCAATCCAAAAACAGGCTTTCTCCCCATAACAGACATGGCGCCCAAGACACGTCTCAGCGAGAGACCCGAACGGCGCGTCGACTACAACACCCGTGGACAGGGCAGTCGGAATATACCAGGCTCGGCAACCGGACTGCTGACACGCGCCTCCGGCATCACCAAGGAGAAGAGGCCTGAGAAGAAGACTTCGGGCAAGAAAGGTCCTCCGCCGAAGCGTGAGTGCAACCTTTGCTGCCACGAGCGGTCCGAACTTTCCTTCCCGACACATAAAATTCCGGAGAGCGAGCTCTGCACGCACCTTTGCGGTACCTGCAAGGGCTGCCTTGAGCGATGTGTGAGGGTCAAGATTGATGACAGGAAGCTCAACAAGGCAGAGATTGCGTGCCCATTCCCGAATTGCAAGTGTGTACTTTCATTTCAAGACGTGAAGCTGATCGTCACGAGGCGCGTGTTCCAAGAGTAGGCCTAATTCTCGTCCCGCTGACTGGACGAATCACTAACCATTGCTACAGTTGGGATACCGCCCTTACAAGACACTTCACACGCGCGAGTGAGAACTTCATCGCCTGCCTAAATCCCGAGTGTGGCCATCACTTCTCTGTCGACGGCTGCATAATGGAGGGCAATGAGAAGATCGAGTGTCCATATTGCTATTACGAGCTCTGCGGCCTCTGCAACCGGCCCTGGCACTCAGAGAGGGGTTGCGATGAGAACAAGACCGCCGAGAACCAGATGTCGGAGAATGAAATCAATTCGCTTGGAGCGAGGCCTTGTCCCAAGTGTGGTGTTAGGATACATAAGACGGGAGGTTGCGATCATATGACGTGTAAGTTGCATTGCAATTCGGTATGGAGTTACAACAACCAACAAAGCTTATCCATATTGTAAGGCAACCAATGCGGCGAAAACTTCTGCTGGAAATGTCTCGCCAAGTATACCGGCAACACGCAGCACTTGCCGTTCTGCATCCACGGAGTAGCGCATATCGCCCAAGATCCGGTCAGCTACCAAGATGGAACCCCCAACGTCATCGCAAACACTCTTGAGTATGGACTTGGGGTTCCATCAGTGGCAACACAACATTCTTTCGAAGCTTTAATCCCTGGTTTGTACCTTTTCAATATGTCCAATGCCATTCACGGAGCTAAGTGGGTGCAAGACGCTGTTTCCCAACGTCCTGACCATCCGGAAATTGCCAGTCGGCGCGCTGTGCGTAAATGGGCAGTCCAGGCGGCTCTGCAGAAAAGCGCCCCGAATCAACTTCAACAGTTACTTGATCGGCCGCCTCCGGTGCCTCCGCGCGACCCGCTCCTCCACGGGCCTGCACCTGCACACCCATCTGGACTCCCACTTAGGGGCCCACCTCTACCCAAACTATCTCCGAGTATGGGCCCGTCTGAAGGTCGAGTCGGAGGACTCTCTCCATCCTTTACTGGGCGAGTTGCCGGAAGAAGGTCTCATATCCCACAGAAGTATGATGTCATTGATCTTACCGGCGACGAACAGGGCTTATGAGCTCAAGCGGACATAATGAATCAATGGTCGCGTGATAAGGATTCAGTAGATGATCTAGATCTACATCAGGCTCGTCGACGAGGTCTCTGGTTGCTCCGCCAGCGCAAGGGTAACGATGACATCGAGGAGTATTTCCATGATATCCGATGGATGGGATCTTTTGAAACGAGTATGAAGATGGCAAAGAGGCAGGAAACCTGCTTCCTTTACTCTCCAAGTGGGTAATAGGAACTGAAGTCTAGCGTAATAGAAGCTTAACGAAAGCTACGGAATAAGACGTACTGACCCGTGAAGTACATGTGCATGGATATCAAACAGCGGTCCTTGTCGTAATTATGCCAAGCCCAACACGAAGTTACTCTACACCTCTCCGAGATTAGCAAACACGCACTTGCATCTGCAGACCGCCTCGATGCACTTTTTTTGGAGTAGACTAGACGACATGGGAATGTGGTATCACTCAAGTTTTCTTCTAGAAGGCGCTCTCTCCACCGCCTTCCTTCTCCCCACATCCACGCTCCACTTCATACCTACACCACATTCCCCTAAAACACCAACCTTACAGAGCCCTCTCGATCATACTTGCTCGTACCGTCTCACTGCAAGGGCCAACATCCAGGACCCACAGCGAATTCGGACAAAGTTGTCATGAGCCAAAGTATCGGTGAAGGATTGATAATTTCGACAAACGGCATCGACGTGCTGAGATCCATCGAGTGTATTGTGAGTGGATACAAAGAAAAAGGAACAATATAGTGGATACGAAGGAGCAGGGGGCAGTATAACAAGTTGGGGCTGACCGTTAAACGAAGGCATCCTAGGTGACTCATAAGTCGATTTCCACGGTGTCGCGTTGGACTGTGAAGCAAAAGTCATCTTCTACTACTCACGCCAAGAACAACTGTTACCCACCAGCGACAGACGCGGAGGGCTGATTGGAAGGAATATTCTACTCGGCAACTATTGCCCTTTTGACGGCTATCCTAGCCCCTAGGACTTCCTGGACTCGCGTCAGTCAATCCATCTATTCCGAAGGTCTGGCTGGCTGGCTGGCTGCGTCGGTGACATAGCCACGCCTAAGGGAAGGGGAGGTGCAACTTTTGCCGAGCGGACATTCACCTCGTTGTCGTGGCGACAAGAAAACTCGCTTTCACCTCTGCAATTTCCTGAGTGTAGTGAAGATATACAGTGGAGCAGGAGTATATATGAATCTTCATTTTCTCCTTCCCGTCGGCATCTGAGAAATAACAACAACTTCCACCACTACTATCAACATTACCACTACTACCACTACCGCTGGGCATTATTGACCTGGATTGGCTCTTCCAAGCCCAGTGATACTCAGGGTTGTTGAGTTTGGTCAGCTTTGATTGGTACACGCTTGGCCTCGAGGAGATAACAACAATTACACCGCTTCTGACAACTTACCACCGTTGGACAATTATCATCTCGGCTATCCACCGTGAACGTCAATAATACGGAGTGTTGGTATTGGCCAACTCCGACTGTTATATTGACTGCTACACATCGCCGAGACCTGAATGGAAATGGGCTGCCCTCTCATCATCCGGTCGACTCCTCTTCACCTGCCCTTCGCCGTCTACTCCTCCACATCACCACCACCACCTCGAGTGAAGGAGGATACCGTCGAAAAGGATGGCGTGCGTTACGGTGTCGACTCAGTGGGTACGCCGAAGATTCTCTCGTCGGTTTCCATCTGGTCAAAACCTCTGGCACTACACTTCACCAGCTTCAACAAAAATTACACGACACATCAACTTGGCGACGGCACGCGGAAGGAGGCTGGTAGTATGCTGGCTGGTGCACTCCTGGAGCAATATTTTCCGAAGTCAACGTTCAACTATGGGAGGATGGGTGCGCAGATGGAGAGCTTCATCGAGACGGTGCCTGAGACGTGCCATGGAACGACGTGGTGGGCTGTTACTGCGCGCGAGGAGCACGAGGCAGTTAATGAAGTCAAGCTGGAGGACTGCGAGATGCTGGATGCTCCTCGTCGGTGTGGTGTGCGAGAAGACTCCGTCGTTACTCTGGAGGGCAACGGCTTGGTCCTCCTCGTCGCCATCGTCACCGGTCCCGATTTCATCAACCTCGGACAACGCACTCGTCCGAGCAGGCTACAGTGGAACAAGACACAGACGTCGAAACAGGACGGTGCCGTCGTTGTCGCTGGCTCGCATTATCGCCACGGCAACGTGCTCATCCTGGGAGCCAAGTCCCGGCCGCTAACGCCAACGTTTGAATTCTACAACTTCAATGTCGCCAGCGAGGAGCCGACGGCCCTGGTCCCGTGGTTCGGTCAGCTGGAGTCAGCCCCCGAAGGGCTCGGCACGAATATCTTCACCCTCGCCATGGAAAACGCAGAGAAACTCGATCGTATGCTCAAAGGCATCGTCAGCATCTCCATGGGCGACAAACCCCTCAACCCAGACTCGTCCGCGCTAGCCGAGGCATGCAACCGGCTCCAAAACAACTCCACAAAGCGGGAGAGCCTCAAACCACTATCCCAAGCGTGGCCAAATCACTCACTTAGCAACAACATCAGCATCAGCAACAGCAGCAGTAGCAGTAGTAGCACAATGACAGACGCATTCCTCCACACGCTCAAGTACAACAAAGCCGGGAAACTGCAAGGCGTCGGCGGTCGCTTTCTCCCCGCCGATAAAGAAAAGGAAGCCAAGCGCGTGGGTAGCGAGAGGGGTATCACGTTTGCGAGTTTCGACGCCAAACCCAAGTCTTGGGCGGAGCGGAAGAAAGCGGCCAGGGAGGCCAGGAGTGCGGGCGGCGAGAAGGAGAATGAATAGCATCGGTGCGAGCATCATTACTACTACGCCGGATCGGGGACCGTCCGCGGCGTTGGTGGTGAATCCGTTTAATATACCGCCGCCGGATGTCGATATGGATCTGTCCTACTGAACTGAGTCCGAGGGGAACTGGAAAGAAAGGAAAGGGTCGCGGTGGTTTTACGTACATGTTTATGTACATACATATGAGGAAACGAATGCATGGACTCGACACCTTTCTTTGACTGACGGGGGAAAGAAGAAAAACAACAAGGGCATCCATATATATATATATATATATATATACCTTACCCGGCGTTTTGACGTGTCGATGGCGCGGATCTCTGTGCGGGATGGGGCGGTGGAATCGGTATATATATATATATACATATATATATACATAGCTACTCGTATACCACGGTTCCAACTAAATACCCGTGGTCGATTCAATTCGATTCGATTCGATTCGATTCGATGGAATGGGATCGGATGGGAGCATGGATTAAACAAAACAGTTTTTTCTTTCTTTCTTTCTTTCTTTCTTTCTTTCTTTCTTTCTTTCTTTCTTTCTTCTCTCGTCTGTCTGTCTGTTTATCATCTGTTTATCATCTGTTTATCATCTGTCGGTCTGTCGATCTTGTCCGTCTTTATTCATTTTGTTTTATTTTCCCATTGTGTGTGAGTAAGAGTAAGAGTAAGAGTAAGAGTGAGAGTAGTAAATAGTAGTAGTAGTAGTAGTAGTAGTAGTAGTAGTAGTAGTAGTAGTAGTGGGGGGGATTATAGATGAAATATCAATCTGCGTGTGTCCAAATGCACGTAGGAAGTAAGTGCTAAGTAGGTCTATGGTATGGTATAGTGTAGCGTGCCACGGTGGTATTCGCAGACATGCCACATTGCCCACACACGACCACATCCCAATATTGATTCATTCCCACGTTGCCACTACACACCGACATCGGCACCGGCACCGGCACCGGCACCGGTCGCGTCGAGTCGAGTCGTGCATGCAGGGACTGGAATTGACTTCGTTTTTTTCCTTTCTTTTTCTCGTAGCCAAACCCTGGAATCAACAACAATTGAATTGAAGTTATTGATGCGTGCATGCATGCATGCGACGCACGCTGGACTGGGACCCGTGCGGTGTCAGAGTGCCGCACGCCAATTTTATCAATTTTATCAATTGATTAATATTGTTTACTACTGTCAATACCGTTATGATGTCGCCTTTGGAGGTTGGTGGTTAGTACATAGAAGACTTTGCAGCAAAGAAGAGGCGAGTTTGGACTGGTTACTTTTTCAACGATAATTGGTTGTGGATAGCTGGATCTTGCATTGTGGTGGTGTTGGGGATCACGTGCGCGCACCACGTGACCCTCACTCGGTTAGTGCATTGATGTGAAATCATGTCTTCACATTGGTGTATTGTGGATATGTCTTGCAATACGCTAGTGTATCTATTGTGTTGCGCGGCGTTGGCGCCAGCGATCTACATGTTTATGTATTTACCGGCAGTACCTGCTTATGACATGTCAGAGTAGGTACATGATGAGCGGGGATCCGGCGTGATCTGATGTCACTTCGCATGCACAGATGAAAAGAGCAGCGCGACGATGGGTCGGTAGAAACGCGATTTCGGCTCTCCGACTTGGTGTATGGCGAGTAAATTCTACGAGTGCGAGCCGTGGTGCTCAAATAAAACGATGCGGCTTCCTCCCATATCCAGGTACTACGTTCCACTACGCATCCGAATCGTCCCCGCTCATAGATCGCGCCACCTCCACCATGACATGCCCAATGACTGAACGCATCATGTACAATGCGGAGAAAGGTGAGTGCTGGAAACATGACTCCTAAACTTGATGGAATCCCGAGTCATGGCCGCTAGACAACATCGACCTCAATGCGCTCCCCTTCCTCGCAGAAGCGCTTTCCAGCATCGAGGAAATCTCAAACCATGCCCCCGATACCGTGCCAGACTTTGGCAATGCGACGAGGATAGATACGCACGTGCACCCTGTGCCGTCCTGGTTTCGAGCACTCCAACCGCTGTCCGCTGGACGCGAGACGCCGACGTGGGACGTGGCGTCGCATTTTGCCTTCATGGCCGAGCAGGGCATCACGCGCTCCATCTTGTGTGTTTCCACGCCGCAAGCGAATGCGTATCTGGGTCACCGTGCGAGGACGGTCGCGCTGGCGAGATTGCTGAACGAGTTCGCTGCGGAGTTGGTGCGAGTGCATCCCGATCGGTTTAGTTTTCTGGCTGTGACTGCATTGCCGCATGTGCAGGAGACGCTGGCCGAGGTCAAGTATGCGCTCGAGGAGCTTGGGGCCGTCGGCGTGGGCGTGTTGACGAATCACGAGGCCTTGTACCCCGGAGATGAAAAGTTCGAGCTGCTGTGGAGGTTTTTGCAAGAGAGGGAGAGCGTGGGCGGGAAGGAAATTGTCTTCATACATCCTACGGATCCGGTCATCAGGCTGGAGAATGGGACCTTGGTGAACTCGAAACCCTGTAAGTGTTCCACCCACCACATGTAGAAGGACACGCTGCGGTGTTTGTGGTACTGCGTTGATGTCGGATTAGCACCACTGCGTTCCGGATTGGGCGAGTTCTACTTTGAGACTGCGAGGGCGATATCGTCAATCACGGCTTCGCGGACGATTATCCAGTATCCGAAGCTGCATTGGCGGGTTTCGCACGGCGCGGGTGCCTTTCCGGATATTCAAGATCGCTTCTTGCTGGGGTTTCCGAATGATGCGGAGAAGGCGAGGGAGAGCTATGCGACACGGTTCGTAGCCAAAACCGGTGAAGAGCAATAGTTGACCCGTCTTGCAGTTTCTGGTACGACAGCGCAGGCCCCGTGTTTCCTCGCCAGATTAAAGGGCTGCTTGCGCACGACGTTCCCGTCTCGCAATTTGTGTTTGGAACGGTAAGAAGGTCGAAAATGGGTGGACATGGGAAGAGCTGACTGGCAGCAGGATTATCCTTACGGAATCGGCTTCTGGGATGTAAATGCCAATATCGCTGGACTCTCGGATGCAGATTTCATTTCTGCTGAAGAGAAAGAGGCAGTTTTCTACAAGAATGCGAAGAGGCTGTGGAAGGACAAGATCAAGGGCTTGTAGAGCAACCTTGGCACGCATCCAGGGATGCAGCCATCTGTCTGCCAAGGCCACCAAATCCCTCCTGTGTAACCTTGCGGCCAGCGAGCTCGTTCGCGAAAGATAGTTTTTGCTCAAGTGACCAGTCGTCTGAATGAAAGTTGAATCCGAAGAGCATTCCGGCAACGAACGTATCCCCAGCTCCGATGGTATCGACAACAGGTCGTTCACCATGCACAGATTTCCAAGCCTCTACACTTTGCCATTCAATCCCGTTTGACGCCTTCTTGACAGCAGTGGCGCCACCAGAGCCCCAGGTACAGCACAGAGTGACGTTGTCTCTTGTTTGTGGAAGCTGATGCTCGAGGAAAGCCTGGGCGGAAGTATAGCCGAATGTCGTTGCCCACAGTTTGGAGCAGAAAATGACGTCAGCAAAGGGAACAATCTCTCGCAGACCTTCTTCGCGTTCCGGCTTCTCCAGCTCGATGCTGATTTGAGCATTCTGCCAGTGTGGCGTTGATCGCATGTGTTTGATCATCTGGACGGTGTTTTCCGGTATTCTGCCCTCAAAATGCCACCACTGCCTTGATCCCGCATCGACCTTCGAATCTTCGACCCTGGTAGCTGAGAGGATGAATTCCGGGACAGTCAATTCTGCCAGTTGGTTGATACTGACAATAGTTCGCGTTCGTTTCTCCTCATTCCAGAAAATAAAACTAGACGCCGCTTCTTGCGAATCATGTCTGAAGACGCAGGTGACGTTTATATCGACACTTGGTTGCTGGTCATCTTCTCCTACGAAAGAATTCCGGATAAACTCAGTGTCGGCGGAGTGCTCGTTGGGCAATACCGATAGGAGATGGAGTGATGCCTGTCTTGCTCCGAATGTGCCTACCAATTGATGGAGGACCTCTAGCGTGTTGCCACAGTTTCCGCCCCTCCGACGGGTGCGTTTGGACGCACGGAGTTTTTGGTCTTCAATGGGGAAGTGAGGAATGCTTCAGAAGTGAATCAGCTTTGTTCATATCATGCTGACTCGGTAAATGGACCTACGTACGTCAAGACGGTGTCGATGTATATTGCTCCGACGCAAACAATATGTGCAACCATCTCTTGCTGTCAATGAAAAGAACTGTCACAAAGGAGAGAGAACGAACGAGATTACTATCCGAATCAGTCGAAGACAATGGAATCGATGAGCACGCGATGATGATGATGATGATCCGATGAATGGTCCGTCGAGGTTGAGGGGTGGGAGGAAAGAGCAATGAATGATGTCGTTATCGATAAGACTAGCGCGTTCACGTGACCATATTTCCGACTTCGTAGTGGACTTTTCCTCACTAGGCTACTTCACCATCAAGACACCATGATGAAAAGACTTCGCGCTTAGAACTTTTCAACGCCGACGTTGGTGAGCTGTTGACGCTTTATTCTCAAGACGCCAACGCGTTCAGACAACGGGTACTACTCCTCGTTGAACATTCGATATCATGCAGGGCTGTCATTTTCTTTTCTGGAGAAGATCCTATATCAGTCTTTGTGGCAATTTGAAGAAAAGGTCAACATGAGAATCACGGCAAGGACATGGCAAAGACAGTGTGTGTTACTCGAAAGTTTTGATTATGAATTATTATCTCTCTCGAATGCTTGACGCTTCCTGCGTGCATTCGGGGATGGATGAGATGAAGTCGAAGTTGAAGTTGAATTTGAACGCCGCCCCGTGATGGTATACTACTTTTGGATTTGAAAAAACACTTTTGATCGTCGTCGCGGCTGCTGCCTTGTGGCCGGTGCTCTCCCCTGATTGGATTTCCGCCTTGTTCGTTATGTCGTTATGTGTTCCTGATAGATGCAGACCTTGGACTGTTTGTTGTCGTTTGTGGGCACATATGGGGATGTGGGTGCGGATGTTGTAAAGGAAAGGCATCAGTTGGGGATGTAGCGGCCCTGGCTGTAGTACATGCCGTATGCGGCGTTGACGCTCTTGTGGTGTTCGACGGCGGCGTGCTTGAGGTTGGTCCAGATCTTCTTCACCGAGATGGGCTGCTTGGCGGCCTTGTCGGAAGCGGAAGAGGCGCGGTGGGAGGTGGAAGTAGAGATGGACATGTTGATGGTTGGTGAGATGTAGAGAGTAGGGTGGATTGATGGATTGATGGATTGATGGATTGATGGATTGATGGATTGATGGATTGATGGATTGATGGATTGATGGATTGATGGATTGATTGATTGGTTGATTGGTTGATTGTTTGGTAGATGTAGTGATGGAAATGAGATGCTTGTTTGATGCTTTCTTTTTGGGCTACCCTCAAGTCCCTCTTATACTCTCTTCAATGCCGACCAAAAAAAAACCCAAAGACGTTTTTTTTTTTTTCTTCCGTTGGCAATTTCAAATTTAGATTCTTCTGTGTCAGTCGTCACAAGATGATGACGAGCCAAGGCTCACGATGCAAGGCGTGCAAGGCGACATGGCATCTAGAATGGTGTGGCGTTTCACGTTCGGTGCAGAAAGGCCGAGCCCGTGCCCGCTGACACCAGCCGCAAATACACATTAAGCGACCCAAAGGGGTACTCTAGCGCAGGGGCAAAGGTGGGTATTAGGGCAGGATCGTTGTCGCTTTGCTGAGTCATTGTAAGGATCGACCCCTAAGTGTTAGCGTGATACCGGGGAGTTCCAGCCCTGACAGCTCAACGTCTCCACATTGAAAATCTCTGTGCAGGCTTCTTCATCCTCAAGACCTTGACGCCTCTGCGCCGACCCACGAGCCTCTGCCGTTAAAGGAATCTTCTGTGTCATAATAGTCAAACTCCAAAGGCGTGCAAAATTGGTTGCGCTTCGTGCTTCGAATGATGAAATTTCAATTTCTGCCGTGTCTCCAGACATGCACCAGCCAACGCTTGCCATTGGTCAAAATATATCCCTCATCTGTGCAAAATCTCCTGTTTTTTCGCATCGGTGTGACACGTTGTTATTGTGTCGGACATGGACGCGGTTGTGGAGAAGAAAAGGACGACGAGGAGGAGGTGAGTATTCCCGTGACGTGGGCCTGTCACTTTCTGCACTTTGAATTCTATTCCATGTACAATGTCCTGTTAAGAACTCAAGCCGGGACGCAAGAACGAGTCATCTTGATTATGAGTACGCTGACCGAGTCGTCGATGAGTTCTTATTACCTGGATACATAGGTATATTGCATAGGCATGACCCGTGCGCAGCGATCACGTGAGCCATGTATCACCAACATCTCCGTACTTTCTTTGAGCAGAATATTACATAATATATTGGATTCGCGTGTGAATGTAATACATGACAAGCCTTGGCAGGTACGCGTCACTTGGGTCTGTCACGTGTCGTTCCCGTCATACACTTTGTGTCACAAGCTCCACTTGCCCGCTCTTCCTCTTCCCCGTCCCGTCCGCCCTTCTTTTCTACGTAATACCGCACCAGACACTAATATTACTATGTATGATTCAATTCTCGTCAGGTAAACGCCATTCAATCGCCGAATTGCACCACAAACGTGCGCTGCTGAATAAACTTCTCTGTACATACAAAGTATGTCAACCCTGTCCTTTTATCGGCTAAAATTACTATACTACTGTGTATACCATTGCCTCTACCCCCAACATCTTCGGGCGGCCAGAAAAGCTACTTCAAGAACATCTAACCCACGATTCGCTGGCAGTCGGTAGTTTATTAATCGACGCACAAATACAGAATATGACAGCGATCGATCAATCGTACCTTGCTCGATCTCGCGACACGGAATGAACCCTTGGTCATCGGACTGACCGTCCGTCACGTCTTGCATCCTCCTAGTGCTCGCGCTCAATGTTTACGCAGAGCTGGTCTTCCCGGATCCGGTGCATGTACATAGATGTGGTGGGTTCGGATTCGGGATAAGGTGGAGGCAGATTCCGCGTCTGGATCATGGTGCCTGGTTTGGGGGGGGGGGTGTATGGCGTGAGAGATGATCAATATTAGTGTCAAATTGCTCATCATCATGCCTCTGGATCAGAGCACGCATGATCTGTGGTCCAGAGACAGAGGGGGGGGGGGGGGCTGTTGTCCAAAGAAGATCAATTAGAATAATACATATGTAATATATTACACGCGCGAAGAAAAGCCACTGGACTCGTTGTTTTGTTGGCTGGTCCTAAATAGCAAGTAGTCGGTTATTTAACTAACTTGGTATACCCCCACAGCGTTTATCTAATCATGACCAGCAAGTGTGCAACCTGAAATAAAATAAATCGAGGTACATACATAATCAATCCCGAAAAACCATTTCTCACCAACAGAATCATTGATGATCATATCTCTACACAACCGAGATCACGGGATCCGTCTCCAGGAAACCAAAGTTGGTCCGAGGCCGATGTGGGCGTTGCATGTAGACAAGACAGAGAGAAAGGATGCGAAATTTGCATCGGAAGGATTTTACATACATACTTCGACCTAGGTACAATACATACATACACACATCTATTTAAATATCACAGTGTCAGATAAATCTCTGCACGTGCGATTCGACTACATAGAAGGTGGGTGTATACAGTATGTACATACATACTTCGATGCCTTTCCATCTACCTATGCCTATGCCTATGCCTATGCCTATGCCTATGCCTATGCCTATGCCTATGCCTATGCCTATGCCTATGCCTATGCCTATGCAGGCTGGCCCCGTTGGTATGTATGTATGTACATAGCTACGATCTACATACATACGCTGCTCCCTGCACCTAACGCCTAGTTGCCGGAGGGCAGGGAAGAGATGGAAATAAGCGCCAGCGGTACTACAGTACATTACATAGACGGTGAGTACATATAGTCATGTACATAGGTAGGTAGTGGAGAATACGTAAGCAGTAAGCCCGGTCGGGTAAGAACAGCGCTAATCAAGCCTTGTACCCCAATGAGGTACGTACTACGTACGTTAATTAGTTGACCGCTCAATTCAAACACGTCCAAGCTCTGTCATGTGACCTTGTTTTCGTCCAACACACACACCAGTGACCACACCAGTCTATCGACCCCTTGCACAAAATGTATAATCATCCCTAGGGTGCTGCTGTTCAACGTGTGGATTGGAACCAAAGGCGAACGCAGGGTCCTAGAGTTTTGATGGGAGGCTACGTTGACATATATACACTCACTCGCCTTCTTTGCTGCTCCTTCTTCATTCCACATTTTACATCCTCGGGCAGACAGACACTGTGAGCAAGGAAGGCATGATAGATACAATATATGCCAAACAATTGGACGACGAATTCAAAAATTACTATTCGAAATATCGGCTTAACCCCGTTGGTTACAATGGTAAGATCATCATACTCGTACAAATACACTAGACTGGACGCTGTCATGTAACTTTTGATGGAGAGTTCTGGTTGCAGCAACCGAGCAAAGGCTTAATAGTAGTAATGTGCTTAATTATCTTATCTGGATCAACGGATTTATTAAGAGATTTCCAAGCCTCTTTATTACAATTATTCTCCTACTATGCCGTAGGTTAGTCTGTCGACGTGAAAGCGCGATAGCGTCAACCCTGGAAGACTGACGTGCTTGCAATCTGGCATTACTTTATAATGTCAAAGTTTGTCTTGCCTGTTTAATAACTACAGAAGTAAAAAGAGTAAAAGGGTATGATTTAACGAACAACAAAGGTTCCCGTGCCCACGGTGAAGAAGATAGACATACCTGTTGGTCTCCAGAGACTAGGCCCTCAGCTACAAGACAGCGTGATCATCGGTGGAAGATCCATGGGCATCGTCGGGCCTTTTGTAATTGTCTGCGCGTCCAAAATGAGGCCGGGATGGCGAATGCACCGAAAACACCAGATGCTGAGCTCGAAATCGGTCATCTCAAACCGCAAGCGATAAACACCCTGGCTAGTTAAGCAGTATCGTTCATCCATGGATAGTTGTTTGACAACGACAGTGGAGATGGTTTCTTCCAAATTGTTCATGTACGATTCACTCTCCTGAGGCTGCCAGGCTGCCCCGAATGGAAAGGAGAAGGACTCGGCCAGGTACGATAAACCATGCTCCCAGTTTCGAAGCTCGCCTATGCAATACCACAGCTTTTGGTTCACCGTTCCTATGGCCATGTACATACTGTCTAATACGAACACAACTGCACGATAATCATGAAGCTCTGTGGGCCGAAAGACGATGCAAGAGTGTTTGTCAATTGTGGGCTCTACTATGTTTGTTTGCACGGTAGAAGGGTGTGATAACCAGATTTTGATTGAGGAAAACTCCATCTTGATCTCTTTTCTGAACTCTTGGGGTCTGGCAATACTCCGATATGTATCTTTTGCTTCGGAGATCCATGACAGTATTGAATCGTGAGGGCCGAAAGGCACTTCTTTGAACTGATGGATTGTACAATCATTGAAAGCAACTCGTTCGAAGGCTTGGAAGTTTCGGTATTCGTGAACACGAAGACAGATTGCGACGTATTTGCCTCGGAGGCGAGACACGTCTTTGGTCTTGCAGGCTAAGAAGGCAAAATAAAGCCCTCGAAATGTTGGAACAGGAATCATTGGTAGCTGTATGTGGAGGCCAAGATTCGTCATGCCGTAATCCAATTTAGGGGATGAGAGTTGAAACGAGTCGATGAACTCCTCGTGGTTCATGCGTCGAAAACCACTCCCACTTTCGAAGCTTTCTGCCGATGACGCTAACATATCCCCGGACGCAGTTTCCTGGTTCCAGGCGAAGAGCGTGTGATCGTGGGACATTTGCATTATCTCTACCTGCAACCGACGGAAGGCACGGCGTTGTCCTTCTCCATAGAGTGGTGGCATATTGACTCCAAACAGTCCCATCAATAAATAGGCTTGGTCTTCCCCTCTTGTGGTTCGTCTGGAGGAAGCCCATGACATTTTCTCTGCAATGGTAAATGTATCGAGGATAGATGGGTCAAGAAGAACGTCTCGTGCCACGCCGGATGCCAGAGTAATGCCATTTGCCACGCCAGATGCTTGAGCTAGCTCAGCCCTTGTTCCCAAGTTCATCCATCCTCTCGAGTAGAAACGGAGATAAGTTGGCGCTATGAGTTCTTGCAGCGTCCAACCCTTTATTGATGAGTAACTGGTTCAAATATACGTGGTTCTACTTACTGGAACGAATAAGCCGGGATTATCAACGAGGTGGGAAATTACATATGGTAGTACATTCTAGACATTCGACCTGGGTGAATTGCCTCTGGTAAACCATTCGCTGCCTGCAGATGCCCACCACTGCCCGGCATCGTCGTCGACATCATCCAGATAAGCAGAGCACATGGTAGATTCGGCATACCAGTTGTACATCGAGTTAATCGCTTCTGACAGTTCGGCACTGCTGCTTTTGTCAATACAACACGTATCCACCCATGCATAGTGAAGACCTTGCTGCAGTGCTATGCGACAGCTGGCCTCGACTTTTTGATAGCCCTTCTTGAGCCGAAGTTTTGAGGTGTCGATATCGGTCATATCGGAGAACGTTACTTCTTCGTCGCGCCATCGGTGGGACAAGATCATGTAGGGTGGGGTGTCGTTGCCAACGGTGTCGCACAGCGAGATCTTCAAGGGAACGGCTCCCCAAGCGTCACCCTCGATATGGAGCAGTCGCATGGTTGTCAGTTCGCATACAAAGACGATATTGATCGAAGGAAAGGTGGGCTGAAACTGCTCCAAGCGCCTGTGGAACTCACGTAATCGACGCGTGATCGAAGTTGGGCTGAACCGCGCTAGTCGCTATCGGTTAGAGCAACATCTGTTGGACCTTTGTCCCATCTCTGTACGCATATGCACATGTTCTGCCGTTAGTCCTTGGTTGATCGTGAGCCCTAATGACCTGATCTTCCCAGACATCAGATGGTCTGGAACCCTTCCTCAAAAGGGAGAGATTAAGGATGGATAAATCGAAGACATTTTGCTTACCCGCCCCCCACACTTTGATCATGCAGATTACACCCTGCAACAGTAATCTTAAACAAAACCTAACCTGAATTAGGTTGTAGCACCGGGTGATCCGTCACTACTTGAAGGGGTTTCCCAAGTTCTGTAACGAGCAATGCTTTCTAAGTCGTTGGTAGTAACATCTTGTTTTAAATGTTTTGTATCGTTAGCAAGAAAGCCATATAAGATAAAGGATGCTTACCTAGCGTTGGCTTATGTGTGTATGGTTCATACTAGGAACGGTCTGGGGTTTCGTTTGTCCCCCAAATGAACCACCGAAGACACTCTGATCAGAAGCCTGCATTGTTGTTTACATACTCGGCAGCCCTATTCATGATCAATCTCACGGCGCGAGCAGGATTCGCGAAGATGATGATTCCGCTCCGGTTGTCCATGATTAGTGGGCAAGCACCGGTCAATCTACGGGGATTCTCATAAAGCTTTCATCTTATTCCTCTTGCCACAGGAACTGGGAAATCTCAGTGTCTCCTAGAAGGGTGATGGATTAAGATGTCCCCCTGATCTGTTAGCACGCGCCTTGGTTAAACACGCCATTCATAGACAAGAGCCCAGGGAACTAGGATTCCCGTCTACCTCCAAACAGCTTCGAATAGAGTGTCTGAGTAATCAACTACAAAAGGACATCTGTCGTGAAGCAAAAGGTAAACCTTCTACTCCTACAAATAGATAAGTATAGAGGTAGATGTGAGCTAGAAAGGAACGTTTATGTAATTGAGTTATAAAGAGTATTTAATTAGTACCTATCTAATACTATGTAATAAAGGAGATTATATACTGCTCTATTAGAGCAGAGGAATGTCTGTCTAAAGATCTAAAGGATTATAAATTATTAGGTAAGCTTTAGATAGTTACCTAACTTAGGTAATCTATAAAGCTTGCCTAGAGCGACGCGGTAATTATGTAGATTAGGTAAGCACTGTCCGCGACTATAAGGCTATATTCTGTCACAACATCACATTGCGAGGAGCTTTTAGTGGGAAAGGGGCGATATCCCAGCTAATCTAGGCCAACGCAATTTAACTCCAAATAGTCAGTCTTGCATTTTCCAAAACGAGTTTCAATACAAAGCCTTAAGTGTCGAATTTGACCGTATTTATCAATAGGTATGTATAAATGTAGAAGATAATATCACATACTAATATTCTATCAAAACTAAGTCTGCTCTGCGTCGTGATACTCTCTGTTACCCAACATCACTACACGTCTCGCCATCGACAAAATGCATATCATCCTGTAACACTACCGTTCCGACGCAAAAACACTGCCAGATTAGCTAATCTTAGTGTAAAGAAACATCAAGTCTTAGGATAGTTGTAACTTGGGCATTATTGTCTAAACCATCACTTTGCGTGCATATTAACAGTCCTATATCATACACTGTCCAAACCTAGCTCGATATACAAGACTCTGAGCAGTGTATTACTGGCAAAAGCGAACACGTCTTTTAAAGTTCTCTTCCCAGACAAGAAGAACACACATGCAACTTCGATCTAATTTAAACAGCGCACGCAAGGCTCGGGAAATCAGGACGGTTTTTATCTCACAAAGAGCTGTTAAACACGATTTACTCGCCGTAGGAACGGCTCGCTGGGTTAGGTGACGATAAATTTAAAAATAAAAAAATAAAAAAATAAAAAAATACCACCTCCCTCCAAGAACCAACCAACCCATGAGATGAGATGAAACAGCAAGGTGAACAATCAAACAGGCTACTAAAAACAAAATTTCAATTCTAATTCAATTTCAATTCTACAAACCCGATAAATAAATAAATAAACAAATGAATAAATAAATAAACAGATAATAACACAAATCTAGCGCGGTTGACTAGTAATAAATAGTCCGAGAAAACCGGTCGGTCGGTCAGTCGGTCGGGGAGCATGCATGCATCTATGCATCTATGCCCCGAGAAAGAAAGAAAGAAAGAAAGAAAGAAAGAAAGAAAGAAAGAAATCCATGCTCCATCTACTAAACGGCGCTAACCCAATTTATACATAGATACATAGATACATATGTAGTTATTTAGTCAGTCAGCCAACCCCCCTAACCCAACCGTCTAGCTCCAAGCACTCTTCAACTACCTGAGTACCTATATAGTAACTACATATATATATATGTATGTAGGAATAAAGTAAGTAAGTAAGTCAGTCTGTCAGTCTGTCAGTCTGTCAATCAGTCAGTTAGTATCAAAGACGATAAATACCTACCTACCAGGATAGCGTTAATTATTGTAAAACGGAAAAAAAGATGATATATTTTATATTTACATACATATACACAACTAGGTGTATATATATATAACTACGTATGTACAAATCGCGATACAATACAATGCAATGCCAATGCTAATGTCATTGTGCCAATTAACCAAGTATGGACGAATATTCAATGTCTATCCAATGTCTATTCAATGCCCATTCAATTCAATTCAATTCAATTCGATACAGCATGATATAGTATATCAACCAAAAGACAGTCAATAGCTTAGTAGCCTAAAGAACAATGTACGCGAGGAGGAGGAGGAGGAGGAGGAGGAGGAGGAGGAGGAGGAGGATGGCGATTTGATTTAGTGATAATAATAATACATACATACATACATACATGGATGCATGGATGGATGCATGTATGTTCTTGCGTACTCTGTACACTTTGTGCTTTTGTATGTGGGTGTGGAGGTGTGGAGGTAGGTATGTAGGTAGGTAGGTAGGTATGTAGTTGTGTGGGACTTTATCTATCCAACCCCCTTTACACACGAACAAACAAACAGAGACAGACAGCAAATCGTCCTCGATCTATGCGTAAATATATATACATACATACATACATACATCTTCGCAACCCCATGCACACAGTTCCTTAGCCGACCGAGTGCGTATGTATGTATGTATGTATGTACATACGTATATATTTCTTATTCCTTTTCCATCTCGACTTGATACGTTATTTATTCATCCATTCATTCATTACTTACTTGCTCGCTTGCTCGCTTACTTACCTCCAGGTAGGTAGGTGGGCGAGCGTGAACCGAGGCAGTGCAGTGGAGTGCAGTGCAGTGCAGTGGGGGTGAGAAATAAAGAAATAAACAAGGGAAGAAACAAGGGAACATGTAGAGCCGTCGTGGTATAGGTACGGCAAAGGAATAGGAATAGGAATAGGGGGTCTGTCTTTCTTGGCAAGGTAGAGCTCACTCACTCAGTGAGCGTTTGCTATTTTGATATCTTGTATTTTTGTATTTGTATTTGTATTTATATGTTGAGAGAGAGCGAGAGAGCGAGAGAGCGAGAGAGAGATCCAAGGCCCCTCCTTAGTAGGATAGTAGGAGATTGGAAGGCCATGTTTGCATGTTTGCTTGTATGTATGTATGCACCGACGACTTTGGTCCGCTGGTACGCATGCATGGATACATACTACTGATCCGAGGCCGTGAAGACTCGTCCTCGCCACGCCACGCCGCGGCTCTACTAGATGTCTTGGGTGCTCTTCTCGATCAGGAGGTCCCCGCCACAGGCGATGGCCATCGTGGAGGTCGAGGAGCCCAAGTGTCAAACATGCCATACCCTTTCCGTTGATGACGGCAGTTTGCCTTTCTCTTCTGCTCTGCTCTGCTTTGCCAGATGTCTCGGGTGCTCATCTTGATCAGGAGATGCCCGCCTTAGGAGTTGGGCATCGTGACCGTCGACGAGCCCAATTTTCCACCTTAGCGAACCCGTTTCCGCCGATGACGGCAGGCGGCAGACGGCAGGTAGTTTGTCGTGTCTGAAAAGGCATGTGTCTTCCTTCGCGTGTAACGCCATGACATGAAAACTCATGGTCAAGGGAACAAGGAGGTCGGGGCGACAAGGACGAGCAAAAGCCATGGAGGGAATGAACATGTCGGGCGTAAAGATTGCGTAACGAGGCGCCCCGGCTAGACGTGGGAGATATCGGTCAGTTGGTCGAACGGTCGTCGTCGATTGCCTCGGATATCACATATACGAACATGGGCCCAAAAAGGGAAGCACGATTGGCGCCCCCAAGTTTGCTCGTCAGGAGATGGGAACCGGAGATGGCGATGGAGATGGTGGCGAGGTAGTATGTATGTATAATAAGACGGCTTGGTGTTGTGGTGTCCCGCCACCAATCTCGATGAAACAAGCCATGTCCCGCATTAGAAATATCAGCTCTTTTTCTCATTTCGAGGCCCGCGTGCAATGGTGAAAAGGCGGTTGATAGTGAGGCATCGAGGGCTTGGTGCGACATGCCATTTGGTGCCACAGAGATACCCGTTCATATACGGCGAACTTCCCGAATGGGTAGCTTTGAAGTTTCGAAACGCCGCCGTGGCTTGGACAATGACGGCGAGATTCGAAGGATTCCATGGCCAAACTCAAAGGGATTCCGAGACGCAGAGTGAGTATAAAGTGAGCGAGGCTGTCCGGTCTCTGGTAGTCATCGACATCGCTTCCTGCACACTCCTTCATTGCCCATCAATCATTTGCAGCGAGAACCAACTTTCGTTTCTACCCTTCACTTCCTTCAAAACAACACCCCTCATCAAGATGAAGTGCATGATCATTTCCCTCGCTGCTCTCGCCAGCTTCGGCCATGCCGTACCCGTGGCGCAGTTTGGAGGCTTTAGTATTCCGTCCTTTAACCCACCGACTGGTGAGTTCTCTCGGGGCGACTCCAGCGTAACCCTCTTTCTTCCCCTGACGCACCAGCAGCAACGAAGATCTCAAGCGTGGCAGGCAGTCTCCCGACCAGCCTCAAGGCCACAGCTACAGGCGTAGTGCAGCCGACATCCACAGGGTCACTGGCAAGCGGAACAATCAGCACCGCCTGCACGCCCCAGGGCAGCGGAGGCGGAACCACCGAGAACGGCGTGACGGGCGCGAACTGCTGTACAGATCTGACGGTCATCTATGCACGCGGAACGGGAGAGAGTGGCAACGTGGGATTCGTTGCTGGACCGCCCATGTTCAAATCTCTGAGGACCAAATTGGGTGCCAACAGGGTCACGGTTCAGGGCGTCGCATACCCTGCCGATAGTGCTGTGAGTCGACGTGCTAATCAACGATGAAGAGTGACAACAAAGGCTTACACGAGATAGGGCAATTCGAACCTGGGTGCCTCGGGCGGCCCGGCAATGGCAGCTTCGGTCAAGCTTGCGCTCTCTCAATGCCCCTCATCGAAGATTGTCGTATCGGGGTATAGCCAAGGATCCATGGTGGCCCACAACGCATTCGATAAACAGGGTCTCAAATCGGCCCAAGTCTCTGGCATGATTCTGTTCGGAGACCCGCTGATCAGCCAGACCACCATTGGAGATCTACCGGCATCCAAGATCAAGGAATTCTGTGGCAGTACCGATCCAGTCTGTGGCAAGCCGACTGGTAACGTTACTGGTGGACATACAAGCTACGGAACGGTCGCTGACCAGGCGGCGGACTGGGTCATTGCGGCTGCTGGCCTTGCTTGAGGTGGTCAGGGAATGTTCTGTAGTGTTGGGGCCGTGTTGACGAGACTGAGTGTTAGCGAGAAGGGATTTTGAGTTGAATGGATGAGGAGTCGAAATATTTGGTATACCCGAAGGCGTGAGCGGCTTCAACTAGGCTGATAGCTGTCGAGCGATGGACGGTGAAAAAAGGTTAGATAGTGTTGAACAATGGAAAGTTGAGACAGCTGTCAACCAAAAAGTTATTCATTGTATATGCGTGATGCCACAATACCGTGAACGCATTCGACTGACACAAACCTCATCGTCATGCTCCCCTACGAACATTTGTGCTCATGAGTGTAATCTTCTTTGCCTTCTTCTTTTTCCCACCAGTCTGTTTCTTCGACGTTTCCCCTTCGGCGAGGGATAGCATCTGCACCTGTGCCATGACGTCATCGTCGTGATGGAGAAGGTCCTTCTCCCAGCCTTGGAGCCAACCATCTTCGTGAGCATCGTGGTCCAGG
Organism: Pleomassaria siparia CBS 279.74; assembly: GCA_010093715.1. Classification (NCBI taxonomy): domain Eukaryota; kingdom Fungi; phylum Ascomycota; class Dothideomycetes; order Pleosporales; family Pleomassariaceae; genus Pleomassaria; species Pleomassaria siparia. The sequence goes on from MU005784.1 coordinate 514,520, forward strand.
GGCGCAAGAATGGGGGATGTGGAAGATGTGATGGCCGTAGTACCCCACACGGTGCGTGGAGCTGACGGGCTGGTAGATGGCGACGCCAGGGAAGCGAATCCATGGCCTCGTCTCGCAGGATAAGGCGGCGACGTTGATGCGCTCTCTGCATCATTCACCAAGTTCGCGTCTGGCAGACTACTCGACGCGAGAGGTTGGAAGTCGTCGGCCGAGAACTTCTCCGCTATGCTTCCCCTCTTCCTCCTCGCCGAGGAGAACTGTGCATATTCCTCCTTCTCCGCCTTTATGCGGGCCTTCTCCTCTCGGGTCTCCTTGTCCGAATTCTTCTTCCTCCTTTTTTCTATCTCGGACTTGAATTGCTCCAACACCTCGGGGGCCACCGTGTCGGTCCAGTCGCATTCCAAGAAGCTTACCTCGCATCCATGGGGAAGATGGGCGAGATATTTGGTACGTCTCCGTAACTCATCATCAACGACATGGCCAGTAGATACGCGCTCGACGCGGGGTAAGATGGTCGATGGGAAAGTGGCAAAGCTCCCAAATGCAACCTTCAGAATGCGAATGTCCAATGGTGACAGATAATAATGCAAAAGTGCTTGGTAGAAAAAGTATTCGGATGGAGTGTTGCTGGTGTCGTGTTGTGTACGATTGCGCATCTCCGCCAGGGTCGGCCCGATCCCACCACGGCTTGTCCTCGACGAGTGGGAGGAGACTGACATGGTCCTTGGACGCGCGCCAGAGACGTCCATGGGCGCACTCGATACAGCTTCCGGGACTGGTGTATGCGTTTGAGACGTTGCTGGCAGACTCTGGCCTGACTTTGTGGCGTTCATGATGGTGTACATATCCGGGGTATCCTCGTCCTTGTCGAGGAAAACGATGGGAGCTTTCTTTGCTTTTGATTCCGTCGGTTTGGCGGGAATTTCTGGCGGATTCCCAATTCCCTTGACCTTGTCCTTGGCCTCGTGAATTACTCGCACGGCCTTGCGCACCCATTCCACATTGTCCTCGCCGAACATGACTTCGTCCTCCTTTTCTTGCAGCTCCAGTTCTCGAATTTCGGCATTGAATTGCTCCAACATGTAATCTTCCCCTCCGCGCATGACTCGAGCATAATCCATGGCCTCGGCGGCGTGGTGCCAGGGAATGTCCACATGCTTGCTCAGAGTCTCGGCCCCGTCCCGGGGCATCGCCAGCGTACTTCCAGCTGAGCGCATTACCAAACGTAGCACGATGTCGCCTCCCTCCCGCGGAGGCTCATTCTCCTGGCCCATATACCAGCGTACGGGCCTCGTCTCGGAGATGTAGATGCTGTCCCAGCAGAGTGGGCACTTTTTCGAACGGGCTTTCTTCTCCGCAGGCTTTCCCTCGTCCTCGGACTGCATGTAGCGTATGAGACAGGGTAAGCAGAATATATGGCCGCACCTTGCCATCCTCGGGGCTACCGGAGTCCCAAGGCATATCGGGCAAGAGGCGTCCTGTGATTGTGACGACGCCAGTATCTGCAGGACAGTATTCCAGTCCAGATGGATATCGGCGTCGACACTCTGGGCGCGATAGTCGCCGCGCGGATCTACGATGAAGCGGTAGTTGGCGTGCACATATCTAGGGGTGAGCATATTAGCTGGGCTCTGGATGCGCTCCGGATGCACTCTGGATGCACGAGCACCGAGACACCTACCTCGCCTTGTCGATGGCATGGTAGCCCGACCCCAAACCCCAGGTCGGATGTCTCCGATTATTCCTTCCATGTGCATGCGATAAGCCGTGGTTTTGTGGGCGAGGCGGCAGGGCGAAGTTCATGAGGTGGGTGATGGACGTCTGGCCCTTTCTGCTGGTAAAGGGACGCATTGCGAGCTGCGGCTGGGTCAGAACGTGTCCTTTTGGCATGGCGAAGATCAACTGACCGACTCGGAAATTGCATCGTCCTCGACCTGAGGGAAGCGCTTGGAGCCCTTGTGCTGCTTCTTCTTCTGTTGGCCGTTGCGCGGTGTAGCCGAAGACCTTGTTGTCGCCCCCGCTCCGAAACTGCTACCCCCACTTCGACGCTGGCCGTAGCTGTCGCCAGTCGCGATAGAACGGGAAGTCTGTACTGAAGGTGCGGTGGTCTTGGAGGAGGAGGAGGTGGTGGAGATGGATGGGGGGTTGGACATGTCCAGGCACTACGAGTGCGGGCGGCGAATACGATGACGCTGGGGCGGGATGCGAGGGACCAGACCAGGACGAAGAGACCCAGACCAGGACGAAGAGAGCGTTGGGAGAGCAGTCGGCGAGAGGAGGGGGAGGACGAGTGGGAGGGTAAAGGGCGGGTCGGTGGGATGAAGATTGTTGGGTTTGTTTTTGTGTTTTTGTTGGAGTCCCCGGATGGGCGACTTGAGGGAGTAAGTCACAGAGGTGCCGGACACTGGGAGGAAGATGACGGGACCGATGTCACGTGAGTGTGGTTTGAGCTTGCACGAGCTTTGAGTTTTGGAGCCACTTGACATGTGGAACACTGATTGAATGCGCCTTTAGACGAATGGCCGTGTCCAAGATTGTCATGCACGGTTGGTTAGCAAATGTCTTCTATTCAAGGGTAGTAGGTTGATGCTATACATACATACATGAGCTGATGCCACAGTACATGGACAAGATGTAATCTGGTTCCACATTTACATGCAACCAACGTTTGCCTGCAAACTATTCTTGTAATCATCCGAGAAGCTTCCAGTTCTACTGTATGTACCTACTGTACAGAGTACTGTACTATTATATCTACTTTGTACTGTACTGTGTACCTTTGTAAAACATGCCGGCCCTCGCCTCCGACACGCCAAATCAAGAACCCAGAACCCAGAACCCAGAAGCCAAAACCCAAAACTCAAAACTCAAAACACAAAACACCCACCGGCCAGACCACGTCTTCATTTCTCCGCAGCGCCCAATTGCACACTTTACTCAGCGCTCATCGCCGTCCTCATCCCCCCCCCTCCCCCCCCCAAAGTGTTCGGGCCGCTGAATAGTCTTCGCGCGTGTGCACAGACCTTAAGCCGTCCTTTGGGAGCCGCTTTCCTTTCCACCACCAGATTGCCTCAAGGCTCTCTCAGGCCCCTTCACCATCAACCACCACCGCCGCCTCCGCCGCCGCACTACCACCACTACCACCACCACCACCTCATCGCACCTCGCCACGACGCACAACTCGTCCAACTCATCCATACCCTGGCCTGCATATACTCCCTATCTTGGGCAGTCCATTGCTGCTCGCCATGTCGTGCTGATATGCCATGACCCCGCGCCTTGCAAGTCTCCCACGACACACACACACACACACACACACACACACACACACACACACAAACACACATAACAACTTCTTTCACTACTCCCCCCCGAAGAACTTTGGTCGTAACATTCCTCCGGTGCGCGCGCACGCGACGACCCCGGCAACATTGAACAATTCTCAATCCCTAAGCGCAAACACGGCGCCGCCCACCAAAACCACCACAACCACTCCCATTTGCATTCGCACTCGCACTCGCACTCGTCATCGCATCCGTCTCTCCCCGGCTGCAAAAAGCGCCTAGAATATATACGTCCGTCTTGCGTCCCCACGCACGCGTCTCCCGCCTCACACGTTGGTCGCTCGGTCTCTGGCCAGCGCTGACTGTGAAGGCATCGTCCACGCCGCGCCAGCAATGATGCCCGGTCCTCACATACCACAGCCCCCAGGGCCTCATCAGGCACGGCGGCAGGGCGACGCTCAATACTACCATCTGCCTCCCCAGACTCACTCGCCCGTCCACAACCCCTACGCCCAGTACCATCATCCCCAGCACTATGTACCGCCGCACGCGTCGCCCTACCAGCAGCAGCACATTCAACAATGGTACAACCCATATCACCAGCCCCAACTGCCTCCTCAACCACACTATCTGCCTCCGCGTCCCTACCAGCCCCATGCCTCACCCGTGGTTGTCTCGTCGCATCCACACATGGCGCACATGCCTCCTGTCAACCGTTCATTGGGACAAACGCCACCTATTATTGCCCATTCCCGCACACCCCCCGTAGTCCACACCCAAACCTTCCACCCTATTCCCTCCACACCATCCGTGTCATCGCAGAATCTGATCAATTCCCCCACGCCCTCGACAAGCGTCACCACTCCCACCCTGCCACCGTCGAGAACGGCTTCGAGATCATCCTTCGCTGGCCCTCCCCCACCGCGACAGCCATCTCCCGCCATGCGCAAGGCCTTCCACCCTCCCTTGCCATGGCTGTCTGTCCCAACCGCGGATTTCCCGCCCAGAGCCTCACAAAAGAAGAAGCGGAGGAGAGGGCCAGTGTCGGCAACCGACAAAGGACTGGCCTTCCCGGCGCGCGATCATGCCTCAGAAGATGTGGAGGAGCCCAAGGAGCCCAAGGAGCAGCTGGCAGAGGAGTTGGACCTGACTCCCACGACCCCGACCGACGGGCCCGGAGATTCGCAGACATCCACCATCGAAGAGCCTTCGGAGATCGAAACCGAGACGCCATCCACCTCACACCCTCCGTCAGAGGCCGACTCGACTCACCCCACTACTCCATCCTCCACCATGGCGCCTGCACCCCGACCAGCAGGCGCAAACCACTCTCACACCCGCACCGCGACCAAACCCGCTGTTCCCCTCATCCCCATCAGGTCCGCAAAGGTCGCCAGTGCGACATCCGCCACGCAAAAATCTGTCAAGTCAGTCGCGATGAACGAGGAGCCTAAGACTGCCGACCCAGTCACCCCCTCTACCAGAGAGGAGAGTGGCAGCGCCGAGGAAACCCCAAAGGCCTCCCCGCCCCCGAAGGCTGCTCCAAAGTCGTGGGCGGAGCTTCTGAGGACGAAGAATGCCCCTGTTCCAACGCAAGTAGCACCCGCCTCCAATGGAGTCGTTGCTCCTACCAACGGCCATGGGCCGACGGTGCCAAAGAACAACTCCCTAGGCGATGTGTTGGCATCCTTTTCCGTAGAAACCGATAAAAAGGTTTCTTTTCTCGAGCCCCGTGGCCTTGTGAATTCGGGCAACATCTGTTACATGAACTCTGTGAGTATCTGACGATGCACAGTCCATCCATGCAACGCTGACATTCCCAGATTCTTCAAGCTCTTCTTTTCTGCGTACCCTTTTACGATTTCTTAGACCAGGTTGCGAAGCGCGCCGTGCATAGCTTCAAATCCGAGACCCCTCTCGTCGATGCCATGTAAGTCTTGGCGATGATTCCAGCAATCCGTATGCTAACCATGAAAAGGATCATGTTTATGCGCGACTTCAAGACCATCGACTCGGCTGTTACCGCCGAGAAGCTACGTCTTCGCTTGAAGGACAAGGAGCTGGAGCAGTATGGCGAACCACTCACTCCGGAATACGTATACGATGTGATCAAGCGATTGCCTCGCTTCGATAATATGAAGGTACGCCACTTGTGTCCTCTTTGATTGCCCTGAACTGACATGTACAGCGAGGCCAACAAGAGGATGCCGAAGAATTTCTCGGTTTCTTGCTCGCTGGGCTTCACGAGGAGTGCGCTCATGTCATCAAGACCGGAAGGTCCTCGAACGACTCGCAGAGCGTTGCATCGCCCACCAGCGAACACTCGGGATCCGTGGACAGCGGTTGGCTCGAAGTCGGGCCAAAACAAAAGTCGTCCATCACGCAGTCATCCGGCGCAATTGAGATTGAGAGCCCATTGACCAAGATCTTTGGTGGAAAGATTCGCTCCGAGTATCGCAAACCCGGCGAGAAACCTTCCGTTACCCTCGAGCCCTATCAGCCTCTTCAACTGGACATCGGTTCGCCCAGCGTACATAACATCTCGGACGCGCTCAAGGGATTAACACATCTAGAGACACTGGACAACAACTCACGCAACACCAGCACCAAGGCATCCACCAAACAAGTCTTCATCGAGACTCTTCCGCCCGTGCTTATTCTTCACCTGAAGAGGTTCTATTACGATGGCAGTGGACCACAGAAGATTTGGAAGAAGATTGGTTATCCCCTAGAGTTGGAGATCCCCAAGGAAGTCTTTCCAATTCACAAACGAGGCGGTTTCGCCGTGCAAGGTCTCCCACATTACAAGCTCACCACCGTCGTTTACCACCATGGCAAGAACGCTAGCGGTGGTCACTATACGGTCGACCTTCGTCGTCAAGAAGGTCGTGAATGGATTCGCATGGACGACACCATCATTCGTCGCATCCGTGCCGACGAGGTCGCCGAGGGCGGCGCAGAGGAAGACCCCAAAGTGTTGGCTGCCGCTTTGGAACAGCACAACAAGGACGATGGCCGAAGCAAGAACTTCTACGAGCAGGTCGGCCTGGACGGGGAAGAGGAGAAGGCGGACGAGGGCGGTTGGAGCCAAGTCAACGGAGGCGAGAAGCCGGGTAAAGAGTCGGGCGCGAAGAAGTGGAGCGGCGTCATCAATGGGGTTGCGAGCCCAAGCACTGCCGGCAAGCGCACCCCACTACCCAAGGAGGGCGTTCGGGACAACAAGGTCGCCTATATCTTGTTCTACCAGCGCATCGAGGCTTGAAACAAACCTTCAAGCCGAGCATGGTACGATTAGCTAGCGAGGAGGGAAAGACGGTATGGTATGTAGGTAAGTATTCACGACATCATGCCCCGTTCACACATGCACGTGTATCGGCGGCTTTAAAAGTTCTTTCGGGCATTTGCGAAACGGTCAGCATGGACTGGCGATGGATTCGGATGATTTGGTCGGGCTCTTCGCATGCACATGTATGGCGTGCGAGCACCTTTTAGCGCGTGGAAAAGTGAGACAATGGGGAACGAGGGTGATGGGGGTGCGTGCGCAGGAGGACATGCCAGAGTGGAGTTGGGTGGAGTAGATGGATGGAGGGTGCCTGGTAATAGGGCTCCTGTTTGTCTTGATGCCGATGCCGGGGGTTGAAGATAATGACGATAGTCTGCCTTTTAAAAAACACATGGAACCGATGATGGAGTGATGTTATGAAGTCGTACCAAGCAGGCCCAACTACTAATAACTCGTCGCCGTGGAACACGATTCATTCTTTTACCACGTCAACACACGCGTACTCAAAATGCATACTACTCTTTCCGTCTCTCCACTGCGCCACTCAACACACATCCTCAATCTCGACGTCGTCGCCGCTCCTCGGTCCCAGGTCAGACCGCAGTACGCGCCCGAACAACTCCGTCAGCATCGCGAAACATATCCCGCTGATGGCTGGGTCGTAGCGCCCTTTGCTGAGCTCGTCGCGGATGAATGCGTCTGGTGGGAGTCAGCTGGTGTGTGTCTATGTGGAGGGATGAAGGAGAGAGAAGTGGAGGAGAGAGAGCGTACGTTGAGCGCCCGCGGGCTCGTAAAAGGAGAATGTGACGCCTGCTTGGTGCAGCGTCTTGCGGATGAGGTCGCGGCCGGCGGGGGGGACGTGGTTGTCCATTTTGCCGAATATCTGTGGTTAGGCGTTTGTTAGCTTTTGTCATGTTCTGTTCTGTTGTACACAGTTGATACTCGGACCCAAATGCACACAGCTCAAGTAATTAATTATTAGACCTGTGGTGTGTGATGAAAGGAATGAGTAAAAACGGACAACACATACCATGACCAACTCGCCCTTGATATCGCCCGCCCGCTTCAAACTGTCGTCCCCGCCGGCTCCCAACGTCCCGCTGTGAATGTCCGTCGCGAAGTAACACACGCCGGCCGAGACGCGCGCATCCAGTGCGCATCTGTATGCCAGATGTCCGCCCAGACACATGCCCGTGGTCCCAATCTTGCCCGTGCACGTCGGCAGCGAGAGCAGATGTGTTACCGAGAGCGTTGCGTCTTCATCGTAGGCGGATACTTTCTGTTATTTCCCCCCCCACCCCCTTCTGTTAGCCATTCGTTGCATGGGACCGGCTAGTATGGCGCTCAGGGAAGAGAGAGCGGGTTGTATGTATGTCACATACCTTTTCTACTTTCCATTTGTTGCCTGCGTCGGTGCCGGGCACGTCGTAGGCGAGGGGCTCCGGGCCAGTGAATTCGTGGTACGATGACGGGGCTGCGACGATGTAGCCCTGCGAACAGATTTGTCGTGCGAAGCGGGATACCGGGCCCGTTACTGTGGGGAAGGGGAGAGGGGTGTCAGTTTTATACGTACAATGGCGAGGGGGATGTGAATAAGACGTGAAGACGTCTTGGGCGAGAGAAGGAAATTATCAAAGTGGAATTGATGTGAATCGAGCATAGATCATGGGGGATTTCTTAGAAGGTTG
>MU005784.1:522864-540401 GCA_010093715.1 Pleomassaria siparia CBS 279.74
AAGGAAGATGTCCAAAGTCGAGTATGTTGGAATAGAATTTCGGGAAATGAAATGATAAGACTGGACTTTCTTTTCAAAAGGAAACATAGAAATTATATATATACATACCTTGATAAATCTCGCTGAAGACTACTACTCCAGGAAACTTCGCTTTGGGGTATCCCGGGATGCTTGGATGGAAAACGTGGATTCCTGACACCACCGATTACTCAGTCAAAAAGTACCTTCTCCTTGTTCGGAACAGAGAGCTATACATACTCATGTCACCACCCGCCTCGGTGGGCACATCTACGTAGGACTCGAGGATCAACATTTTGGTGTGTTTGGTGTGCAATGTTGGTGTTGAATGGACAGTCAAGAAATAAGTGCGGAGGTGGGGTAGAGGGGCAACTCCAATAAATCGTATGTAGCAGGCCTCGGCTGCACCTTCCCCGCGCGCTTTCGAGGGTATACTAGATACTGTACTGTAGTCTCGTCCGACGTCATTGCGTCGACGTCACATTCATCAATTCATCAATTCGATGCTATCCCCGTCTTTCGCATGCTCTGTACTTTTAGAAATCGACGAATTCGAGCCACCATGAAGGTTGATCCAGCTATCATCGAGCTTCTCGGTCTCGATGCTGAGAACACGACCGTTTCTTCTGCGGGTGGGGGAGGCTGTAGCTCTGCGTCCACGTCCAAGATTACATGCAAGCTCAAGGATGGGACGGAAAAGCACTTCTTCATGAAGACGGCCAAGGGGAGAGAGGCTGAGGTCATGTTCGAGGGTCGGTGGAGCTTCTACGGGTCTGAGTATCAATCGCAACTAACGAGATGATGTAGGTGAGCATGCCTCTCTGAATGCAATCAACAGCGCCGTGCCATCCCTCTGTCCCCAATCTTTCGGCCACGGGTCCTTCTCCTCCAACACCTCAACATCTTTTCTTGTGACCGACTTCCTCAATCTCACATCGCGGTCTGCACAGAAGTCCAAGGCACCCTCACTCGCAGTCAAGCTCGCAAAACTGCACACCACGCCCGCGCCGATACCAGAAGGATACGACAAGCGCATGTTTGGATTCCCGGTGACTACGTGTTGCGGTGATACCCCGCAGGAAAACGGATACAAGAGCTCCTGGGCCGATTTCTATGCAGAGAACAGACTCCGCTTTATCCTGCGGCAGTCGGAGAAGTCGAACGGCTCGGACAAGGAGTTGCACAATCTCGTTGAAACCACGGCGTCGAAAGTAGTCCCGCGTTTGCTGGGCGATGATCATATAAATGGCGGCAAGCGTCTCACACCCGTCGTCGTACATGGCGATCTCTGGAGCGGGAATGCCAGCGTTGGTGTCATTGGAAGCAAAGGCGGAGGTGCAGAGGATGTGGTGTATGATCCCAGTGCGTGCTATGCTCATAGTGAATATGAGCTGGGCATCATGAAGATGTTTGGTGGGTTTGGAGGGAGTTTCCTCAAGGAGTACCATGAGCTCTGTCCGAAAACAGAGCCGGTGAATGAGTATGAGGATCGAGTTAGGTTGTATGAACTGTAGGTTCTGCGGGGATGTATGAACTGTAGAGGTCCGGGGGCTAACTGCGAATAGATATCACCATTTGAACCATTACGCCATTTTCGGCGGTGGCTACAGGTCGGGCGCTGTCAGTATCATGAGGACCTTGATTCAGAAGTATGGCAAGTAGAGTGGTGTGTTCCGGGCTACCTTGTCCTGCTATCAGCAAGGAAACCGAGTTACATAGCATTCTACACCAAAGAGCGAGTCTTAGTGGAGAAGGTGTTGATACGCGTCATGGCCTTTTGGGAACGACGCAATGTTGGAATTTAAACAACTACGAGATACTGCAGATCATCAAATGGTCAGCGTGTTTCTTGCAGGAAATTCAACATCTGACAACTCTCTAATCGCTATATTTGAACATGACAAACAGCCACCCTGCTGATACTCTCTCCTAACCCAGGTCCCATTGGCCACCCCACCCCATGGAGACCTGAAGACCTGAAGACCCTTTGTACAACCTAGAAACATTCCATTCCTGGACCTAAAAAATAATGATCCAAAGAAAAATCCCCTCGCCTCCAGACAGTCCCCATCGTATAGTCGCCATTCTCGGTTAGTCCCTAGTGAAGCCGCGTTCCGAAGAAACACGTGACCTTCCCATTATATGTATGTAATATGTCAACGAAATTGAAGAATCCGCATTCATACGTCCAGGAGGTAATTACATCTATCCAGGACCCTGGCCTGGACATGCTAGGGCGTGATATATCGCATCTCCACCACATTTACTCTGAACTCCTCCCCCCCCCCCCCCTTGAAGCTCCCTAAAGAGCCCAATGAGGTCTTGGCAGACTTACAAACGGCAGGCTATCAACATAGGATAGCTGCTCGCATTGTATCCTCGCCCCGACAAAAGAACAATTGCGTGGCGGAACCAGGGGAGGTGAAATATTCACTGCTCCATTCGCACAGAGAAGTCGTCTGTTCCGCAGTCGAGATACATGGGCTACGAATCACACACACCCGTTAACCGATTTAATAACACGGAGCCAGAGGCGTGGGCAATAAACCGTCTTATCATCGACGACGGAACCCACGGGGTGTTCGACACCAAGACCCTTGGCGCGCCAAGGGTGTGAATTGCCTTATTTGGCTGGATGAAAGAAAAAAAAAAACAAAGAAAGAAAGAAAGAAAGAAAAAACCCGCCCATCTGCTGATGTTAATGGTCATGTGTTTACCTCCTAGCTGCACGTCCTACTCTGTCTGCACTTGCCAGATGGTCCTTCTAAACTGTGCCTACTAAAGCGGTTTCGTTGTATGTATTTGTCGGATTGCGCCATGTTTGGCTTGGCAGAGAGACTCGACATTGGCTAAGTCTTATCACGACCGATACTCGGCTGAGCATCGTCGACTTGAGTCACAGCAGGGCGCTTCGATAGAGGCAATTTTATGACGGCTCTGTTGAGGCCGTCGGGCTACCTGTGTTGCGATCTGGGCAAGCTGTGGTGTGAGCTGGAGTGCGTCAGTGCGTCGGTGCGTGGGCGCGGCTACCACCAGGTATACATGGCGTATTTGATGGTATTGCCCAGATGACTCACGACCGGCGGGGTTGAAGAGCTTCGGTCGGGGCCCTGGTTCGTCGAGAATGTGGCCCGGAATGCTATCAAATTATTGGTTGGTGGAGTGGGTGATAAGGAGGGGAAAGAGGTTCTGTTCATGTGTGACTTCCGTCCCCTATATTAATGACGGCACGCGGTGAGGGCTACGAACCTGCTTGTGAGATCATCACCGGACTTTGAATGAGCAGAGACGAGTCAGAAACGCGGTGGGTATATGCATGTATAGTCAATGAATATCAGTTAATACCCGCTTCTGCCTGCTGCATCTGCGCCGCATCCGGCATAAACGTGCCATCGTCACCACTCATGATATTCATGTTCGGCATCAGTATCGACGTCTGATCCAGCGCCGGATGCTCCAGTCCAGCGAGATGCATCCACGGCTCGAGGCCCTCGGCCCAAACGCGAAGGGCCTCGTCAATGTCCAGGTACGAGTACTGCAGGTCGTAGAACTGGGTCGGCAGAGAGCTCATCGACGATGGGAGCTTGTGATCAGCCGTCGCTGTGCGGATGACCTTTTCGAGTCGTCGGGCGTAGGACCAGCGGAGGCCGCAGGTCTTGAGGCTGTAGACGAGGAGGTCGAGATTGCGTGGGATTTCGACGTTGAGGAGTTTTGCGTGGACTGTTGGTTTTGTCAGTATTGGGTAATTGGGGCTGGTCAGGTACAAGAACACACCTAGGAAGAATCGCGATGCAACGAATATACACGAGATTATCAGAGGGCTGATGTTTTCCAAATGTGTATCGTGCATTCCACGGAGCACGTTGGTGATGCTGTCGCATGCATCGAGACAGCGTTGTATGGCGTGATACCAGGGACCTTGTGCTTCTTCCAGTCCAGAGGGTGGTAAAGCTAGACGCTGATATAAAGATACGATGGCACTGTGCATCGTTAGTTCTCAAACAAGGCTATGCTAGAAGAGACATACAGGTCTAATGCGCAGTGTGTCAAGACCACATTCGGATCATAGACACCTCCACTTTCGACACTCATTCTGATCGACACCGTAACGAACTTGGACCTCCAAGCAATAAGACCCTCATCTACAGCCTTGCACTCGCTTTGCCAGCGAACGCGTTCTGTTGCTGATTGCGTATCGAAAGACTGCTGCAGAAAGCGATGGACGTGATACAGCTCATTTGTGACTAGTATCGCATACAGGGAATACGCCGAGGACATGTCGAATTTGTCGAAAGACCACCCGCCGATGACTGCTTCGGGGAAGGCCCAGGTTGTGTCGCTGCTTGGTAGCAGTCCATTGCTTCCTGGACGGGAAATATTCAGATTCCAAGCTGCGCCTACAGTGCTGGAGCCATCAAGGACTTCCGTCATCCAATATGCTCGGATCTTTTCTTCCCTATTCACAAGAGATATGGGTAGGGGAAGCATGCGCGGAGGTGTGGCGGAGACTTGATTGAACTTATCACAGTGATGCGCGACGATATCTCGCAGTCCCAGCTGCGTTCCCATTCTATATAGGGAGTCAGCACCGCTGCAGGACATAGACAAGGTTTCTTGAACTCAGATAGATGGCTAGATTCTCTGCTTACCGTTTCGCCAGCGCAATGAGGTTCCAAAACTCACTTAGTCGCCCAGCTCCATAGTCGCGAATTGTCAGGATCAGAACAGCTTGCAGTGATTGTAGCGACAGCTGGCTGATTGCCTCCATGACGACCTGACCGCGTAGATCATCTGATAGGATCCGCCGTTGCTCATTTGTCAATGAATCTGAATGATAAGAGTGTGGGATTGTGACAGCAGCGATTGCTTTGAATACAATGTAATGCACAGTACTAGAAAGAATGGGTGACGTCTGTAAGATTTCCAGTAGGGTCGCTTGATGGAGGATGGGGAACCAGGCATGATACTTCTCGAACCAAGCGGTGCAAAGCTCGTCGAGTATGCTGACTGATAGAGGGTCGAAGTCAAATGGAGAACATCTCACGCTTCGTGGACTGATATGTGCGATGCTTGCAGGAGCATCGCGAAGTGACTGGTCGGAAGCGCTGGATGGCGCTGCCAAGCTGTTGATTTCAACTGGGACGCTGCGATCGGCTTTGAGTTGTTGAACCTCTTGTTCCAATTTGGCTGGTAGGGTCAGATTCAGGCCAAGACAATGTAGGAAGAAGCCGAAGACCACACGCACCTAGTCGTTCTTCTAACTCGGAGACATAGCCTGCCCTCAATCCGGGCTTGTTCTTCACCACGACTGTCGATCAATGTCAGTTGTCCGGTTTTGGCTAGAAGGTTGCGACGTGTGTAACCTCGGCGTATGGACCCGAGGCCTTTGTTCGAACAGCACAATGACCCCTGTCATATCAGATCCGCCGAGGTTGAAAAGGTAAAGCGAGCCAGCTGGCATGTTGCACACGATCGGAATATGATACAAAGGGATAGAAACATGGCACTCACTGTATTGGCACTCCACCCCTCCTCTCAAGCAGCTGTCACATTTTGGCAGTTTTCGATTGCATCGTACCTTTCTCTGGCGACACAGTAAGCAACTGCTTGATCAGCAAGGAAACCAAGTGAATCTGTCGGCAATAATCACACTCACACTGTCCTGCTTAGCCGACGACCTTCCGACAAGACTTCCTCGTCCATGTTCCAAGGCTATCTTTCAATCAATATCCTGAGGTGGCGTCGACGTCTACACATGGCCCGGCGCTTTCAAGCGTTGGGCAGTTCTGGTTGGGCGCGTGCTTTGTCCTACTGAGCATGTGCAATGGAAGGCTCCGCCGCAACATGGGCCGAGCGAGGGGAAGCGCTTTATGAAGTCGAACAAGAGCCAGGGGCGAAATTCTCGGCATGGCAGGATACCGTGTGCCGTGAAGTCTGGTGATGAGTGTCATCTTTACAAGGCAGGGTAAGGCAGCCCAAGGCGGAGACACCAGCACGCTAGCTCAACTAGCGCCGTCTGGGGTAACCCCCACACTCGGAAAGGTCGTGCCGCTACATGGGCCGACGACCTTTTCACCCAACGTCCATTGTAAAGGCGCTAATTGTATTTCCGGCCTGCTTTGTCTCCGCATTGTCTGGTTTCTTCCTTGTCAACATGACTCGTATCCCAGTGGGCTTCACTCTGGGGCTCGCGTATCTTCCCCACACTTGCCCCAGAAACTGCATGGTAGGTTATAATGCACCCCAGATGGCAGAAACTGCATGGTAGGTTGTAATGCACCCCAGATCCTGCTTGGTGGGACACAGTTGCTGCCAGTCATTTTCCTGCAGTCTGTCCATCACTACCTTGGCAGATGCTCGGACCATCGCCTACGGGAAAAACGCATATATAGTCACTCGTCAGGGCCAACTCATTGTTCCTAACCCTTGTTATACATCAATCTGAATACTTTGAAGATCCGCAATTATGGTGGTCGGCAACCTCGATGGATATGCTCTGGAAGTCGTCCTTACGGCCGCAAACTCTGCTGGGCAGGTAAGCAACCGTCAACCATTCCAGTGTATATCCATCCTCGCTAACGACCTTCGCAGGCATGGTACGGATATGATCAGGTACGACATGGCTTCAAATATTGTTCTTCAACCCCCTTTAACGTGACCGTTTGGTAGGGTATCATCAGCGGTATCTTGATCAGCTCCGACTTCATCAATACTTTCCCCCAAACCAAAGACGCCGATATCCAAGGCATCACAGCCAGCTGCTTCTCCCTCGGTAACCTCGGAGGATGTCTTATTGCCGCACTCTTCGGAGACCGTTTGGGGCGGAAGAAGACGCTCTGGCTCGCAGCGGTCGTCTCTGCATTGGGAGCTATCCTGCAGTTCTCGGCTGCCAACTTCCCTATGCTCATTGTGGGACGAGTGATCAATGGTTTCGGAAATGGTGAGTCTATAGCCAACAACCCCGGAGTGTCCAACTTACACACAACAGGCATGGTCAGCAGCACAGTTGGTGTCTACCAGGCTGAGAGCGTTCGAGGAGAAAGACGAGGGAAGCTATCAGTTATTGTCGTCCTTCACAATGTCATTTTCTATATGCTTGGAAGCTGGTTCACGCTGGCTACTTCTTTCACGGACAATGGTATCCAGTGGCGACTGCCCATGGCTCTGCAGGTAAGTCGCTCTCCATTGCGCATTGAACACCACTGACAGAGGCGACAGCTGGTTCCTTGCATTGCCATGGTCACGCTACTCTTCTTCACCCCCGAATCACCACGATGGCTTCTCATGCACGACCGGACCGACGAGGCACACGAATCGCTACGACGATACTTAGGAAAGGGCCTCAGTCTCGACGATCCCGTCGTTATGAAGGAACTCATGTCCATCTCTGGATCAATTGAGCTTGAACGAAAATCGCACATCTCGTTCAAGGAAGTCATTCTATGCAGAGACCGATCTGGCCACCTCAAGCGTCTGTTGCTGGGATGTGGTACGCAATTCATGCAACAATTCGGGGGCATCAATGCGTTGAACTACTACGTAAGTCTTGACGCTCTTACGCATTCAAAACCACGCTGATGTTTCTGTTAGTTTCCCATCATCCTCGAAAAAAGCATTGGAATGTCCGAGCTCATGTCCCGTATCCTGACGGGCTGCAACGCAACATCTTACGCCATCTCGTCCGCACTGTGCTTCTGGATGATTGAGCGATTCGGTCGTCGCACGCTCATGATGGGTGGCGCCAGCCTGCAGTTCTTCGCCTACTTGATGGTGGCTATTTCCGTCGCACTTCTAGCTAACGCACCTTCCCAGTGGGGTGCTGTAGCGATCACGTTCCTGTTCTTCTACTATGCCGCTTTCGGCTGCACATGGGGAATGGTTCCCTGGGTCTATCAGGCCGAGATCAACTCCCTCGCGATGAGGACTCGTGGTGCGGCAGCTGCAACAGCAACAAACTGGCTCTTTGGCTTCGTGTGCACCCAGTTCACCCCTGTGGGCATCAGAGATATCGGATATCGCTTCTACATCAGTAATGTCACACCTGCCTCGGATTCCGTTTGCTGGTAGGCTAACCTGTCTGTAGTCTTTGCAAGTTTCAACCTCGTGTTCATTTTCGTGGTATACTTCCTTTACCCAGAAACAGCGTGAGTATTTCCCGCCAAAGCCGAAAGCGACCTGATGGCTAACCTGGCACAGAAATCGCACGCTCGAGGATTTGGACGCCTATTTCGACGTCGACTCTGGTCACGGGACGTTTATCGCAATCGGGGACAAGATTGCCAAGTCTAGCACTCGTCCATTGGAGGCCATTGAAGCGGAGGAAACGCGCATTGCAAACGCTGCAGTTGGTCCAAAGGGCGTTGATGTGGGCAAGGGATATACGTCTCATATTGAAGTGGCTTGATACTGAGTGGATTTACTACAAAGGCTGATGCCCTAACTTGACTTTGAATTCTCCGGCTGCGCGAAAGCAGTGCGTAGATGTATTCCGGTAGAACTGATAGCAATGAAAATGATGCTTGTTTCAAGTTACCTCTATGGTGATGCCGAACTTTCCTTCTTGATGATCATCACCTAGTTCTTGTCATATTCCGGCATGAACCCCAGACATGATGTATCTTTTGTCAGGGGGAGATACGGTCACATGACGAAGCTTGGATGTGGCCGAAGTGGGACCACCTTACATATGTGGGGTCAGAGCGCTACGTATGTACTTACGCCCTGTTGATTCAGAGGGATCACACTTGGGTAATACCAAAATCATCAACATGCATATCATTCACCTGTCTTCTATCTTTGTACCATCTAGCTTATATAATCATCTCCGAGTGCGAAATTCCTCTATACCAATTGAGTCACATGTTCTCAAGAGCTCCAATTAAGGAACAGGGAGGCTTGTTTTTTCAATGTCCAATATGCGTTATATTTCCCCCCGAGAATCAGTATAACTATAGTATTGGGGGTTGCACGCTTTTCCATGCCTAGATGTTGATGGTGTCGCTTCCAGTGTCCGAATAGATTGAGCCAACACAACATGGATGGTGAGCCGAGCGTATTAGGGCAACTTTGCCGACGTCATAGATGTCTCCCACAACCTCAACCCACATGGCACAAACCACAACCCACGCCACGCCATGCCGTTCCCAACATGTATCAACTGCATCTATTCCGGGGAACCCTGAGATTCCCCGGCATCTCTGGAAAAGGAGAGCCGCTGACAGTTTGCTGCACGTTTCCCCGCCGTCGCCGACCCCGCTGGGTCGTACCAATGCATGAGAAGGTTCGGGCCATGTCGCGCCGACATGCCAAATCGCGTCGACCACTCGTTGTTATCGTGGCTCCATTGTTTGGTGGTTGGGACAGCAAAGTGCGTCGCGTGTGACTTTCATCGTTTATCCACAGCCATGTCCGAGACATGTGGGTGGGCCGAGTATGGCTGTGGTGGTAGGTATATAGGCCTTCGCTGCATCCGCATATCTTTACTTTCAGTATCCATTTCCATTTCTTTTCTCTACGTCCATCTTCTGAACCCTTGAAATGTTCGCACAACACCCCCACGATATCACCCTCCCCACCTTCTCCAAGCCCGAAGTCAAGATCTCCGTCACGGAGAAGTCATCTCCCAAAGAGCTCGCACAGACATGGCTTAGCAAGTTCGCCGCAGTACTCGCCAGTGGCGATGCATCGCGTCTCAGCACCGTTGTACACGCCGACAGCTGGTGGCGCGACTTCCTGACCCTCACATGGGACTTCCGGACTGTTCGTGGCGTGCAGAAGATGACCGACTTCCTCGCACAGAACATCGACGTCGGCCTCACAAACCTCAAGTTGCAAGAGTCAGGGCAGTTTGCGCCAAAGTCGGAGCACCCCATTGAGGGCCTCGAGTGGGTGGAATCCATGTTCCACTTCGAAACCAAGGTGGGCAGCGGAAAGGGCTTCTTGAGGCTCGCACAGGGCGACGATGGCGCATGGAAGGCTCATTTCATCTCAACCTCGCTGCAGGAGCTGAAGGGGGCTGAGGAGATTGCTGGAGCGAAGAGATCACATGGCGGGAACAACTCCCTTGTGGGTGGGATAGGAAAGGGGAACTGGCTTGATCGACGACAGAAGTTGAGCGAATTCGTGGATGAAGAGCCGGCCGTCTTCGTTGTCGGAGCTGGTACGTTCATCGCCATCTCTCGTGCAGGTTCCATTGATGCTAACATGCCGTAGGACAATCCGGTCTCAACGTTGGCGCCCGTCTCCAAGCTATGGGACTTTCTTGCCTCATCGTGGACAAGAACGCCCGCGTCGGAGACAACTGGCGACACCGCTACCGCACTCTGGTAACTCACGACCCCGTTCAATATACGCACATGTCTTTTATGCCTTTTCCTTCCAACTGGCCACTCTTTACACCAAAAGACAAGCTCGGCGACTGGTTCGAGGCATACGCTTCATGCATGGAGCTGAACATCTGGCTCTCCACCACCGTCACCTCAACCGTCTACTCCGATGCCGACAAGAGGTGGACCGTGACCGTCAAGCGCGGCGACGGCACATCTCGAACACTCAAGCCCAACCACGTCGTCTTCTGCACCGGTCACGCCGGCGAGCCCAAGATCCCTTCCTTCCCTGGCCAATCCACATTCAAGGGAACCGTCTACCACGGCTCCCAGCACCGCGACGCTTCGACCTACCCAGGTGACCTCAAAGGCAAGAAGGTCATCGTCGTCGGCACCGGAAACTCGGGCCACGACATCTCACAGAACTACTACGAAGCCGGCGCAAATGTAACCATGCTCCAACGGCGCGGCACCTACGTGATCCAGGCCGACAAGGGTCTGTTCAAGCTCCACGAAGGCCTCTACGACGAGACGGGCCCACCAATCGAAGACGCCGACGTCTACGGCCAGAGTCTACCCATCCCTGTACAATTCGCCCTCAACGTCGGCGGCACGGAAAAGATCGCCGAACTGGAGAAGGAAAACATTGAGGGCCTGAAGAAGGCCGGGTTCAAACTCGACTTTGGTCACGACGGCTCGGGCATCTACCGTAAATACATCACGCGCGGTGGCGGCTACTACATCGACGTCGGCGCCTCCAAGCTCATCATCGATGGCAAAATCAAAGTCGAGCAATCACCCGACGGAATCAAGGGCTTCGAAGAGAACTCGCTCGTCCTCGCCGATGGCCGTAAGCTCGAAGCGGATATCGTGGTCTTGGCTACGGGCTTCGACAACATGCGCACTACCGTGAGGAAAGTCATGGGCGATGCGGTCGCTGATCGCTGCAGGGACATCTGGGATCTGGACGAGGAGGGCGAGGTGAATGCCATGTGGAGGCCTTGCGGACACCCGCACTTGTGGTTCTTTGGGGGCAGTCTTGCGCTAGCGAGGATTTACTCGCGGTTTTTGGCGCTGCAGATTGTTGCCGTGGAGAGGGGGTTGAACCAGGAGTGAATGACGGATGGATATAGAAACGTTATGAATTGTCTAATTAAATTTACTTGCAATATTTCCAGCTGTTTACGTTGACCCGGCAAGCATATAGATCAGCCCCTGCCCCGCACCAAAAAGGGAAATGACAACGCGCTAATACACATATGTCAGAAAGAAGACAGCACAAAACCGCCAACGCACCCCCCCTCTACCAGAAAATCATCTTCTTGAAATTTTTCATCGCAGTTGTAGTCGCAGTAACAGTATCGGTGATGCAATAGAACCGAATAGTATACGAACAATACTAAGACAGTCACCAATATGGCCATGGCCCAAATAAAAAAAAATGTTAAGACGTATTAGACGGATATATATATGTCCTATACCTCTAGAGACATAGTTATCAAGTACCCTTTTTCTTTTGGTCTATACGAAAAGCAAAAAAGAGGCCACTTTTATTTTATTTTCTTCTTCCACTTCTTCTCGTCTGTACACATGCATGTCTGTCGTGGATGGAATGGGGAGTTCACATTTCAAGGGACGGACAAAGGGTGAGAGCAGTGAGTGAGCACGTGGGTGTGTCATGTGGGAACTCGTTTTCGCTCGTCTACCAGAGAGTATGTGATAGGTATATATATATATACAGTATGTACTAGGAATCGACAAATCATCCACGCCCGGGGTGGCTATTTCTATATATATATGTACAATTTTGAAAAAAAAGGGGTCAGCTTGGAAGAAAAAAAGGTTAAACATGGGTGGGATCGATCCATCTAGGCGGCGAAGGCTTTGGCAGCATCGCGACGCTCCTTGGCCAGCGGCGCTCCAATGCCGCACTCGCTCTGCGCTATCTCTTCCACCTGGACGTCGATGGTGCCGAGCGTTGTCGCTTGGCCGCCCGTCAGCTCGTTCATCGTGTCCAGCGCCATGTCGTACTGCACGTCCATGGAGACCATGTTGACGGATACGCCGTTGTATGTTACTCTGTGGCAGGATCCGCACTGTGAGGCGGTTGTTAGTATAGCATAGAAGAGGGGATGCGAGTGAAGATGCACATACAGAAGGACTGTTCCAGCCTGCGACTGCGCCGACGTTGCCGACGTGCGGGAAGCCGGGGATCTGGCCGAGCGTCGTCCAGCCATATTTGGTCACGAGGCCATTTGCGCCGTCGGAGCAGGCCGTCGTGAGGAGGCTCGTCGAGGGGTCGTTGTACTCGGCGTGATATCTGACTGGGTTGGGGTTAGCGCGTGGGGTTTGAATCGTGTGGTTGAGTACGTACCCTGCACGGCAGAGGAGAGAGTAGCGAGAGCAGCGGTGGCGAGGGCGATGTAGGACTTCATTTTGGAGATGTGGGTATGAAGGGATGTAATTTTTTGATGTTGGTGGAGTAGGTGAGTATAAAATAGTTGATAAAAAAAGAGAGAGAGAGTGTGTGTGTGTGTGTGAAAAGTGCGACGAGCCACCAGGGCAGAAGATTGAAGTGAAGGTGAGTAGAGAGCGTGGATGATTGACCTATTGATAATTCTTTCACTAACTATCTTACCACCCATCTTATACTCTGCACTCGAGACGGACTCCAGCGGACTCATTCACTCAAAGGACCAACGCCCGATCCGTCTGACCCTTGTTTCTACCATCATATAACGGAATGACATTGCTTTACCGACGTAAACAGTTGAAAATGAAACAGGATACGAAGTCTAGTCCGCGCCGCAGTGGACGCATGGTACGATGATGGTAAGGTAGTAGGTACCTAGTCAGAGGGAGGGCCTGACATGCGGAAAATGAGCATGTCATCCGCCCTGTCGGACTTCGGACGTCCGCGTAGAACGAAACATGTACGTGGTTGGATCAGGTGTTCGCATACTGTTTGCAACATGCGAGTGCGCGTTGTTTCTATATACATATGTAGCGGGTCGTGGTCGCGGGAACATGTTCTAAGGTTGATGGTCGATGGTCCATGTATCTGTCGCCCTGGCGTGAATGATGTCCATGTCGGGGTTTCGCACTTGCCTGATTGGGAACTAGCGTTCAACCCCACAGTCCAATCTCCGAGCGATCCGCAACTACAAAGCTTGCCTCGACTTCCCGTTAACACGCAACGTCACCAATAATTTGATATGCAGCACCTAATGTCCTCATGTCTTTTGCACCACTCACACTCGTTCAACAGATGCGCAATCATCAGCTACATTGCATATTCATGCATATTCATGCATATTCATGCACGTGCATGCGTGCGGCCAAACGCTCACGATGCCCTCGGTACAAAGGGTACGTCACTCTGGAACAAGTAATTAGTGTAGGAGGATATGGAGTTTGTCCAGCGGCCTATTCAAACTTTACCATACTTGGCGGCTATCTTAACTTTGTAGATACCCCTTGTATCCCTTGTAACGCACAAGATATCGATTTGCTGTCCAGTAACATCTTCCTAACAATCTATTTAACCAGGGCTCGTTCAGGTACCACATGCACGCGTATCCCACGTCCCGATCCGGGCTTCCCACCTTCCCCGCTTGCCAATGTGAGTCGTCACACAGCTTGAGTCAACGGTGTGATTACCTGCATGTCTGTACATATTAGCTATACAAGTACCTCTTTTTAATCCTACGGCTCCCACGTTATCCTTTGAATCTTGGACACCTTCATCATGGTGACCAAAGGGCGTGTTCTCCTCGTTGTTCAATCGCTCCTCTACAGGCTTGTATTTGCGCAGAATGCGACTGATAATCTGCGATATGTCGATCCGCTGATTGGGAGCGCGAATGGAGGTTTGTGCTGCATCCATGACACTCTTGTGGCGTTGTTCTAACTCTACAGGGAATGTTTTCGCCGGCGCCACCCTACCTTATGGAATGGCAAAAGCCGTTGCCGATGTTGACTCTGAAAGCAATCAGGGCGGCTTTACCACCGAAGGTGGGAATGTCACTGGTTTCAGTACCATGCATGACAGTGGAACGGGTATTGCTGCTCCTGAATTGAAACGAAAATGTACCAAAGGTCCCACTAACACACGAGTAGGTGGAAGTCCATCTCTTGGAAACTTTGCCTTCTTCCCATACGCGTCTTGCCCAGGGGACGAGCTGGACCGATGCGTCTTCCCAAAAACCGCTAGAAAGATACACTACGATGCGAACTCAGTGGTTGCCAAGCCTGGATACTTTGGAATCACACTGGCCAGTGGAGTTGCAGCAGACATGACCACCGCGCAGCATACCTCGCTCTTCCGATTCAAGTTTCCAGCCACGGCAGATGGAGGGAGTCCACTGATCCTTCTGGACCTCACTGATCTTGCCGATAGTCGCCAAGACAATGCCACCATCTCTGTCGACGCTGCAACTGGACGAATGACAGGGAATGCCAAGTTCCTACCGAGCTTTGGATCTGGATCGTGGACGGCCTTCTTCTGCGCTGACTTCAAGGGCGCTGATATCCGCGATAATGGCATTTTCGTTAACAGTCGCGCTAGCGCAGATGTAAAGGATTTGAAGGTGTCACGTGGTATCAATTCCGGAGCACTTCCTGGAGGTGGCTTTATTCGCTTTGCATCGACGCCCGTGGATGGGCTTCTTGCTCGGATTGCTGTGAGCTTGATCAGCAGTGAGCAAGCATGTAGCAGCGCCGAGGCCGAAATACCAACGTTCGACTTGGATACCACACGCGCGACTGCTGAAAGTGCTTGGCGGGAGAAGCTCGCTCCGATTACCATTTCAACTACAGGTGTCAATACCTCACTGATAACCAATTTCTACTCCGGCATCTACCGAACCATGGTGAACCCGCAGAACTACACTGGGGAGAATCCCGAGTGGCAGAGCAGTGAGCCATACTTTGACTCCTTCTACTGCCTGTGGGACAGCTTCAGATCGCAATTGCCGTTTCTCACCATTTTGGATCCCGCAAGTCTCACGCAAATGATCCGATCCCTCATCGATACATATGAACATGAGGGATGGCTACCCGATTGTCGTATGAGCTTGTGCAAAGGCTACACACAAGGCGGTTCAAACGCAGATGTCGTGCTTACCGATGGTTACATCAAGGGTCTCAAGGACGGCATTGACTGGGAGAAGGGTTACCAAGCAGTTGTGAAGGACGCCGAAGTCGAGCCATATGACTGGTCCAACGAAGGCCGCGGCGGTCTCGATAGTTGGAAGTCCCTTGGCTACATTCCCACACAAGATTTTGACTACAAAGGCTTCGGAACCATGACGCGCAGTGTGTCCCGATCGCTGGAGTATGCGTACAACGACTTCTGCATTGCGCGTATGGCAAACGGTCTAGGCGGCAAGGATGACGATGTGGAGAAGTACACGGAGCGCAGCAATAATTGGAAAAACTTGTACTATAAAGATCAGAGGTCCCTCTTGTTCAATGGGTCGGATACGGGATTCACGGGGTTTTTCCAGGGGAGGTTTATGAATGGCACGTGGAATACGCAGGATCCGCTTTGGTGCTCCACCATTGACCCCGATACAAGTCGTGTTTGCTCATTGCAGAGTACTGGACAAGAGACATTTGAGTCGTCGCTTTGGGAATATGGCTTGTAAGCAAATCGCGCTTCATCTACCTGAACGCATCAACTGACTCGCCTTTCGCAGCTACGTCCCCGGAGATCAAGCCGCTCTCATCGCGCTGTATGGAGGGCCTGAAGGCTTCGTCAAGCGTCTCAATTATCTCCACGATAAAAACATCACATACATCGGCAACGAAGTACGTCGTATCTTCCCCCCTTGTCCACGCCCCTCACTAACCTTCTTCTCCAGCCCTCCTTCCTGACCGTATTCCAATACCACTATGCCGGGCGGCCCGCCCTCAGCGCCCTACGTTCACACTTCTACATCCCCTCCTTCTTCTCCCCGGTACATGACGGCCTCCCCGGCAACGACGACAGCGGCGCAATGGGCTCCTTCGTCGCCATGTCCATGATGGGCCTCTTCCCCAACCCGGGGCAAAACGTCTACCTCATCACGCCCCCCTTCTTCGAACGCATCTCCATCACCTCGCCCATAACGGGCAAAACAGCCGTTATCCGCAATCTCAACTTCGACCCCTCCTACCGCGCCATCTACATACAGAGCGCCACGCTCGACGGCGTCGAATACACCAAGAATTGGATCGACCACAGCTTCTTCACTGAGGGGAAGGAGTTGGTGCTCACCCTGGGCCGGAACGAGAGCGCCTGGGGTACCAGGGTCCAGGACCTACCCCCCAGTTTGAGCGAGTACGTCGGCTTCGGGAATGGCACGGGCACGGGGAATAATAAGACCGTGGTGGTGGAGAGGGGTAGGAGAGCAAGAAGGAATGCGAGGGTCGGACTTGCGGAGAGTGCCGACATGGGCGGCTTTTTCGCCGCGGATTTGCTGTGAGATGCATGGCATTCCTTGATAGGGCCTTGGCGGCGATGAATGACATGTTTTTATATCATGTAGATCTATCGGAATCTTACCAGATGGATTAATTCAGCATTCGTGCGTTGAACCTCGCAGAAAGACCGGTCGTCCAGAATTCCAAGATCTGGTTGTACGTCAATCCTGGAGACAGCAAAAGGCTGGTCGCGAGCATTTTGGAGGATTGGTTTCAAGTTCCTTGACGCAGTGCTGCATCGGCGGTGTCTTAATGTCGTGCTAATAGCTCGTCTGTACTTGCTTCGCCTGTCTTCCAAACATTGGTAGGTACATATATCGCACGTGTTGGCCGAAGGTTATTTGCATCATGTAAGCGCGATATACAACCGACATGATATCGACGGTCCTCTTGATGCAGATCTCGTACACGTTCGCTAATCAATTAATTATTCCAAATAGACCGTGTTTGTAGGGTTGATTTTCATCGGCGCAATTCCGCCCGATGGGATCAAGATGGAAAGCGCGAGGGAAGGGTGGTATTGAAAGATGGAATAGGAGATGGAAACCCTGTAAATGCAATGAGAGACATGCGACGGACATGCGCGAGAGGGAGTATGTTCTACCCGTCAGTATATCGATCCTCAAATGATGGTAGCGATGGTTTCCAATTGAAAGGTGGAGAAGGCTTAGATTGACAAACGTCCTTTTGACCAGTCTCGTGACTCATACACGTGACCTGAAACCGGGG